>JAOTQR010000001.1:22522859-22540826 GCA_025774065.1 Solanum ossicruentum | reverse complement strand
AAAATCAAACTAACATAACAAAATCACATTTTCATTTTTTATTTATTTATTTTTTTTATCATTTATTTTATTTTTAATGCAAAACACTTTTGAAAATAAAATAAAAATTAACTTAGACAACATAAATGGTTTTGACATCATTGGGGAATCTAATTAGATTGAAACCAATAGAATAAATGTTAACATCCAAATACATGCAAATATAAAAATAAAATAAAAATAAAGAAAAGAGAGTTGACGAATCCTTATTCCGTTTATTCCTATTGCAGCTTTGCTTAACAGCCTCTTTCTCTTGAGAATTGGGCCGACTCAGGTGGAGGGAGTTTGGACCTCCGTGGCCCCAGGAATGCAAAATAGGGAGCCCCGAAATGGGCTCAGAGCATTATTCATGCAAAGGAAAAGATGAGGATTAGTGGAAGATATAACAAGATAACAAGCAATCCATTTGACTCCCAAAACAGTAATAGATCATAGACAACTCAAAGTCAAACAAATTACTAGACATCATACGGTTTAATGCAACAGAGGCATATATGCAACTATTAAAAACCAAGGAGTTCAAATGGGGACAAAGAGCAGGCAGAAGCAGAATTATAACGACCTTGACAATACTTTAATTAGATTATATTCGTTGAAAACAAACTGATCTGAGATGCCAATCTAGTATAATGCAAACCGATTTGAGAAACCAAATTGACTTGCTGATCAGAATAGTACAATGCAAAATAGACCCATATCTTATTTTTATGTTGGAAAGGGACCAAAACTATTTGAGGCGCCGATGAGCTTGACAGGCTGGTGATTCAATACCTCATAAACAGAGACATTTCAGTACACCAAGGCAAAGATGAAACAGGTTACTGGAGCAAGTCACACACTCGATCAAGATTGAAAATTGATGCAAATAAACAGGGAGAAAAGGAAGGCTGAACATCTCAAATTCGTGTCAATTGAATTGCGGAGATCCATGAGCCACAGCTTGATTTGAAATCCAACTGGAAAGGAAGAACTCTCTCATGACCAAAGGAACATGACACTTTGAATGCAAATTGAGAGTTATCCGCAAACAACTAATCGATACTTTATTTTAACGAGCATGCATTAACTCTCTTGACAAAATGAATCCCTATCACTTTAACAACAAATAGGACTTTGGAGATGATCAAAACTGAGAAAGGATCAAGTTAATAGATAAACCAGCATCTCAGTAGCAAATGGCATTATCATTTTAGACTCTCAAAAATCTTAAGACATGTATAGACAACCTGGAGTTAATGACGGTAAAGCGATTCTGTCTTGAGTTTTGAAACCTAACGAATCATGAACTAAACAGACAACTTAGTAGACTTAGTAGAGAAACATCATTTGAAACAATCCTTGACAACATACTTGTAAAAGATAAACTGGTGTCAAACTAAATGACCAAAAGATATGATTGTGACTGGTTCTAATCCAAATTTAACAGGTTACAACATCATCTATTCAAAACAATACTCAGAGTTGTTTCAATCAAAATTTGCAATTCCAGTTGAAGATTTAACAGACCAACGGCTATTTATGCAAGTTCGAAATGGTTTTACCTTTCTATCAAAGCTCAAAGATACTAAACTTCAAAATGGGGCAACACAACATTATGACTCAAGAACAGAGATTAACTTTGAACATAAAGAAACCAAGTAGACAGGCTTTCAACACAACATATAACCATAAAAAAAGAACAACAGATCCTCATTGCCAGAGCAACGACTGCACTTTTGCAAACTTGAAAACAATCATTTTGAAACCAATTGATACACAACAAACATTGAAATGAGAAAAAATAGTCAAACTAACGACACCGCAATATAGTCCTCTAATTGTTTCAACAAATTCAAACGACAGTAGCATCGGAGCAACAACACCACAGGGCATTTCCAGTTCAACAGACTACACATATACAGGATATCACTGACAACTAACAATATTATCATTTCGAGCAAAGTATTTTAAACGGAAAATTAACTAATACAACAAAATAACATTCACGATGCTTTCAATGATCTCAACCACAATCCCTGAAATTCGACATGACGAGAAAATAGAGTATTACCTTTTTTGGGGCAGCGAACTGGGACGACGAGCTTAACGATGAATCTAAAATAGGAGTTGTAACCGGCTGACTAGAGTTTTCGGATTTTTGACAATAAAATCGACCAGAAATCAGGCGAGTATGGTTGGGATTCTTGACTACGGCTTTTTGGAACTTCCCCTACGGCTGAATCTTTTGGAATCGTTTTCCTTTTGAAAAATCCTCAATTCTCGATTTCGAATTCCTCCCAATCCCCTTCACAGATTTTTTTTGAACTCCCCCTTTTTCTCGATGAATCCCAGGGACTATATAGGATATTAGAGCAACGATCGAATCGACAAGGAGTATGGGTGTCGGGATTTGCAGGCACGCGTGAGAGGAGTGCTGTGTCAGGTTGACAGAGGATTCGCGAGGGTGGTGCGATTGTCAGAAATATGTGAGTGCGATTTGGTTTAAACGTTGTTTGTCAGAGACAAACAACGTTGGTCGGGCCGGTGCTGGTGCGAAAGACGTTGGGGAAATAGTGAGGGAACGAGGGAGATGAAGGTTGGGAGGGTCGTCGATGGTTGCGGCGATCTGGCTTTTGTTGGTTTTCTGGCTTTCTGTGGTTTTGCAGAAAGATGGAGAAGAAAGGGGAATTAGGGATTGGGGAAAGCGTGGGTGAAGGGGAAATTAGGAATTGGGGGCGCGTGTGATACACGCGCCCGCTTAAAATTAAATAAATTTTTTTTTAATGGTTCAAAATCGTTAAAAAATAAAACAAAACTCGATGACTAATTTGAGACTAATTTATGGAAAAGGCCGGACAAAATTGGGTGTCAACAATTATTATAATCCCTTTATATTTTAATTTTTTTTTACTTTTTTTTTAATGCAAAGTCACTAGTAGTATTATTTATTTGTTTCCTTTCAGACATATATGATTTTAGGTAAAAGTTTATCAATATGTTTGTTGAGGAAATTCTTGTAAAAATTGTTAATATAATTCTCAAGCAATATAGTTATTTTTAAGAAATCTTTTTTTTCGCTGTTAAGTACATCAATTGGAGAATTATATCTACTTGTATTATTTTTCTTAACTTTTTTTAATTGAAAAATAAATCTAAACAATTAATATTACAGTGATGATTATGTGTTTTTAAAGAAAATGGAAAGTTAAGAAAATATTTATCACTCTCTTTTTTTTTATGATCTCAATTTCATATCACTAAATATAAGCAACCAAGCATATTTTCATACACTTCAAATTGTCTCAACTATTTGAATAAAATAATTGATTAGTCTACTATGTGTAATAAATAATCAATTCTAAAAAGTTCTTCAATAGACTTTATATTTAATTATCAATATTCTCATAAATTATTTCTTTTTATAAATTATGCTTTTTCTTATGAAATTCAAGTTAATGCGCAATTCTTCAAGCAGAAATCTAATCAGTTGCAAATCTTTCTTCTTTATATTTTTTAGAAAAATCAATAAGTCAAACATCTTGTGATCTATGACAAAGTAATATAAACATCTTTCAATTTAAAAACTTTTACTAAATAAATTAATCATAATCAATATATTATGTCAAATAATCATACCTAATAAAAACTCAAAATAATCAAACTCATATATACGCAGTGAAACAAATAGTTTCACTTTATTTATATTTTGAATTATCACTAATATTTAGTAATTTCAATAAAATATATTTTATTTGTGGTGCTTTGAAATGTTATTGCTTTTTTAATTCTCAATACAGCTTTTTCTAACATGTTTGTGACAATAATTAAAAAGTTAGATTGGGTACATGCATAGTGATAAATACATTGTATCATTTTCTTATCATATATCTTATCATTAGTTGCAAAATTTTTTTATTTATATTTTTAGAAAAATAAATAAATCAAACCTCTAATACGATTTATAACAAAGCAATATGCATATCTGTCAATTTTAAAACTTTTACTTATGAAATTAACTATATTCAATATATCATATCTAATAAAAACTCTAAATTATCAAACTCATATATAAGTGGTGAAACAAATAGTTTCATTTTGATTAGTTTTTGAATTATCACTAATGTCTACTAATTTCAATAAAACGTATTTTATTTGTGGAGGTTGAAATATTATTGCTTTTTTATTTTCGTTACAACTTTTATAATATGTTTATGACAATAATTAAAAAGTTAGATTGGGTACATAGTGAATATATACATTGCATCATTTTCAAAAAAAAAATTATATAGCATTTAATTTGTAAAAGAATTAGCCATGTTACAAAGTATCAAATTTAAACTATGATAATATTTTTTAAACATTATATATAAATTTATTGAAGGCTTTGGCCTCCCTTCAATCAAGCCATGAAGTCAATAAGACTTGCAATTATTTTTTAGAGTAGACTTTAAAGTTTAAACTTCCTTCAAAATATCATAAAAAATTATAACCATGAGTCATATTAGAAAAAAAAAAAGAATAGGGCCACATTTTAGTGCAATAAGAACAAATAGAAAGTGACCAATTTTAACAAAATTTTCAACCACAATGATTGTAATTTAGATTATTACAAAATACTATACAAGCACTACAGAAGATATTGTAGAGCCCTTGCATCTGAACAAAGACACCAAAATTAGGTTCACATCTTATAAAAGTTCCAAGCACTAAAATTATTTTCTAATGGAGTCCAAGAAATTATATCCTTTTCATCTTTTTCCCTTTGATCTTTCCCAAAATCCAACTCTCTAGTCAAATTTCTTTTACCTTTTTTGAGTTTGAATACTCTTAATTATGCCAATTTTTCTATAAATAGTGACACTATTATTAAGTATTGAAATGAGTGTATCAATAGACAACTATCAAGTAATGAGATGAGATCAACGACTCAGAGACGCGGTGGACCATGAAATGATTGAGATATCTTCATTCTTGATCAATTATTTCAAGTTTTAGCTATGGGAATGAAGAATTTTTTACGTAACGTCAATGACAGAGTGTGAATCAATGAAGGCAAGTTAAAGAGAATGACTAACAAGTTTTTATGTTGGCAAACTTTTCAAGAAAAGGCATAATTTGCCGAACTTTAAAAAAAAAAAAGAAAAAGAATGGACATAACATTTTAAACGTATCTCATATTGGATAATGGTTTGTTATTTTAAAATATACATAATGAGGTTGTCTGGCAATATTTGGATTCGTATAACTAAGTGGCACTAAACCATTTTTATAATGACATAATCAGCATTTTTATTAAGGATATTCATAGTTTTAGAATATAGGTGAATAATTTTTACGTCAAAAAAATTCAACAATTAATATATATTAAATTATTTATATTTAACCTATATATTAAAAAAAAGTTTAATAAATAATGTTTATCTGAATATAGTTTCGCCCCCGCATTTATAACAGGGCTGAGTGGTACAGCTCACTCCATTTACACACCTCACTCAGTCACTTGCCACAAAGCAAAACAAAGTTAGTACCATCTGGCCACTTCGTACACTATTACATTTGCATGCAATCTACATTTGGAACTTTTAAAAAAATAAAAAAAAATTACGTGGATATATTTTTTTTAATTTGACATGATATTAAAAATATGAGTGAAACTGATATTTGGTTTATTTTATTTAATTTAATTTCGACTCGTTTAATATGTGTTTCGATGTGTTCCAATTTATGAAATTGTTAGTTCAATGCAAGTATCTGATCGTAGCAAATAAAAAATGATCAAGAGAAGTTCCAATTCGAATTGAATATCGTAAAGTCATATAAGTCAAGCTACAATATACACACAAGAAAGGATAGATGATTACTTCATTATTAATAAAAGGTTTCTGATCCAAATTTTTCTCGATATAAAGTTGCTTTTAATTTGTTAAAAAATACTTTTACTTCTAATAAGAAACTTTTAGTATGAATTTAAATTTAATCGGGTATTAAATCTTAATAGATTTTTCAAAAAAAAAAAAAGAGGGGAAGAAGAAAAGAGTGAACGCAAAACTTAGAAAAGGTACTTTCTTTCTTTATCCAAATAAGTACTCTCTAATATATTTTTAGTAATATAAAACTGATAACGTACTTAATTTCTTTTGTCATTTTCGTCTCTAAATACAAAAAGGAAATGTGGAAAATGAAAGGGAAAAGCCATGTTCAAAGCACTTGTAATTAATTAGTTGAACTTTCCTTCAAATTTAATCATCATATAATGATTTACGAAATCTTGAATAAGAATATTTAAGGCTCTTCTTTAGTCAAAAAAACATGAGTAAGTAACACATTAAACATAAATTAAAGAGACCTCATACCTTTTCCTTTTCCCCCCTTTTTCTTTCATAAAAGATATATACTATCCGTTATGAAGTTCAATTTTTCTATCTTCAAAATATGCAATCGAGTTTAAATTTGAACTAGTTTAAGTGAAGCATAGTGACAATATTATATGCATAGATTAACTGTTCTAAGTTTCTTTTAACAGATGCGACGAATATTTACCAAACGCATAAAATGCGCATAAACCAATAATACTTCCTCCGCTTCATATAATTGTTTCGCTTTTTAAAAATCAAATTACATAAATTTTGATTAATATTTTAACTAATAACCTTATTGATATGAAGTGAGGTAAGTTTACAATGAGATTTCAACTTTCTAATATTGCAGTTATAACACTCATAGTACTGTATTTAATTAAAAAGTAACCAGCTTTAAGCATTAGAAATCTTAGAGAAGATCTTTTCCACCAAACTAGAGTACTGTTTTATTCAATTTTCTGACCGTTCGACTCCATTATACATATCCAAAATAAAACTCTTTTCTCATCAGTAAAGTTACTTTTTTAAAAATACATTATTTTGTCTGTTTTAGTATCATAATCAAATTAATGTAACAACAATAATAATAATATGTTCAGTGGAATTTCACAATTGAGATCTGGAGAGGTAAATGTACACTGATCTTACCACTACCTCACAGATGCAGAGAGACTCTATTTCCTGGGAATCCTCGTCTCTAAAACTCATAAGCAGAATAAACTAAATCTGGAGAAAAGGGGAAAAGGAAAGAAGAACAAAAACAAAAAAGGAAGAACAACTAATAGCGAAAAGCACATGATAGTATGTAAATACGATAAAATTAACATATATAAAACGGTTAATGACAGCACATGATATCCTACTATACCCTAGGTCATTCATTAACCTAACCTTACTAAACTATTAACCTGCTATTCTAATTCGCGATCTCCACTCTTTTCTATGTAAGATCATGTTCTCGGTGAGATCAAGTCTCACCATATCTTGTCTGATCACCTCTCTCAATGCTTCTTCGGTCATGTAATGCTATATAGAATAGTTTGATGAACCATCTACACCTATACTTACATCTTAGGCAAATGCATAATGAATAGTAAAAAAAATTACTACTCTCATAAATCATTTTTTACTAATATATATATATTTATTGAAATATAAAATATTTTAGCAGGTTGAACCAACAAGATAGTATAATTGCCCATGAATTTGTTTGGTAATAGCAAAATTTTGAGATGAGTGACTTTGCAGTTGGCTCCAACAGTAATGTGTAGGTAGAGAGAGTAAAGGAATCAGTCCACCCACATTTGTAAAGTCGGAGTCAAACATTTATTATTGCACTTCCCCACGGACCCGACCCTCTTTAAGCAACCTTATTAAACATCCTTTGAATAATGAATCATATTTAAATTAAAACTAATAATGTTTGAATTATTTTTTAATCGACTAATACAGATTTTAAAAAAACCCTTGAAATTTTACTAAGCACTAATTTTTTACTTCAATCCTCGACTTAAATCGTATAAATATATCATGTCTTGCCCACTCATTCTACTTTAATATATTTATAGTTAAGTGGCTACTTTGTTGTTGGTGGTAGTTATACTCTCTGTATTGTGCATTAACTCACACTTGTATAATCTTTATTTTTTGCCCCCACTACCTTAAATTTTAAGGGACACACTTCCAATTCTTTATAAAATAATAATATTCCCTAGGATTTGGAGTACCTCTTTGCCACCTATTTCCTTCCCTTCTCTCTAACCAACATGTAGCGTATGACAATAACAAAAAGTTAAAGACAAGAACAAAGTGTTTCTTTGTTCTGTGACTAGATGATATTCTACTGGCCAACTAGATGAAAAGACATGGTCAAACAAGAATATAAGTTAGCAATGGAAACAACAATCTTTTTACCAAGACAAAAGAAACTTGTATAGCCCATAATTTTACACATGGTCTCTCCCTGTTCACTCATCATAACAAAAAATAAATAACACCAAATCTTGTAGCCAACCTAACACTGAAAACTAAATGGGGAACACCATCCACCATGTTCATCGACCACACCCAATCCATTAAGTTTTGTTCTAATCACAAAATGGGTCGGGTAAGTCAAATGTCAAGGAAAACAAATTACATAATCGAGAAAAAAATATATAGGGAGGTAGATAGATAAAATATTTTAATTATTTTTTCATGTATTTTTATGGAATTGTACAGTAAAAAACTGATGAACAACGTTAAATCAAACAAGGGTAAAACCGTACTTTCACTTTCTATGATCACAAGTTGTAGACGTCGAAATGGTCAAATGTCAACGGACACTGAAATCAGCGGTTGGGATTAAACCTTCCAAAATCGGCAAGCTTTCTCGATCTATTCTTGCAAAACGACGTCGTTGTGGAGAGATGAGGTTTTGCTGCTACTCTTATCTCGCCGGAAAACACCATTTCAGCCGGCATTCCCTTCTGGTTCCAATTTCTGCTCGGGCTCGCACGCACTAAAGGACTTAAGCAAAACGCCATTCCACTGAGATTCCGATTATGAATTGCTTTCCCTCGTCGGCCTAATTGAGCTGCCGGTGTCCTTTTCGGAGTCTGTTTCCAACCCTGCGATGACTCAGATGAGTACCCGCTCGATCCGCCGCAATGCTCGTCTTCCTCATCGTCTGAATATCGAACGGGAGACATTCCTCGATCGCGATTACGATGCGTCCTCCGATGACCTCCGATCGTTGATTCTTCTAAAGAGAACGTGCGTGACTGCTTTTTCCGGCGACCGGACAGAATCGTGGAGAACCACGACGGTGAAGAGGACGATGCCGGACAAGCATCACCCGAATTTGAAACCCTACGATCCGAATTCAGTTTATCCGACTTGGATCTAAACAGACCAGTGAAAAATCTAAAATAACCTTTCTTCTTATAAGGCCCAGCAGCAATTACCGTACCGTTGGGCCCCACTTGTGGAGTACTGTAAAACCGTTGATCTGTAATAGACGGCAGCGAATTGTGATGGTATTGCCACGGCGTCATATCAGATTTCCGGCGAGAAATATACGGCGAAACAGAGCGAGGAAACCTCAACGGCGGAGGATTTCCATCGGATTTCCGTTGTTCCTCCAGAACTAGCTGCTGCTGTACCTGAGCCCGCGCCTGTGCTTGGGCCTGTGCCTTCGCAGCCATAACCGCAAATAACCTTTCACGGAGACATGAAGCACAGACGCCAACGCTGCTACTCAGGTCGATAAGGTGCTTTTTACACCTCATTTACCCAAAATTGAAAGCAAAAAAATAGCTGAATTAACACAAACAATTACAAAGAGAAAACGAGAACTGCAGGAAGAAGAAGCAACATAGAAGAAGGATTTGAGAGTGAAAATAGCTTATCGTCTTCTTCTGCTGGAGAGAGAAAATTGGGTTGTAAGAGAGAGGGTGCAGGCTTTTATGGGTAAAGAAAAATGAGAGCTTTTTATCTTTTTCTTTATTCTTATAGGTTCAAATTAAAGGAGAGAGAGTGTGTGTGTGATACCACGAGAGGATGATGCCACTAATATTTAAACACAATCCTATTATTAATTTATTAATCAAACATTGATTATTATTAAGGATAAGAAAAATACTTTCCTCCGGATCAAATTAATTGATTTTTGAAATTTTTTTAAATATTCAAAATAATTAAATTATTTAAAATTTAAAAAAATATTTAATTTTTTTATATTTGTCGTTTTTGAAGTTTTATATTTTTTAGGAGATAAATTATACTATATATTTATGATTTTACAAAAGATAATAATAAAAAATATCACATAAATTATGTCTTTAAATGCTTTTCTTAATATGGACGGAGAAAGTAATAAACTCTCTCTCTCTTTGCCAACATTTAATGGAATTTTCATTTTAAGACTTGAGGTAAGTACTATTTTATTTAATAGGAAAAAACGCTTAAATCCTTTTACTATTTTATTTTAATAAAATAAAACATTTAAAAAGCTATAAAATAAAGTTTAGACGAAATATTTTCACAATTAAAGCTATTAAAAATATTTAGCATTGTGCCAAAAATAGTATAGTAATATTTTGATGATTGAGTTTTTTTAAAGTTGATGATGGAGTGCTCTTGTCATGGTTTTACTTATTTCTTTTTCTTATTATTTTATTTTACTTTAATAATCAACAATTTGTTGATATTTTTCTGAATTGTCAACTTTAACTTCAATAGCACTCTATCAACATCATCATATTTATACTTGAGTGATTATGATCAAAGAAATTTTCAACTCTTGCTTGAAAATAACGGCGGTTATTTTTTAGATAAGTATTATCAATTTAGTCAAAAATTAATGTTGGTCAATCTCCCAAATAATTTTACAAAGAAAAATCTTAAGAACTTTATAACCTTGTCTTAATTGCAAGGTTTGATCCCTTTCTTGTCCTTTTTGGCAAAGATCAACAGTAGAATTTGCAATTTAAATCTAAAATTCAAATTCAAATTTTGGTAATTTTTTTTTTAAAGAATATAATATCATGTTTTCATTAGTCATTAAAAAGAAATCGTGTTGTGCTAATGCATGTATTAACTAAATGCTATTCTAAAAGTGTTTTCGATGAAATATGGGCTTGTGTGGTCTCTCATATATATAAAGCCCAAGTGCGTATCATGTTTAATCGCGCAAGTTAACTCACTAGCACGCAATAGAGAGCATTACTCATATTTTCGATTTTTATCTATACACTCAGAAAGGTGATTGAGCTGATGCAACAAGTGATATTTCATAAGGGAGGTTTCAGATCGATTTCGCCTAACAATGTCTTCTAATCAAGTTTATAGCATAAAACTTGTCTAATACAATTTACATCTCAATATCCATGGCATGGATTCATTATCTGTTGGACAATCAAGGACGAATAGTAAAACAATACTAGTCTTCATACTAGTGTATATGGTATATCACATCAAATTCCCTAATGTACAATAAATGCCATCCACAAACGAACAAGTATTCCAATAAAATGAATGCAACAAAGTACTGACTAATTCTTAACTTTATGTGCTATTTTAATTAATATGAAGGACTATTTGTTGGAAATATACTTGACAAGGATATTTGATGCAACAATTCAGAAAAAAAAAATAAGGAAGGATCCTCCCAAATGATCATATTCATGTATATAATATTGGGGATCAATCCATTGATTAACCTATACTTGCTTTCTATTCAGCTCTTCCATAAGGTGACAAATCAATAGTTACAAAATAGAAACTATTTTTGTAAAGCTCAAGTCGTTAGTTTCCATCTCCTTTCGTTGTACTACTTTAATTTCAACAGAGTAGTTTGATGTACTAAAATTTTTACTATGTACATGATCCCGAGAAGGGTCCAACACAAGAATTGTAACACCCCAAAAAGTTTGAAGTTAAGACCGAGCCATTTTCATATGAGTATATGGTTGTATCAGATGATTTTTTATTGAGCACATGTGTTTAGGCCAATTCTTTATTAAGATTAAAAAATCCTCTAGTAAAAAGTTAAGTTAAAAGTTTTCTTACTGATTGAGTTTTGATATAATATTTTATAAATGTTAGATGATCCAATGGCTTCTGGGTTGTATATATGTTGGGATCAATTCCTAAACAGTTGGGGTCATAAGAAATCTTTTACATCAAGAAAAGTCCAAAAAAAATTTATCAACTAATTAAGTTTTCGCATGAGTTCATACAAGGGTTAACTTCAAAAAATCATATCTCCTAGAATATAAATAGTTAAGTGGCTCATAACCTATTAAATTAAAGGTCTCTGAATCAACTTTCCAACGCCTCCGAGTTTGTCTCAACTAGAATTCGGAGTAAAACACTAATTAGGCCCATTTTAGTGAAGCTCTATCTGGCAGTGTGAATGTACAAAACCCTTTTACAAGTCTTCAATCATTCCACGATCCATAGGGCCTCACTTGAAGGTTTTCTACATCCTCTTTTCAGCAACTTTTCGGGACACGTTCCAAGATTATTTTGGTCCTTTTCAATCTTTTTAACACTATTTTAAGTTGTTATGAAAGTTTTAAAATAATATATCATACAACTAATTAGTCTTCTCATCATAATCATCAATCTAAACATTTCATCTCAAGAAACTCTCTCAAAACTAAACCTAAGGACTCCTTCTTCATTGAGAAACTTAAAGCATTTAAGTCAAAAATTCAAGAATCAAAGAGAAATCCTTCACCCAAAGTTTTTTTAAGTTCTTCCACTGTAAAATCTATACAAAAGGATTTCTTTTCTCAAAAACTAGCATCAAGATTCCAAGATCAAAGGTTTTCTTCAAGAAAGACATTATATTGTTCTTTGAATATTTACTATTATAATTTCAATCTTCAAGTATGTAAGGCTGTCGTAGCGTTGAATTGAGTTCATCCACGCACCCAACTTCTAAGTTTCCTTTTGAATGAGTCTTGAATTGATTTCTAATTATGATTGAGTCAATTCTTCATCTATTGAGTTCTATATAATTATGTATTCAAATTATTTTTATTTTATAACTATAATTGTTGTTTGTGGTACTTTTCCATGAACCTTAGTTGAGTTGATAATCATGATCTTTTAAATACATTATTTGATGATTGAGTTCATGCATCATTTTGAGTTGAGATTGATAGCTTTCATGCATAAAAATAAAGTATTATCTTCAAATTAAGACGATGTATATTTTAATGAATTTTATGACTTTTGAGCATTGAGTTAAATGGCCGGTATTCCGAGAAAGAGTTATGGTGATGTAAATATTTTTCAAAATATAGTTTGATGAGAGATGATGATAATAATAATATTTTGAGATGAGTTTGAGCTTGATGTTTTGATTTAAAGTCCAATGAGACTAAATGAGATGAGAACATGAGCATATATTTTGAGAGGAGTATGGAACACTGATTTGGGTAAGAGTATAATTAACTCAAACCCTCATAAGTTACGTAGCTAACATGCGGTTAATTCAGGCAGCTCTGTTGTCCCAAAAAAAGGATTTTATATTGGATCCAAAGAGTTGATGTCCTTTACCCTAGCAAGATACGTACTGGATGGATGTGATAAATCATATCTTCGATTATATTATCACTTACTCATAGGTAGTGACTGTCGGTTAGAGCAACTCCCTAAGAGCAAGAGTATATTATTTTTATTGAGTTGCATATGCATATTGAAAATTGATAAGACTATTTGATAAAAACATTGTTTATACTGTTTAAAACTTGCATGGTATACAATTGAGTCTATTTGAAAATCATTATTTTATTGGTTTTAAATGTGCATAACATATTGATATTAAGTTAATTAGTTGAGTTCCATTCTTTCTTGAATTGAGTTTGATTTTTTCTACTCAGCCATCTTACATATCGTACATTTCACGTCCTAATGACATTTGACATTGCACTGTTTTATGATGCAGATATGGGTGTTAGAGATCCTTAACAGATGTTCACTGAAGATCTATTCTATTCAGACAGTTCTGAGACCTTGCTTCCGGAGGGATTTATCATTTTGAGTTGCCTTCTTTTAATAGTCAATCAAGGTCGCGTCGGACCTTTCTCGACACTTTCTTATGAGTTGATAGAGGCTTTATACACTAATCAGAGTTAGAATAGAGTTTGTTTTCCTTTCACAATCAATTTTGTAAACTAATATTATTTATATAAATTGAAATATTGAGTTATTTTAAATAGAAGTATACTTGATAACTACTTCATTGATGATTTACATATCCACTTGGGTACTTTCTTTGGTTTCATTGAATCTTTTTTTGATTGAATAAGTATATTAAGCCAAGTGGTTTGTTTGAAAATCAATAATGATTTTTGAGTGTCAGTAACATTTAGAGTTTCCTCTCCGGACGTGACAAGAAACTATTGTATGTAGCTTTATCCTAATTATATTACAACAACTTTACTGGTTACTTAAAAAAATATTAGTGGCATTACTATCATGCTAACATGTAATGATGCATATTGTCAGATTAATATAACTACTTCTGTTTACTAGAAAAACACTTCAAAAATACAAAGAACTCGGAACATAAATGACTCTATATGTAATGCATGTGTAATAGAAATTAGTATACAAATTATGGTTATTTGAAGTACCTTCCGCTGTCCATTTGATTTCAATTTTATGATTTTGCTGCAAAAAATATTTGTATTACTGAGTCAAAAGATGCATAGAGCATACCACATATTAGATTACATATCATCTGCTAGATAAATAACATAATGCATTGTCTACAAAGAAATTACTGTTTTAAATTTATTTCGATCAAATTTATTTGGTTGAAATTTATAAATCCACGTTGATTATGTTT
Organism: Solanum ossicruentum; assembly: GCA_025774065.1. Classification (NCBI taxonomy): domain Eukaryota; kingdom Viridiplantae; phylum Streptophyta; class Magnoliopsida; order Solanales; family Solanaceae; genus Solanum; species Solanum ossicruentum. Next base: position 22,526,105 of record JAOTQR010000001.1, on the reverse strand, counting down.
GTGTTATATATATATATATATATTATAATTAAACTATTATGTAACCAGGTCACTCAAAGATGTTTGGACTGCAATTATTCATTTTTGAAAGAAAAAATGTTCTTGATAATAAGTTGGCCAAATTAAACAATCAATGATTATATTAGCGTCTATATTAATTTCAATTGGCAGAAATTAAATTCATGTGCAAGCTATAATAAGAAACTCTTTTTTTAACCAAACGTACCCTTATTGGTGATGCGCTTTTCGAGGTGACAAAATCAAGAGTCTGTTTGATATATTGTTTGTTGTGAGGTCAAAAACATTTATTTTGAGAAAAAATACGTACTTTTTTTGAAAAAACAAGGTAATTAACAAATCAATAATACTTATAAATGAAAGTAAAAATGGTTTCTCTGCTGTTAGGAAAAAAAAAACTAAGAATTTCTATTTCTTAAAAAAAGTAAAAGCAGAAGCAAGAGCAAAAAATATTTTTCTCCTAGGCCAAAATATCCATTCTTTATATACATATTACCAATATATCTCTTATTAATTAATTAGCATGCCTCATAAGTTTGGTAAAATTTCATTTAAGATTTTTGTCTTTTTTAGTTTATTTTATTTTACCTTTATATATTATTATTTATATCTGATATTTTTATATGTGAATCATCACGTTAATATTACACCCATATTTAATTAATTTTTTTATTATTTACAAATAAGATTGATTGAAAATTTGAATATTTAAATTTTTGTAATAAATATTAATAAAATTTTAATATTCAAAGTACATTGATATTTACCTCTTTTTTCATAATTTTACTCTTAAAAATCACTTTTTAAAAAATTAATCAAACACAATTCATTTATCAAAACACTTTTCAAATAAATTAGTCAAATACTTTTTTTTCCAACACAACACATGTAGAAGTTCGTCTGATGTGTCGACCATGAAAACCCCTTATAAAAATATTTTTTAAAAAATAATTTTCTGATTTAATATATTATGCATAAAGGAAAAAAAACTATTAGGCATTTAAATACATTATGAGAAAACAAATAAAATAATTTTAAAACTTGATAAATTTGGGCAGGTTGAACTAGGAGTGTCAAATGGATGGATTAAACTGAAAATGAAGAGACAAAAATGAGCTGAATTGAAATGATTTGTTGGACTCAAATAGGCTAAAAATCAAATTGGATCATTATCCATGCAACTTGATCTACTTAATTGCAACAATTGTAATATATTGTTATTTATCTTTTATAGATACAATTTAAATTCCAATTTAAGAAAATAAAAAATTATGTTATTTTATTTTGAAGGGGAAAGTCACAAACTTTATACCAATCAAATAAACGTACATTTAAGATGACTCACTCAACATGTATTACATGGAGAAAAAAAGTTTAATTTTTTTTTCAGTTAATTTGATCACAAAAAGTAAAATTTAACTTTCAAATAAAAATAATGGATAGGTAAATCCTAAAAGATATAAAGTAGATAGTAATTCATACATTCGATATGGGAATATACATTGCATGAATATGAATAAAAAAGTCTTAAAATGGGTTGATTTTAGAGATTAAATGGATTTAATTGAAGATCATTTTAAAATGAGTTAAAGTTTGAGTAAGTGGAGATTGATCAATTCAAATTGTCTCGAGCCCAACTCATATAATTTTGAGCAAGTTATATATAATTGGGCTAATTTTGACAACCCTAGGTTGATCTATCATTCCATTCATTATTTAGCTCATTTGTTATAACTTATTTCATTAATAACTTTTGAACGAATCAGATCGTTTGATAGGATGTATTTGAGGAAAATAATTATTTAAGCTTTTATTTGATAGGAATTTCAGTATATAACCAATAATATGTATTAGTTATAAACCTTATAAATGTATTACTATTGGATAGTAAATTATGGTATTAGCAATACCAAAATTATTATTATATAAACAACCATGATTGAAGACAAAATTGTTGTTATACAATATACCAAATCAACAAGTAAACAAAAGATAATCTCGTTAACATAATTAATCTTAATCAACTCCTTTTTGTGGTTAAAGACATTGCTACTACGGCAAGTCCATTTTTAGATCTAATGTATGATGATGTATCACTGCATTTTTGGTGAACCAACACAGACCACTAATTTTGACCTTGGGTTATTAATAGTAAAAAAAAAGAACTTTTTTGTGCTCAAAAACAAAGTTGACATTTTCAAATTGCAATAATCCAATTGTGTTCATCTTTTAAATACAGATATAAGTAATTGTATTTCTTTTTTAATGGAGCACTACATGTTGAAAAATGGTAGGGAACCTCTTACTATTTGATGTAACTTTTGAAAGGAGATAATTGGTGTTTAGGAGTTGACATTAGAAAGGAAAACACTGATTTTTTGTCTTTTTGCCCCAACTATGGTTTCACATTAAGTCAACAATTACATTATATCAACTCTCTATTTTCATGATTAAAGCATGTCGTGCAGTGAAAGAGTCTATTCTTTCCTTAATCAGAGGTCTCAAGTTTGAGCTTTGAAAATAAAAAATTCTTGGTGGGGAGTACTTCCCCTCAAATGTAGCTTTACACGGCACGAATTCAAATATAGTCGGACTCCAATATAGACACCAACCACCGAGTGAGAAACAAAAATAAAAAAACTCTGTCTTTTCAATCACTAACACTACTACAATGAGATAAGTAGAATTTCTCAATTATTATTATAACGAAAAAATCAGTAGTTTATGAATGCAAAAAACCTAATTGTGTCACAATCTAAATATGGATTCATTACTGGTAAAAAGTTTATATTATTAATATTGACAACAGAAAAGCTATTTACATATTCAAATTATTTGAAATATAAATACAGGTTCCTCTATTTAATCAGTCTTGATTGATAGTCATAGATAAACAATAGTAATTAGTTAGTAATGGTGTGATTACACAAAAATACAATCCACAAATTACATAACACCTATATCGTGAAGTTTTAAAATTTTAAATTTTTTTTATAGCAACATTTACAAATTTGATATACAATATTATAACTTAAATTATGGCTGTTATACCGAAAAATGACTGACTTTAAATAAAATATTTAAAATTCAAAAATCGAGAATCAATTTAAACTCAATTAATTTAAGCAAAAATTAATTCTCGAGATTCAACAGACACAGAGTCGCCACCTAATTTTACGGATAATTAGGAAACCAATAAAATATTTTAAAAGATCTAACAGAAAAATC
>JAOTQR010000001.1:22507920-22521817 GCA_025774065.1 Solanum ossicruentum | reverse complement strand
TCGCCGCGCGTCTGCAAATTCATGTTTTTTTTGTTTTTTTTTTTTTTTGTTTTTTTTTTTTTTTTTGTTTTTTGGTTGGTGGGGGGGAGGGGGGTGTTAACTTTGACCATATATAAAATCATACATTGTAATTTGTCAAAAAGATCTGCTTAATTATCCACTACTAATTATAAATATTCATATGTTTTTTAAAAAGTTTTAAATTAACTACTTGTCTTAACCTCAAAAGACAAGAAGAGTTCATCTTACTGATTAGAATGCAAGCAACATGGAATATATTATCTGAGTTAGTAATTAGTCCCTCTCCATCAACAAATAATCAAAAAAGGTTCAATTAGGGCCTAGTTATTAGGGATAAGATTTTGACTTAAAGTGCCCAAACACTTGATATTCTATTTCCTTATTTATACATATTTAAAATGATGATGATGTTTCTAATCATTGTTCTTATAAAAATCAAAAGCTTATTCATGAGACCGCAGTAAGGAGCTAATTACAATTTAGAATTAGATATATTCGAATAATATATTATGTCTTGATTTTAGATATATCCTTCAACGTTTTAATATATCGTGTCTTAATTTTGAATACATGATTTAATGTTCTAATACATCTCATCATGAAGTTATGTATTTGAGAATATGAAATACTAAGGATTTCGTAATTTTTTTAATGATAGAGATTTTAGAGATATGATAAAATAAGTTTGAGAGTGATTGAGTTAAAATTTAGTTTGAGAATAGCGTATTTTTCACGTAACTGATCTTTCTCAGATATCAATTGCCTTTTATATTAACTCTATTTTTAGTTGGCTGTGTTTTTTTTATAATACCTAAAAAACAAAGAAAAAAATATACAAAATGCATGGAAAATGAAAGAAAGGGCCAGAAAGTAGAACTCACATTTTGAAGCTTGAGATCCAAGTGGGCCTGAGAGATCCCAAACAGTTTTTGCCAGTGCTTGGGCTGGCCCATCTCTTTTCCACTATGAAATGTCGTCCTTATTGGTTCATTATTTTTCAGATAATTTACCATCTTTTTATATAACTTCATATAATGTTGACTCCTTTAAAAATTATAAAAATCTCTTAAATGATACAAAACTGCAACACTTATTGATACAAATTACAATTCCTACTTCTCCATGTATCATAGTTAAAATCTCTTAATGTTCCTACCTTTTCGACATATATCACTGGTTTTGTTTTTTGTATCAAAAAGAAGGGATTTTTGGTGATTTTGAAAAAAATGATATTAATTAGAATTAGCTCCAAAAAGTATGAGATTTGTGTAAGTTGTCCTTTATGTTTTAAAGGGAAACTTATACATTTGATTAGCATTATTAATCCTCATAATTTTTCATAACTTTTGAATCTTTAAAAGTCCTCCTTTCAAATTTGAAGTTTGGGCTTCACTTATAGTCCAATTTCACCCTTCATGTTTTTGTTATTAATTTCAAAACATTGTGACTAGTTTTTATCATTTTCCATTTGAACATAGCGTGGTGGATGGTAAAATTAGTTCATAAAAATATAATTATTCAATTTGTTCAAGTTTGAACCGGTTATTGACTTGTTCATTTATTAGCTCATATCAACTTATTTCTATCCATCAAAAATTGGGATGACTAATGAGAAATCTTGTCAAAATATTTTCAATTTTTTTTAATGAAAAAAAGAAGTTGTATGTCATATGTAGCCATGATGAAGAGGAAACATGTCCATTTAATACCTCGGGTGGTGCGTGGAGATACACTTTTGTCAGAGGGTTTATCTGAACCTCCTTTGATAAAAAATTATACTATTTTATATATGATTAAATAAAATTTTAATATGTACATAGTAGATGTCGAAGCCCCTTTGACCAGTTCATATATAATAGATTTTGAACCTCCTTATTGATAATCTTGACTCTGTCACTGCCTCTGGTGTTGCCTTTTATGTTCATTGATGAATGGACCATGTTGTATAGCTAGCTATTCAGTGTAAAGAGTAATTGGTCTCCAAATAATTAGATTGTGGGGTAGTTTTGGAAAGATGGAAGCTCCATTAGTGTAGACCATGCCCCAGAAGTGCTAGGGGCCCAATGCTCACTAAAGGCCCAACTTGAACATTTAGCAGATCAGGAGATTAAGCCCAATGTTTAAATTAGTCAGTTTAGTTAGCCCAAATCATGACATGGTTGTAAATTATAGGGCAACTTACACAATTCTCACACTTTTTGGAGCTAATTTCAATTAATACCATTTTTTTTTTCAAAATTATCAAAAATTCCTTATTTTTTATAAAAAAACGAAATCAATGATACATGTCGAAAACGTAGGAGCATTAAGGGATTTTACTATGATATATGAAGAAATATGGATTGTAATTTGTATCAATAGGTGTTGCAGTTTTGTATCATTTAAGGGATTTTTTTTATTTTTAACAGAGTGAGGGTTATATAAAATAATGTAAACATAAATTGTGTTTTTTTGGGAATTTTTCCTAAATTATATGCTTAAGTTTATTATTGGGGAACTTTCATAAATAGCCTAGACTTGAAATTTAATATGGTCAAATAGCTATATTTTACATAATTACACAATATAACCTCAGCTATGTGACCTGGAGAGGAGGAGAGAGGCAAGCGAGATCGAGAGAGGGAGGAGAGAGGCGAACTGTAATGTATATTTTTCAAATTGTAACATCTGTCAAATAATTGTATATGTGTAATTAATATACATATATATTTGTATATCTGGCAAGCAAGAGTGAGAGAAGGGAGGAGAGAGGCGGACGAGATCGAGAGAGGGAGGAGAGAGGTGAGTGAGGATGGAGAGAGATGAATTGTATATGTATATCTATCGAATTGACTATGTATACCTGTCAAAATAATTGTATATATGCTGGTGGTATATATTTGTAACTGTATACTTGCAACAAATTACAGAGAAAGAAGAGAGAGATGAGAGAGAGGAAGAGAATAACACTAATAACGCTTGAAAATTGCAAGAAATTCACATTAGTAAATTGTGGGAGTGACGATAACAAAATTAACAAAGAATAACACTAGTAACACTTGAAAAGGTAACAAGGTAAGTTCACAGAATCATATACAAGCTTAATGTTAGGTTATTCAAGAAAAATTTTGAAAATCTAATATTTAGTTGTCATACATACAGAATTAGACTTTTCACTAAAAGGCATCAGAATATAAAGAAGTTAATTTGCGAGAAGCTAAATAAAATTAAGATACATAATATACATATATATATTAAAAAAAAGTTACAGAGCTAGTAGTGTAATATGCATGAGTATCTTTAGGGGTGACAATTAGGACGGAGCGAGGCGGGTTATACCCTTAATAGGGCAGGGGCAGGGAAAGGTGTAAATAGGGCAGGTTAGGGTAGGGTAGGGTGAAATATTATTTTCTAAAAATTGTAATGGGCTAGGAAAGGGCAGGCAGATCCATATTTCAAAATGGATCTGATCAAAAAAGAAATTGACCCGCCTGACAGCCAAATTTCCATAACTCCTATTAGTTTGATACTTTGATTGAGGATTTGAGGATTGAAGACTGATTGGGTGTTATCAGGTGCTTCATCAAGCTCTTTGGTCTTATTTGTCTGTAGTCAAATTCTTTGATCTTGTTTGTTTGTGGTCGAATTAAAGTCTATTAAATTGGCTGAACAACCTTTGTTGCATATACATGTGTTATTGGTATTAAATGATTACTATTACAGCATAGAGAATCTCTGTTGCATATACATGGGTGAGTGAATGAATATTGAAATAGATAAAGGAGAGAAGCTCTTTTGTTGTTTGGAGGAAAATAAGCTCTTTTGCTGCTTTCATTTGAACTCTTGAGTTTTTGAGAAAAGTGAATGGATATTAAAATGGATAAGGGAAAGAAGACTTTAAACTCGTCGATACTCAAGAAATTGAAGGGATATTTATCGATGAAGAAAGGAAGTCAAATGATGATCTTGTCCAAGAGCAAATCATGGGACAACGGTAGTAAAACAAAGAGCTTAATAGCCCCAATTGTCCTGTCTTTCACCATTTTTGTTTGCTGATTTGTTTTTCTTATTTGTTTTTCTTAGTAGTTGGTTACAAAGTATAAGAGGTACAGAACACCTTATTTTGTGTGTAAAAATGAAAGCTGAGGCAAAGAGCTCAATAGTACTAGTACTCCAAGGCTATTTTTGTGTATATATTAGGCCAGAAAAAAAAATTTCTGGCAATATTGTAATGCTTAGCTTCTGGTCATATTGTAACGCTCACAGAATAGTGTATTGTTGTTCTTTTTCATCAAATTCACTAAAAATGGGGTAGAGCGGGTAGGGCTTAACGGGGCAAGGCAGGACAAAAAATGTTATGCTAAACGGGACAGGATAAAGTGGATCATAAAATTAATAGGTTAAGACTTTCCCCGGCCTAACCTGCCCTATCTAAATTCCTAAGTATTTGGGGAATGTTCCTTTATAAGTTCTGCCCGAGTTGCAAATGTATTCTTAATTCTTTCATTTATCTTTTGCAGAAGAATTTGATTCACAAGTAGTCTTTATGCTTTTGGAATTTTATGGAGTGACATATTACATAATTTTATCCTTTTAAAGATTTATATAATTTTTTAAAAAACAATAATTTCAAGGAATGTTTTTAAACTTTTAATATCTATTTGCAAAATTTTAGGATTGACGAATTTTATCTTCTAACAGTCTAACATAGCTTGTTTTCAAGAGTGAAAGTAATTAATTTTTTTTAAAAAAAGTAATTTGTTTCTTTCACCCATAGTTGACCCAATAATTCCCTACTCTCTTCGCCTTCTCTTCTTACCAGCCCCAAATGCCCTTCTTTGGTGTTTTCTTTTTCTTTCCTACTTATTGGTATTGTACTTGAATCAATCTCTTGATATTCAATTTGTATTAAATTTGAATAATTAAATTTATACTGTATAAAATTTATTTAGAAGAAAAAATTTTTTATGCATAAATTTCTTACAATTTTTTCAAATTTTGATTCATTTAACTACTTACCATGAAAATCTCAAAAATTTATTAATGCACAGTAGGAAAATTTAGGTTGCAACTCACAATGAACAATTTTAAACCCCAATATACATTGATTTAATATCAAAATTAAGCTTGAAAATCTTTTACCCTCTAAAAATATTTATATATATATTTTTTGATTTCCCACCCAATGTTCAGTATCCATATTGGAACCCAACTAAATTTAAAATAGCGCCACAAGATTCCACATTAGGAATAAAATGCTCTCAAATAAAAACAACTTCATATCAAAAGAAAAAAGAACATAGTTAACTTTGAGCAATCTGACCCACAAAATTCAAAATTCAAAAAATTTCCAAGACGTTGGAAAAAGATAAAAAAGGAAAGGTACAACACCTATTAGCCATAGAAGGATCAAAAGGACAATAACGCGCATTTGTAGCAATATAACCCAAGCCTCTATATTTACTTTCTTTGAATGAAACTGAAAACCAAGTCCAATTTCAAAGACCCTTTTCTCCATCTCTCGTTTTCCCCTTTTCTATCTTGTAAACAACACTGTTCCACTTTCAAGTCCAAATCTTGATTGCTTAATTACTAATCTTTTCTTCTCTTGGAATAAATATAGATCTGGGGCTCAGGATTTTTCTTTGTTAAGTTTGAGAAAAGATTTATATATGGAGAGTTTAATTGGTTTGGTGAATCGAATTCAGAGAGCCTGTACAGCTCTGGGTGATCATGGTGGGGGAGATAATGCGTTTTCTTCTCTTTGGGATGCTCTTCCTTCAGTTGCTGTTGTCGGTGGTCAGGTAGCTTATCCATTACTTTTCTTGATTTCCCTCGATGGGTTGTACTTTAAACTGGGATTTATCTTGTGGAGCTGGGTAATTAGTAGATCCATGTTAGTGATGGTGGAAATGAGACTTTTGTATATGGGTTTGTGTTGGGTTTTGATTTTAACTTGTTAAAATTAGGAATATTGATTTTTTTTCTTGACCATTGGTATTGGTTGTTCTTAGACTAGAAGTTTTTCTGGCTACTTTTTGCTGAATATGGGTTTGTGCTGATTTAGATTTTCAAGTGCTGTGACGGTGGAATTTTGGTTATTTTTACCTCAGCTATTGATTGTTGTCAAGAGAAATTTCTGTTGCTAATTTTGTTGTGTATTCAGAGGAATTGAAAATCTTGAATATGGTTTTGTGCTGATTTGGTTTCAGTAGTGGAAAGCTGGAATTTTGAATTTTACTCTTGTCATTCATGGTAATTGGCTAATACAGTTTTTGCTGCTTGCTTGCATTAATTCAGAGTTCTGGAAAGTCGTCTGTGTTGGAAAGCATAGTAGGCCGAGATTTTCTTCCTCGTGGATCAGGTGAGCTCCTTTGATTAATTATATCTTTATCATACTCTTGTCTCTGTCATTCATTAGATCATTCTGACCTGTAAAACTTCTGCTACATTTTACATAATTAGTGTCTCTTTACGTGCACGTGTAAGTTGAGTCATGTAATATATGGTCATGTAAAATAATATCAATATTGTTAAAATCGAGTAGATAATTGTACATAAAGGATTAAAGTACAAGCTTTTGTGAATAATCAATGCAAATCGTTATATAATGACTTGTTTGTTGAGGTCAAGATATTTTGATAACTAAGATGAATGTTCAAAATTTAATTAGATCCAAATGATTCTTTAAACTTATTTTGTTTTTGTTTCTATCATCTTTATCAACTGTGTGGTTTAAAATTAACTTGATTTATTGAGATAAAACATATCTCACAAAAAAACTCATGATTAAATGATATTCTTCGTACGAAAGTCACCAAAATTAGCTAGGTTAGACACTTCAAGCCTGAAAATAATATAATTTTTGGAATCAAGAATCAATATCTAGTAAATAAGAAATACTAAGCTATGTCACACACAGAGTAAAGGCTTAATTATCCAATTGTTGGCGGTACTGGTTATCTTTTGAAAGGTGCACAGGATCAATAGAGTTAGCTCATTCATTCTAAGGTATGCGGAAAATTGCTTGGCTTTATATGAGGGCAAAGAGGTTAATATTCTTATTTCTGTATAGTTGTCCAACAATGAACAAACTATCTGCTACGGATATTCTTTTCAAAATATCGGATGATATGTACTAAAATGAAAAACTAAAGTTAGGAAGAACAGAGATTATAGTAAGAGCCCGTTTGGATTGGCTTTTGGCTTATTTTTGTTATTTTTCCTTAAAAATAAGTGCGTAAAAGCTATTTTGGCATAAAAAAGCACCTAAAATAAGCCGATCAAAATTGGCAGTAATACTAAGACATATATCAACGTGGTGCAACCCCAAAAATTAATGCGGATAAAGAAAAAAAAGGAAGATTCTGTACCCACAAAAACAAGGAAGAAAGAAAGTTTGGGTGAAGTATGAACCCTGTACTCATAGGCTGTAACCAATATGTCGCAGTCGAGATGCTCACAGTGGTATTAGATTGTCTATGTATTAGCTTCTAGGCTAGCATGTGTATGTTAACAACTACAAGACAAGAAGCAAGCAATTACTAAATGGGATCACCAAAGCTTGTACGTAAACCTCTAGAATAATAGTTAGCTCTATCTTATAAAAGTTGTTCATCAAAACAAATTTTGTATGGGAAAATCTAGCTCCGATTGAACCAAAGGGTTAGCAATACAAGAATCTCGTATGAAAATACTTGAGGTAGGATTACTCAACAATCCTTTTTACCTTAGCTCCCTTCTCCTGGGATGAAGCCTAAATAAATAACAATCCCGTCTCCCTTCAACCTTCTACGGCATATAAACTATTAGTAATTTTATTTTAACAGTAAGCCGAATCAAAAAAATATTATTGTTTTATTGACATCGGAATGTTCGTAAATGTTTTTGTATTTTATGCTATTGGCCTATCGGTTAGGTTAACGGTTTTGTAAAATGCATTAAGATCTATCAAGATCAACCAATAATCAGAAAGAGTTTTCTGGTTCTTTTTGTGAAGATCATTTCTCCTTTTCAACTAATCAACTCGCAACACTTTTCTTTTAAATTTTATAATGCGTCTAGTAAACATTTCCCAGAAAAGAATACCATAACAAATTTATAAAGAAAAGTCAACCCTTTGGGGTGGCCTAGTGGTTTGGGCTTGGGACTTCTCTATTTGAGGTCGCAAGTTCAAAACCCCTCGCCAGCATAAGCAAGGGATTTGCCTTCTAGATCAAGCAAGTCTGGTGCGGGTTACCTCTTCTGTATGGTTTACGAGCTATTGCATAGGAGCGTGTTTACCCAGTGCGTGTCCAAAGGGTCGCTGCTGCGGGTTCCCCTTGTCATAAAAAAAAGTATACAGAAAAGTCACTGCATCACTTTGAATAACTAAGCTGTAATGACCGCTAAACGATCAACCAAAAATTGATAATCGATTGCTTACTGGTTCATTATTTATTTTGCATGTTTATAAATAACATTCAAAACTGAACTGACACCGATGAACAGTCCTAGCTTTTATTGTAAAGTTAGTCAAAACAACTGAACAGGAGATTACGCTTGACACGAGTCAAATCAAACTAGATGTAAGCAGTACTTGGTTGAACACTAACGAAGGAAAAATATATTATAAATAACCTCTCATTCAAGATTGTGGAGATCTGTTGGTTCGTAGTAGAAGAAGCTAAGTGCATATGTGATATACCCTCAATGTACGATGAGAAACCTCTTTGTATCATTGTCAATTTGGAAATCTGCATGATAGTGATCCCCATAAATCGTCTGTGGTATCTATTCAGGAATTGTCACAAGGAGACCATTGGTGCTGCAGCTTCATAAGACTGACGATGGACAGCAGGAATATGCAGAGTTTGGTCATTTGCCGAGAAGACGGTTCACAGATTTTGGTATATCAAATTACCTCCATTTTTTCTTCTTCTGGGGCATTACTCTACCCCTTTCTGAATTGGCCTAAAGTCTTTACTATTTCATGCCAATTAATGAATATCGAAGTAGCTATGCAGTTGTTTTGCTTATAATAAGTGAGATAAATAAGAAAAATGATTGCCTGTGCATAGAAGAGTAGCCATATACATTAATTCAACAGATTGGTGGTTATGAAGACAGACTATTAAATTTTAGTTGTATTAGTTTTTTCTCACTCTTTTTCTCTCTCGTAATGTGTGCTTGTGACATGACATGTCTGTGTGTCCTCAAGCACATGTTATCAATAGTTTTACTTTAACCTATTAGTACTAGATAACAGAATCTGATTGGTCAAAATGTGTGTTTTCTTTATTACTTTTTTAACAGGCATGGTCCGCAAGGAGATTGCGGATGAAACTGATCGAATCACAGGGAAAACTAAGCAGATTTCTCCCGTTCCGATCCACCTGAGCATATACTCTCCAAATGGTATGATCTCCATGATTTCTTTATATATGCTTAAGGATTCATTTATGGTCCCAAAAAGTAATCTTAGTCTACTTGGCATCAGTAGGATTACTTAATAGTTTCTGATGACAATTACTTATCAAAAGAATTTGTTTCTGAAGTTGGTTATTTCACATACATGCCTGCTTTTTTAAATTCATTGAAGATGGGCTTGATGTTTTAGTATTTCATCTTAACATTCTGATTTATTGTTGAGAATGTCTTCTCTTTTCTCTTGTTCCTTTTGGTGGTGACTTTCCTAAAGAGCCTACCATTCTCACTTTATCATGCTAATTCCATGCCATGTGTTTTGTCTTGGCAGTGGTCAACTTAACACTGATTGATTTACCTGGTTTAACAAAAGTGGCTGTTGGTACGCTTCATATGTCCTTCCATTATTTGCATTCTTTTTAAGTCTTATCAAAGCTGTTTTCAATGCTCCAATGCTCATTTACTGCAGAGGGGCAGTCTGAGACTATAGTAGAAGACATTGAAAACATGGTTCGAACGTATGTTGGGAAGGTAACGAGAAACTAATTTTACCTTCTGATTATGCTCTATTTTCTTTCTGTGGTGAAAAGAGTGGAGATATTTATTGGTATTTTGATGTTACTCATAGAGAGAGACTAAAGCACAAATGGTGCATAAAGATTTCCATCTATATGTGATGTAGGAGTTAGTCTCTTAAAGAGTGGAAATGCTTGGAGATTTAACTAGTTGGAATTTAGGTGTTTGTAAATTTCCTATATAGCTACATTTAGAGAATGACTTACAGCCCTCACAAAATTTACTTGGAAGCGTACCATGTTCTTGTAGACAAAGCCCACAAAATTATGTGGGACAAATATTCTTTTTTTCTGAATAATACACCGACATTTCTTCTTGACATCTGGTGATTCGGTTTGAATAGTGCATTTGAAGAAAAATAACAGAATGCTACATGTCACAGAATAAAAACTAAGTAACAACTGAAAACTTTTTTTTTATATAACTCTTGTAATCAGAATAATTGTTCTGAATATCAATCACCTTAAGATTGACGATCCCTTGACTGGATCTCGGAACAATATTCAGTTAGTGTAGAACATATGCCAAAGAACAACTATTCTTATATTGGTAGAGTAAATTGGTGACTATAAGCTGGTGAGCACATTATTTTCTTGCTTGGTTTTCTGTTGCTGTCAGTTGAAGAAAGTCCATGAAATTAAGCCAAGTCTTTACTTTGACATTATTTGCTAATTTTCCCATTTATCTCCATGCATGGTTGACGTTGCTTTCACATCGTTTGCTAGTTATAACGTTTATTTCCATACATGAGCTGTGCTCGGTTTGTATCTTCTCTTAATCTGATCTCTTTCCTCTCATGTAGCCCAATTGCATCATTTTAGCAGTTTCTCCTGCCAATCAGGATATCGCCACCTCTGACGCAATAAAACTCGCAAGAGAAGTGGACCCCACAGGTATAACCTTTTGATATTAACAGTTGGGGGACTCTGAGTCCAGGAGCTTGAGTACTTGTCAAAGAGTGTCCATCTTTTAGGAGAATGCAATGTTTGTCATTATTATTTATGAAGTGCCACATTGCAACCCATGTAGGTGAACGGACATTCGGAGTGTTGACCAAGCTAGATTTGATGGACAAAGGCACTAATGCTCTAGATGTGAGTTTTTTAATTTGCTATATTACCTGTGATCTACTTATTTCGGTTAATATCTACATTAATCAATTCATAAAACGGATAAGCATATCCGAGAGTCCCTGTTTCGCCGTTGTGTACTATAATTTGGCCGCACAACTTGTTGTACTAGTAGTTGATTTTTTTTTTAAAAATGAATTTAAGGTTCTTGAAGGAAGAGCTTATCGTTTGCAACATCCCTGGGTTGGTATTGTGAATCGTTCACAAGCTGACATAAATAAAAATGTAGACATGATCTATGCAAGAAGAAAAGAGCGTGAATATTTTGCTACCAGTCCGGAGTATGGGCATTTGGCTAGTAAAATGGGTTCAGAGTACCTTGCGAAACTACTGTCAAAGGTACACTTTTAGTTCTTTTCATGTAAGGAGTTCCTGAATAAGTTGAGCAGAGTTCATATTCAGATTGTTTCCGTTTCAGCACTTGGAACAATTTATTAAGGCAAGAATACCAAGTATCATCTCACTTATCAATAAAAGCATTGATGAACTTGAAGCAGAACTGGACCACCTTGGAAGGCCCATTGCTGTTGATGCAGGGGTAAGCTTCAACTGCAATGTCTTATTGCTACTGTTGATTGAGAGATTTTCCTTTATCTCAGTAACTGAACTGGTCTATTTCAGGCTCAACTCTATACTATTTTGGAACTTTGCCGTGCTTTTGATAAGATATTTAAGGAGCATCTAGATGGAGGGTAAGTGAATTGTTTTTTCCCCCTTAATTTTCCAAAAATTTGGGAAACTAGCCCCCAAGACTGTGCTAGTCTCCCATACTGTGGAAAGCTTAATGCTCACCATGTATGATGGTAAGCTTACCCATTATTTTCTCTTCTGAGATCACATCTCTATTTATTCATAACAGTCGCATTATTTTCTTGAAAAGATGCATATCTTCGTGCCTCGTGGCTAAGTTTGAAATAGTTCAGTATATGTTGGATCTCATTGTAGTTATGTTCATTTACATTTTCTTACAAATAAAATGCGTCATAAATTACACTTGTCCCACATTGTGTAAGAGTTTCTAAAGGGCTTTTAAATATATTTGTTTACTCATCTTATATCCTTAAGGCTTGTGGGTTGGATTTTTTAGATTCGAATGCAACCTCATTTTCTCCTTACATGATCTTCTGTATTGGCCTTTTCTCTTTCAACTCAACTTCTATTATGATTATTATTAGAACTTTCAAAATCTAAAGTTGAACCATAGTGAAGAACCATACAGCGGATGGAATAAAATAAACTGGCAACACATTTTGAGTGGAGACGTTCGCTCTTAAGAGTGGTTTGCAGTAGGCATTTGTTCGAAATTGTTCATGACTTTTATCTATGGGACTTTTCTTTTGGGTGGGCGGGGGATGGGTTGAGTGGCAAGAGGACATCTTGAAAAGGGTGGAAAGAGACCACCAAGTGTAACATGTAATCCAACTTCCACTGTCGGAAGTACTTTAAAAATCAAAGGAACCATAGTTGAGAACTATAAACAACAACAACAACATAGTGGATAATTATAAAGCACGAGGGAATTTGAAAAACCATGAGGGTTTTTGTAAAGGGTGAAAAGAGATCACCAAATAGTACTCATATAACACAAGGAACTTGAAGAAACTTCACTTATGAAAACTTAAAAAATAAGAAAAGATCTATAGTATAGTCTTATCTTGCACCCCCATAAAATGCAAGGAAATTAAATAAAATGGTAGCACATTTCAATAGACACATCACACCAGTCTGTCTTGTCTCTAAGGGATAACTTCCAGTTTATTGCTCTGCACCTAGACTATATTCAACATGTATTAATCTCTTTTTATCTATCAGTCGACCTGGTGGTGATCGAATTTATGGAGTTTTTGACAACCAACTACCTGCTGCTTTAAGAAAACTTCCGTTTGACCGATATCTCTCTGTGCAAAATGTGAGGAAAGTTGTTTCAGAGGCAGATGGTTACCAGCCTCACTTGATAGCACCTGAGCAAGGTTATAGACGTCTAATTGAAGGGGCTTTAAATTATTTTAGAGGCCCAGCTGAAGCCTCTGTTGATGCTGTAAGTAATTTTTCAAAATTTGTCAGGATCAAATAGTTGATGCTCCCTATCAATGCTAAGCTTTTGTGAAACGACATATCAGGTACACTTTGTGTTGAAGGAACTAGTGAGGAAATCTATTGGAGAATGTCAGGTAATGGTGTCCCGGGCAACTGAATTTTATTTTTCCTACATAACCGCTTCTCCCTTTTCCTATTATTTCTAAATATATTGGTGGAGCAGGAATTGAAGCGGTTTCCCAGTTTGCAATCTACAATAGCTCAAGCTGCTAATGAAGCCTTAGAAAAATTTCGTGATGAAGGTAGAAAGACGGTAGTAAGACTAGTGGACATGGAATCTTCTTACTTGACAGTGGATTTCTTCAGAAGACTACCTCAGGAGGTGGAAAGCCAGAAGGGGGGCAAGCCAGAAGCTGCTGCTGCCGTAGACCGATATGGAGAGGCTCACTTTCGTCGGATAGGTTCAAATGTATCATCTTATGTGAATATGGTGTCTGATACATTGAGGAACACACTCCCCAAAGCAGTGGTTTATTGTCAAGTTAAGGAGGCCAAACAATCTCTGTTGAACTATTTCTACACTCAGATTGGAAAGAAAGAGGTAGTTTCTCGGTGCTCATCCCGAATTAACGGTTCCTTGATGGTACAATTGCTGTGAGTTTGTTATAATGAAAATATGTTTCTCAGGGCAAGGCACTTGGAGAGTTGTTAGATGAAGACCCTGCATTGATGGAGAGAAGAATGCAATG
>JAOTQR010000001.1:22464636-22505885 GCA_025774065.1 Solanum ossicruentum | reverse complement strand
ACCTTTCTTCTATAATACCACAAATTCACGACTTGGGTGAATCAATGTTGCTGCTTCTGCGAACATTTTAACAGCCTATATTCTTTGATTGTCGTAGTATTTGTCGTCACATTATTTGGCTTGGATGAATTGTTGTTGCTTTATTATGTATTTGTGAACTATTCAGTTGCCCTTCTGCTCAGGCTGCTGCTCCATTTTTGTACGTGAAATGATATTATGGACTTAGATTATGAAATGTTACTCAATGATGTAAAGTAAGGCGTCGACAAGTGAGGTTTGGAGAAAATAGAATGAATTATATGCAAACCTTTCTGCTAGGAGTTGTTTTCGATAAACTTTCTGCTCAGGAAAAGGAAACTAATACCTGTCGCCTTAGAATTTAAGATTTCAACGTATAAGTGTCCAGAAACCTACAAATGAGAGCTCAACAAACAAAAAAGAGAATCAAAATGAACGCACAACACACTAGTCGAAGTACAGACTACTTTTTTTCTCCCCATATTATGATTAAACTCTTTCCACCATTAACAATGGATACAGGGTTCTGAAAGGAACCACATTTAATGTCCAAGTACCTGAGTTGGGTGAGTCAAAGAGATACACTGATAAATGAAGGAAATGAAACTGATACAATCTAACCAAGCAAAATAATTGCGCTGTTAAATTGTCCCTCATCTTGGATTGAGCATAAGGCCATTAATTTGATCAAATCGAATATCAGATATAGGCTCTATAGGTTGCTCATCATTGTCTGTTGAAGGTACATTGTGCAAAGGTTCTCTTGTGAATTCATCTAAAGAATAGAATGAAAGCAAACAATGAGGGCTAGATCTTACCATTAGCCTCGACAAACAATGCTAAATTTGATTCTTGCATGCATCAAGACAGAAGCACAAGGAAAATCCTTTATCAGAAAGTCTGGTAACAATTACCATATATCATGCTGAAAGAAGTTGAAGGAGGGGGTAGCCAGGAAGTTGAGACCAATGTAAAATCCTACAGCTAGTACTATAGTCATCATCACATAAAACTTGTCAGCACCCGACCTTTCATGTCATGATGACATCTGTTAGATCCCACCTACAGGCAAGCTAACCCGACCCATGGTACCTGTCTTGGATAAGTAATCATTAATGATATCTAGCAACATGCAAAACAAGCCAACAACAACTTACCGTAGAACTTGGAAGTCACCTGTCCAGAGCTACGATAGACTCAAAATAAAAATATACGTATATATATAACTAGCATAGCAGCCTACACATACAAATCAAAACTACATACACAAAGCCAGTGTCTGGGTGCAAAAGATGGTCCAATGAACAAAAGGAGACTGTAGGATATCCCAAAATGCTGATGCTCGATGAAAGTCTCCTGTAGCGGCTACCATGTCCCTAGATCAGCAGCTCAGGGCTTGTATCTGCACCTGCACCATGAGCAGAAGCAGAAAAGTAGGGGACGCAGCTAATGCCCAATACCTGAAAAGACGAAGAACAATTTAGCAGGACGTTAAATATATCTTGTAAGCAATCAGCTAAGTTCTGCTCGTAAATAATTCTAACTGTTGCAGTTAATACTAATAGCAAGTAGTGATGGTATATTTGTAGCCAGAGGTATATTCCACCATCACTAATACTTAGTAAAGTTTATTGTATTCTTCATTCTTTTCACACGTGACTTAGATGGAAAATTGAACCAATCACTCAAATTTCACTGGAGGGTTGTTTCCTCTCTACAAATGTTCTATCATTCCTGCTAAATCAAATCAAATTTATTAGTAAGATTTTAAATTTTCATTCGATATTCTCAATGTTGCGCATTTAATGCCCATTTTTGTCTCTTTTTTCGATTTCCTATTCAATGTTTGATACTCACATCGATGCTTAACTAAATTTGAATTTGTGCATTATTAGGCCAATTTTTGCAGGCGAAGCTCAAATCTTTCCATTTTGTTTTAAGGCTCACATTGAGGCTTAACAAACAAAAGAGTTTTCCTTGGCAATATCTTGTACTTCTCCTAGTACCATAATTTCTTTCTTACAGTGATTTTACAGAAAAATGGTGATGGATTAATCCATTTAACTAAATTGAAAGATCTACGGATCATGGGCTGATGAATGAGCTACAGAGTAAATTGCAGCTTTAATATTTAGAATCATTGGCTAATTATCTCGCCTAAGGCAAAAAATTACTGATAATTTCAATAGGGACGACTTTAATTTGACCATAAAAAAGGAGACAACATTCAAAGCTTTGTGATTCCACCCTAACTTATCTGAATGGCCGGGGCAGGACCTAGCTGGAATACCAAATAAACTATTTTCTTATTTAATAAAGAATAACCTAGTTTGATTTGATACGGTATTTAAGAAAATAAAAAGATTTTTTAATCTTATGATTCTGAATTAAACATATGTCAAATTTACCAAATATCTTTTAATCTTATGGTTTAAACATATTATGTAGAAAGATACAATTAAAGTATTGTTAAAAAAAGGGATTATTCTTTCTTTTTTAAATAGATTAAACAAAAAAATAGATCATCTTTTTAAAAACGAAAAAAAGCCAGTTTTGCAGCTTGAGTAAAGTTGCTTGAGCAGAAGAGATGTTCTGCAGTTCCTATTTCAGTTAGAGGAGGGGAGCAATAGTAGCATTTTGGTATCAAACTGAGACCAAATCTATAAGTAAAATTTTGGTTCTCGTGGTACCTAATTAATTAAGTATATTTGATCAGCTAAATGTCTGTCTATTTGGCTAATATTGTGGTTCGATCCTTCTTTAGATTTTTGCACATAAAATAAGTTTTGTGCATTAACATCAAATAATAAAATACATATAAATATTTTATTTGTGTATTAACATCAATTAATAAAATACATACTTTACTTTTGAATATACAAACTTGGGAATCCCATCTTTTTGGGACAAAACAAGTCTCATACCAGATGTAAACGTTATAAAATAATGTTATTTTTGAATGTACAACTATGATATCCGTGACTTTAAATAGATTTGTGTATCATCTGACTCCTCCTTTGACTTTGAACCCTGCTGATGCCTCTTTATGAGACATTATCATAAGCGACTGCTAACTTTTGATTGCTTCATTTTCTTTCCCCTACTGTATCTAATTGCTTGGTCCTTTTGCTACCTCATCATATGCGTTACCTTTAAAAAAATATCCTCTATTTCATTTTAAGCGAGGTCCTTTTTTATTCGTCTAAGAAGGAATATTATTTTATTTTAATAGAAAATAATTTATTTTTAATAATTTTTAATTAAATAAATATTTAAAAATTATTTTAAATTATAAATTAAAAAAAATTATTTTTTTTTAATATCATACCAAATCAAATAATGCTAAAAAGATCTATGATCACTGTTCTTCAGTGCTAAATAAAATAGGATGGAGACGATATATATATTTACCTTTATGCTTTTTGGAATCCCAGGAAAAACTATGATCACTACTCTTGAGTGTGTACTGCACAAATCCATCCGCTTTCAAATTACATAAAATATGTAAATCGAGAAGACATTAATTAATTGATAAATGTGCTAAAGAAATTGAAAGTGGTTATACTTTATTCCTTGCCTTAAATAAGAAAAAAGAATTCTTCACTCCTTGATCATCGAATAGCGAATTTTTCCAGTGTGGAGCCCATAAAATGCCAGTGAAACGGTGCGCCGATGGTCAAAAAAGCAACAAGAAATTGCGGACAGCTGCTCACCATTTGCTTTCTGCAAAATTATTGAAATCTTCGTGTGTGCAAATCTAAAACTATTCACAACAAATTAAAGTCCCTTTCTTTCACCTTACACCAATGGCTTACCCAAAATCATCCGTCTTCACATTCAACCATCTAATAATATACCTCATTCTGTTGGTGCTATTACAATCCCCACAAATTTACTCCACATGTCGCAATTTCTGTAACAACATTCCCATAAACTACCCGTTCAGCATCGACGACGGCTGCGGCGCGCCGCAGTATCGCCACATGCTAAACTGCTCCGCGACTGATTTATTCTTCCTAACACCATCAGGAAACTACAAAGTCCAATCAATCGACTACGAAAAGCAAACCATGACGATTTTCGATCCATCAATGTCCACCTGTTCAATCCTACAACCTCACCACGACTTCAAAATGTCAGAAATTCAATCAGCTATGATCCCGCCTTCCCCGGACACGATTTTTATCCTCATCAATTGCTCCATCGATTCGCCGGTACTTAACCATTACAAGTCGGTCTGTTTTAATTTCTCCGGTCATTCATGTGACGAACTCTACGGATCGTGCACTTCCTTTAAGTTGTTCCATTTGCTATCTAACAGTACGCCGGCGTGTTGTTTCACGAGTTATGAAACGGTGAAGTATATGAGTATGGATCTATTGGACTGCACGCATTATACGAGTGTTTATAATACGGATAGATTGCAAGGTGTTGGGCCATTGGATTGGCTTTATGGGATGAAGCTGTCATTTAGCGTACCGGACACTGGATGTGGCCGCTGCGCTAAATCCGGTGGGACTTGTGGATTTGATGTAGAGACTGAGATGGTGCAATGCATTTGCTCAACCACGAATAATTCTACCAGAGATTGTGGTAAGGAAGACATTATGCTTTCTTCTGCTTCATTCAAATACTTCTTTCATTAATGAATTTGCCAGTACTTAATGCCTAAATGCATTCAAAATTTCTCCCAAGTACTTGGTTGTCCCCAAATGTTTAAATTCTTTAATTAGGAGAAATAAATCTATAATAATCATAAGGTGCTTAAATTCTTTAAAAAATATAGTTTTTTCTCAACTTGAAAAAAACTTTATTTTTTTTTGTTATCCACATTTTTGTTTATACTAGTTTAATATACGTGATTTGCACATCAATTTAAAAATTAAATACAGAAGATAGATGTCATTAAATATAGATAATATTTATATAAATAAAATTAAATAAATATCATTAGTTTGCTGCAATAGTTTACTCTATTGTGATAGATCGATGAAAAAAAATCAATCATATTACTTATAATATATTTATGCTAATAATTTTTAATACATAAAGTAATAATTAGAGTCGAATAGTTAGAAATTAAATAATTAATTGACTAAAATTTAATGTAACAAAAGATTTTCTAATACAAAAGAGTAGTTTAATGTTTCCAATATAATTTTATTTTTAAATTTATTATATGACATAATTTTATTAACAAAATATTTGATAGTCAAATTTTTTATTAATTATTTACATAGAATAGTCCTAAATCAAAAGTGTATTCTAAATATAAAGTAATTCTAATCTAAAAGTGAATCTCAAAATTAAATTTTAAAAGATTAAACAATAGATTAAGAAAAACAGTGTAAAGACGATTTTGTCTAAAATAATGAAGTGTTTGAGATATTAGTTTACATAAATAGATGAAATTTGTGACTAGAGCGAGATGTTAGTTATAAAATAAGAGAATTTTAAATAGCAAAAATTTATTAGAATCAACTGACGAAACTAAGGGTATAATATAATCTGAATAAAACAAATTAAGCTAGCATAACAATTAATTCATATTCTTCAAATTCAAAAAAGTGAAAAAGAATGGGAAAAGAATATGAAACAAAGAACTTGAGTGTGTAATATAAGTAAATCTGAGAATCAAATTGAAGTTTGGGAAAAAGTGTAAAATAAGATCCAACACCACTTAGTACAAATCAATGAAGGGGATGAATGAATCAATTAAAGTGAGAAAAAATTTGATTACAATTGTTAAATAAAAAAATACAACCTGAATTATTGATTGTTAATGATTGATGAATCAAAAGTTAAAATTGAAGTGTTTTTTTAATAGAAGTAGAGAAATCATAAATAAAAAAAGATAGGAAATAATATTTTATCATGTTTAAGATGAAACCTTTCATTACATAATTAGAAAGTAACTATAAAAATTGTAATAATAGAATATTAACTTCGATCCAAGTTTTCTAAAATCAAATCAATATAGTCCTTGGTATATGGAGTCATTAGCAAATCTTGTCAAAATTGTAAATAAGTCAATGTCAAATTATTAATTGTATATGAGTCATTAAGAACAAAAATCATAGAAAATTCTCAATTAACAAATATATACCAAGAATACATGATAATTTGTTATTTATACTGCAAGAACATACTTAAAAAAATTCTTTTCAAAATACATAATATTTATATTTGTAAACATAAAAAATTATCAAAATCTTAAAAAACTTAGCTCAAATGAGAAGAATATTTATCTCTTTACCATAGATACTATCATTATTTCACGAAAAAAACTTTACAATTAGCAATTGACTATCAAGAAAAGATGATAGTTTATTATTGTAAATTTCAAGAACATACTAAAATTTTAAAAATTTGTCTCATATCACAAATAATTTTTTTCTGTAATCATTATTCTATCAAAATTGTAAACATCAAAGACATACTAAAATTTTAAAAACTTGCCTCAAACCATAACTACATTTGTCTCTTAAATTATATGATGTTTCAAGATTTTCACAAAAACTTTTCAATTAGCAATTGTCTATTAAGAAAATATGATAATTCATTTATTGAAAACTTAAAAAATATACTGCAATCTTCTTTTACCACAAATCACAATCAATTTTTTCTCTTTGAATTTAATACTATCGAGATTTTAATTGATTAGAAAATTTTATATCAACTTGTTTCCTTACATATGGTAGGTTTGAAAGAACAATTTTAAGTTAAATAGAGAGAAACAACTGTCATTAATTAATTAGTAAAAGGAATCCTAATTTTAAAATGATTCAAAGCTAAACAAAATCTATTTAAAAATTAATAGACATCTTAGTTAAAAATTGACTTGTTGATTAAAAAAAATTATAAAAAATATAGTTTAGGACGATTATGGAGAGGGGAGGGGGGGTTGTTAATTCCTAAATTAAACTAACGCGATAGTTTTGGGTTTGTGGATTGTTATTTTTGTGTTTTATAAGGAAAATTTGTCAAAATATGTTTTTCTTTTAGTATAGAGTTTAGGACTCTTTAAATTTAAATATTACAATATAATGATATATTAATTCAGATTTTGATCTTTTTTTGAGTTTTCTTTTCCTATTTGTTTGGACCCTTTTCATCTGATATTTTGGAATTTTTTAAAAACTAATTTTCCTGTTATTTAGAAATTTTTTTAACAATGGCCAATTCTAGTTTAACTCAAAAGATTTTCAGTGTAGGAATTTAACCTTAATAAGAAAATTCTCCATTTAATTTTAATATATTTATTATAGTCAATATTTAAGATTATCAAAATAATAATAGTACATTAATTTAAGAAAAATGGTGAAAAGACGATTTTATCTAAAGAAGAGTTTTTAAATGAATCTATTGAAAAATGATATATGTTATTTATTTTATTTTAATTGATGTTGCATATATAAAATTTTGAAAGATACTCAAAATTGTATTTACTTTTAAAATATTTAAATTATTAATAACTGAAAAATGATTCATTAGAAATAATATTGTAAAATCAAATAGCTGAAGAATTGCCTTTAAGGAAAAATGATTTATTAGGGTAATATTGTAAATTTATAGTTGAAACAGCTAAAAAAATAATTAAATGAAATAAAATAAGCAACTGGAGCATACACATCAATCGGCAACTTCTTTTAAGAATAAATAATTTATTAAGGGTAATAATAAATTCATAGTTGAAGTAGCCGAAGAAATAATTAATAGAAATCATATACTTCCTCTGTCTCATTTTATGTAATACTCTTTCCTTTTTAGTTCGTCCAAAAAAAAATGTCACCTTACTTTAATTGGTAACAATTTAACTTTAAAATTCATCTTTTACAAATTTCTAGAATGATTTTAGACCATAAGTTTTAAAAGTTTTGCTTTTTTTCTTAAACATAATGTCAAATCAAAGTATGCCACATAAAATGGGATGGGGGGAGTAATAAAATCAAGCAGAAGCATGTACATCAATCGATAACTACCTACTCAAAGAATAATATTATAAATTCTATTTGAAACAATCGATAGAAGAATTAATAAAAATGATATTTTATAATTAAGCAGATGAATCACATGTGTCAATCGACAGTTGTCTTAACCAGACTAGCGAAGCAACCATGAGCTACCTGCTTTTGGCTATATAAATATACTTTTTAACTACATGAATAATACATTCGACCTCAAATTACTGATTTTGCTGAATCCATAACTGGATTTATCAGTGGCTAACCACGATTCAAAATTCTTGGGTCCTCTAGACATTAACAGTCTGTTTATGTTGAATTTTGCAGCTGGAGGCAGAGAAATAAACTTTGCTGATAGTTACAGAGCATCCTCATTGTCGCGTTTACATTTGCTATACATTTTGGCTCTTGTCGCCATTTCTTTCAACATCCTATTGAGATGATGAATCTTCTATGAAGTTTGTCGATTTTTCTTTTCTTTCTGAACTTCATTTTTCTAGACTAGTTGTTACTAATTCATGTTGCTTAACTTGGGTATGTTTTATTTTTTATTTGCAATATTACACTTTAAAAAAAAAGTCAAAAAAGATATCAGAAATTCAGAACTTGAAGGAATTATTAGCTTTGTATCTTGAAATATTTTCATTTTCTCTACGGTGAAAATTGAGTCATAGGTGTTACTTAAATCTTCAAATTAGAAAAGGTAACAACTTAGAGATTAAATAGGTTAAATAACTTTAGAAAGTTTTAAAAGACTTCCCTACCTTTAGAAAGTTTTAAAAGACTTCCCTTTCTATTTAAATTTCAAATTTTAAAATTATTCCTTTTATTATCTTTTATTATTTCTTCCTCTCTCCAAATCTCTCCTATTTTATCTTCTTTTCTTTCTTTGATTCTCTCTTCCACCATTTTCTTTTTCTTTTTTTAATTATCTATATTACTATAATTGTTATTATCATTTTTTCACGTCCTTTTTTATTTTTCTTTTAGGCTTTATTTTTATAAATCAGTTTATTTTAATTTAAAATTTTTGAAGATTTTTTTAAGTCCTTGAAGAAAATCTGCAGATACAACTTTAATTTTTTTAAGTTATTGAAGAAAAGATGTAGTAATTGCTGAAGTTGCTGCATTAACTGTATTAATTACTATGGTAATTATTATAACAAGTGTCACAGTAATTGCAGCAACTGTAATAATTGTAAGTTTTTGTAGCAATTGTTAAAGGAAGAAGTGAAGAAGGGGTGGTTATGATGACAAAGGAGGTGTTGGTGGTAACAATGAAGGTAAAAATCATGGTTATTGCAGTGTCAGTGATAAGGAAAGAAGTGATTATGATGGTGATGGAGGAAGAAGAGAAGAAAATGGAGGTGATAGAGGATGAGAAAGTGAAGATCTAATTTTTGCATTGATAAAAATAATAATATACTCTTTTTTTTTTTTTTACAAAGAATAGAAATATTAACGGGAAGAAGATAATAAGTTAAAGTTAAATATTTTTTATAAGAAAATGTTTTTTTGCTAATCATGTTATATTATCAGAGGAACGTGTAGGTTCGAGACTAAGTGGCGGGGTCAAGTTTTGTGTTAAATTTTATTTAATTTTTATTTTATTTTTGCTACATATTTAAAATATATTATTTTATCCATTAGTTTCGTTTCAATAAGTTTGATGGGTCTAAAATCAAACTTCATTGAGAAAACCTTATTTTTAGTTGCCATATATAAATTGAAGAATCATAACATACTCGATGTAAGGCGTGTATAGAGTAGGATATATGACATTTTGAAATAAGAACATAAAGGGGAAAAAAAAGCTTTTCAATGGAAAAAGTATAATATAAGTTGGGATGGTAAAATTTGACTGAAAATTTTTCAAAGCATATATAAGGATATCAAAATAATATTGTGCCGAATATGATAAGTTAATATAATGATAATAATATATAGTTAATTTGTTGCAGTACTTTAAAATTGAAGAAGATAATAAAAACTAAGTTGACCTTTTATAAAAGCACAATAATAAATTTTGAAAAAATGTAGAACGTTTGACCATTTGAGAGATTTTGGAATATTTAATAATGACACAATAAAAATAGAAAAGGGAAAAGAATATAAGAATAGTAATGTGGTTCATTTCAATTGTGAGAATATAAATGAGACAACAATATAGATAGTAACATAAGAAAGGATGCTCTAATTTTATATTTTTGGTGAAGAAAAGATAATAAATTATATATTAATATGGATAATTACATGGGAGTGACAGGTTAGGACCTATACAGCGAAAGGGAGTATTTTTACTACTATTACAAAATTATACTAGCCTTTGTGGCCTATCCAAAAGAGTTCTTTCTTTGTCTGATCACAAAAAACTTCATACACACACTGGAGGAACTGTCATGGAAAAAATCACTTTATCTCCCGAAATTTTTGCTCCTTCCTTTGCTAGTGCGTCTGTCACTCTATTAGTTTCTCTATGGCTATGTAACATTAGAGGATTCCCTAGCTGATTGAGAAGCACTCTATAGTCAAAAATCATGTTAGAATATAATGGATGATCATTTTTGCTAATATCAATGAGTTTCTTGTAATCCACATTAATTTTCAGGTGAACTAGTTGATCAGATTTTGCAATTTGTAGTCCTTGGATAAGTGCGAGCAGTTTGGCTTTGATGTGGTTTCCTAGGTGTTGGTTGGTACAGTATCCTATTATCCAGTTTTCTTGGTTGTCTCTGATTACTCTTCCCGTATCTCCTTTATTTAGGTTTGCTGTCTATGCTCCATCACTATTTCTCTTAAAACCTTTAGAAGGGAAAAGTCATTTTAGTCTAATTTAATTCCTTCATTTCAGGGAGCTCAGGATTTTGTTTAGTGTTAGATATTCAATTGCATGGAATGAGATGTTTTCTAAGTTGATGCTTTGTTTTTTATTTTGGTAAGTATTTTCATTTCTTTTTGGCCAGAAACCCCAAAGCAGGAACGGAAAAATATCTTCTCATATTGCAGGTCTAGTTGCTATGGAAATGTTTAGAGTTAATATATATTTTAGTCAGTTCTTATTAGGGTTTTGGTTGATTATATCAATGAGGTGGGAGCTGTTGAGCTCCCTCCAGAGTTTACAGATTGTGTGGTATTTAAGGAATATGTGGTGATTCGAATTTGACAAAGATAAGGTAATATACATACATACATACATACATATAAATACACATATATTTGGGGGTGAAAAAATTTGAAGCGTCAAATGATTGATTTATAAAGATTCAAATTATTATTTTTTTTATGAAAAAGAAAAATCTGAATTAATAATTTAAAAGATAATATTACTTTAATTTAAAAATAATATAACAAGTAATTGATTCACTAAAACTATTTTGAACATTTTGGATTTAAAAAAACATACGTAAAATGTACCGACTTGTCATTTAATTTTATGTTATTTAATATTTTATGTTAAAATGAATAAATTGTTAACATGAAAAAAATTATTTATAATACAATGTAAAAATAATAAAAGATAAATATGTAAAAGTATTTGATATTATATAAAACCAAAATAATCATAAATTAATATATTCGCGTAATGCACGAGTACTTATACTAGTTGAGGAATAATAACAACAAAAATAAAAATGATTTTGTCCTAATTTTACTTTTTTTTCTTAAAAATTAAAATTGAAAATCGGGAATGAAAAGATAGGAGGAAAACCAATCAACTAATCTGCTCCCATTTTACCTCAAAGAAAAAAAATCAAATTTCCACTTATTTTTTGTTTATGTAATAAAAGCTTAATACATAAGCAATTTTTTTTCACCATTTCTAACACGGGTGAGTTTCTCTGCTTCCAAAATATTTGCTCTCCGATCTACGGCTGATTTTCTTCTCTTTCCCGGACCGGTTAGTTTATCTAGCTCCGTCTTCTTTGTTTCGGAATTTTTCAGATTTGATTTTGTATTTCGCCGCTACTTTTGCTTCGAGCTGATTAGGATTTTCAACTATTTTTAGCCCCATTTTATGCCCGTTCCCTGCTCGATGTTATTCCACAATGAATATTGTCTCATGTTTTCTGTTCTTCATTCATTTTGCTATATCATGTATGTGTGTTCCAAATTGCTGCAAAATTGTAATCAATCCCCTAACATGCTCGGTGATTCGAGCATTCTGAGCCGCGTCTAAACTGCTCATTCCAAGAAAATTGAAAAAAAAAAGCTTCAGTATTAGTGAAGTAGCCTTGCAGGTGTTGGTTACTATTTGCTATTTTTTTTTAATGTTATTGATCATGTTTTATCGGTTTGCATGCAGCACGACTAATTTGATTTACACTTGAAAGGGAAAAAGATAATCCGGATAGGGTGATGGCAACTGCCAAGCTACATTCCTATGTTCGTCCTTTTTGTCGTTCTTTTGTCTCTTCAGCAAGAATGCTTGAAGAGTCCATTAAAGCTGTGGTGGAAGCTAAAAGATATGGACAGATTCCTTACATTCTAAGCTCTTCTGAAGGGTTTCACCACAATCCGAATCCCTTTTCATTTTTATCCACCTATCCTGAAAACACAAGTGTCAAAATTGTTGACGAAATTTTACAGTCTTTTACTCCAATCAGGCCTCGTTCTCTCCCTCATATTGCATATTCCTCTCTCCTTTCCTACAGTCTCCAAAGCTCAAATCCTCTCCCACTTGCTCTTGCCATTCTCCAGCGCACCCTTCGCTCTGGCTGCATTCCGGTACCTCAAACTCACCTCCTACTCTCCACTGCATGGATTGAACGTAGGAGTAAATCCCATTCTGTTTCAAGCATATTATTGGAAATGCAGGATATTGGATATGCACCTGATTGTGGCACTTGCAGTTACCTGATCTCATCACTTTGTAAGGTTGATCAGATTGATGAAGCAGTTAATGTTTTGAAGGGCATGAGCCGTGCTGGTTGCATTCCAGATTTGGATTGTTACGGTTCTTTAATTGACAACTTGTCCAGGCTTAGAATGACGTCTGCTATCATAGAGA
Source organism: Solanum ossicruentum (assembly GCA_025774065.1). Classification (NCBI taxonomy): domain Eukaryota; kingdom Viridiplantae; phylum Streptophyta; class Magnoliopsida; order Solanales; family Solanaceae; genus Solanum; species Solanum ossicruentum. Next base: position 22,492,895 of record JAOTQR010000001.1, on the reverse strand, counting down.
CATTGAATGAAATGGTTGCAATATTTGGCTTGAGCCCCAGAAAAGAAACTTTGGTGAAAGCTTTGACAGCACTACGAGCTAACAAGGAGATCTGGAGAGCAATTGAAGTCATTGTTTTTTTAACAAATGAGGGTGTGCATGTTGGGTTCGAGTGCTATGAGCTAGTCCTTGAAGGGTGCTTAGAGAATCACCAGTTTATTTGGGCTGGAAAGGTTGTGATGGAAATGACCAAGAGAGGCTTTATACCATACATAAGGTCAAGGCAAAAGGTTGTTGAAGGCCTGACAAGTATTGGTGAGTGGGAACTTGCCAATGCCGTGAGGCAGAGGTTTGCAGAACTAAGGTCCTAGATTCATGCTTACATGTGAATTAGTAAGCTTTATAGAAAGGGATCAAGATCATTATCCAGATTGAAGACATACTAGTATGACTGTAATTTCAGAACCTCTGTTGGGAGTCCTCTCAGAACCCCGGTACTGTATATCACTTGTCGATTAGTTTATGAAATTCAAAGCTCTTTATGCATTTTGATGGAAAATTACAACTTATGCTTCGAGAGTATCATTCAGTGGCATGATCTTTTACTTCACATGAGTAAACTTGGCCTAATTGTTAATGAAAAATGGAAAAGGTAGTTGAATTATGATACAAACATGTAATCTCCTGTATATAGTTTTGGAAAAATTTTACTAGTTAGTTATATATTATGAAATGTTTGGATGTAGGTTTCCAAGGGTTGTAGTTGGTTGGGCTTATACTGAATGTTGGTTGGGCTTTTGATAGAAATATGTTTCTCAGGGCAAGGCACTTGGAGAGTTGTTAGATGAAGACCCTGCATTGATGGAGAGAAGAATGCAATGTGCCAGGAGGCTTGAACTGTACAAGAAAGGAAGAGATGAGATTGATTCTGTAGCGTGGGTATGATGAGATAAATAGCACGTTAGACCTTTCTTCTATAATACCACAAATTCACGACTTGGGTGAATCAATGTTGCTGCTTCTGCGAACATTTTAACAGCCTTAAATTCTTTGATTGTTGTTGAATTTGTCGTTGTATTATTCGGCTTGGATGAGTTGTTGTTGCTTTATTATGTATTTGTGAACCGAGTTAATACCACATTTAGTTGCCATTCTGCCCAGGCTGCTGCTCATTTTTTTTTTACATGAAATGATATCCTTTCACTTCTGATGAACTTGTATTATGAAATGCTACTAAATGATGTGAAGTAAGGCGTCAACTAAATGGAGTTTGGAGAAAGTAGAATGTACTGTATCTAAACCTTACTTTACATGTGTGGTAGAAGTTGTTTTTGATAAACTTTCTCCCCAAAAATGGAAACTATACGACACTCTATATACTAAAATAAAGATTTTACTCGGTATATGCTGACAATGTAAAGAAGACCATTTTAATATGAACGCTTCAGTTATACAAGTTAAACCACCAAACATTCATGTAACAAGGCTTACACAGTTTACAAATTTTGGCTTTTGTCAAACACAAGTATTCTAATGCAGAGATACTCCATTCAACTACCTCTCCCTAGAATTTAAGATTTTAACAGATAAGTGTCCCTTTTCCATCAATCTCGAATGGAGCCAAAGATTGACTATTTTTTGGCTTTGGAGTATGATGGAATAAAGCAAAATGATTCTTTAAACTGTCTGCGCTTCTTTCATTTGTTAAGTAGCAGTTAGTCAATGCAACTTTCGACGCTCCTCATGGGTCATCTGGAAACAACCGCTTTATATTTTTAAACATAGGGGTTAGGCTGCGTACATCCGGACCCCCCTCATCCCGCAATGAGCGGGAGCCTTTTGAGGCACTGGGGTATGTTGATGTTGATGTTGAACAGATAAGTGTCCCGAAAACTACTAATGAGAGCTCAACAAACAAAGAGGAGAATCAAAATGAATGCACAACACACCAGTCGAAGTACAGATTATATTTGTATCCCCCCCATATTATGACTGAACTCTTGCCATCGCCTGCCATTAACAATGGATACAGGAAAACCGACTTGTATGGGGTTAGGAGAGGGCTAGTAAATTGATCGTTCTCCCTAACAGTAATCTATCCTTGCTTTCCAGTATATTTGTTTTTTGGTATTACACAGAGGAAAGCAAATGCAGGGTTCTGAAAGAAACCACATTTAATGTCCAAGTACCTGAATTGGGAGAATCAAAGAGATACACTGATAAATGAAGTGAAACTGATACAATCTACCCAAGCAAAATTGTTTCTCATCTTGGATTGAACATAAGGTCATTAATTTGATCAATCCGAATATCAGATATAGGCTCTATAGGTTGCTGATCATTGTCCTTTGAAGGTCCATTGTGCACAGGTTCTCTTGTGAATTCATCTACAGAATAGATCGAAAGCAAACAATAAGGGCTAGATCCCACCATTAGCCTCAACAAACAATGATAAATTTGATTTTTGCATGCATCACGACAGAAGCACATGGAAAATCCTTTCAACTGTCAAATGTCAGAAAGGTAACAATTACCATATATCATTCTGAAAGAAGTTGGAGGAGGGGTAGCCAGGAAGTTGAGACCAATGTAAAATCCTAAAGCTAGTACTATAGTCATCATCACATAAGCTGGCGCAGCTAATGCCCAGTACCTGAAAAAACAAACAACGATTTAGCAGGATGTTAATTATATTTTGTGACAATTAGCAAGCAACCAGCTAAGTTCTGCCAATAAAAATCTTTTCATCCTGGACATCCTGCAAATGTTTTTAGTCCCTTTCATGCACTTGTAATTTCTAAAATGGAGGACCAATATATATCAATTTCTGAAATGTAACTAAAGAGCTTATCAATCAAAACTTTGTGCATCCTCTTTTCAAGATGTTTGTTAAAAATGACACAAACGCCATTACAGTTCCAGAAATTGGAATAAACTAAGCTCAACCTAGTTAGCTGGAATACACTAGCCAGTTTTGCTCTGGCGTCAGAAAACCCAGCTAAGTAAATTTGGAACTGTCATACCATGAAATTCATAATATCTCCTAATTTTTAAAAAAGATCTTTTTTAAAGACAATATGTAAGGATGACAGAAACCTGCAATTACATCTTGTTTACCTGCTTGGATAATAAACAATTCCCAAAGAGTGCAACCAATGTTCTGGAAGATATGCCCACACCAGAAAAAGAACTGCTCGTGGAAAATAATAGAAACCAGTCAGACTTCCGTATGCATGAAATCAAATGAATGCCGTGACCACTGGAATACCAGTGGAATGAGGTTAAAGCAAAGCAGATATACATACAAAGTATGAGAGCTCAATACTTTACAACAGGAAACATCTTGCAAAAATACAAAATTAGCATTTGCATCTGTTTTCAATATTTGCAGAGTAATATAACCAGAGATCTCAACAGCCTTGTCATTTCAACTTCCAAGAAAAATCAATTAGCATACTCTGCCCTTTATCCAGATACTGGTGATGCCTGGGCACAAGCATTTCCAGGAAGGCGAAGGAATCGAACCAAAAGATAAGAATAATTAACTTTCACGCCAGGATGAGCATTGCCAAAACAGATAATCCCATCACATTATAATACAAACAATTCAACTGGATTGCCAAATTATGACATCAGAAGAAAACACTGAATGTTCATACATAGGGAAATTAACGTGATGAGGATCCATAAAGATGAGAATGGGTAGACCTGTTGCAACAACAGTAGTAATGGAGCCAACAAATCCATAAACTTCAGAAGTCTTAGGTCCCTGATCTCCAGAAACACCAAATCCTGAATCTCTGTCGTCTGGATCTGGAAAGAACACAGTGGCCTTCCTGTTCTTGGAAAAACTTAAGATTCTCCTAGGGCTATTAACAGAACGAGGATCTTCCCAACCTTTATCCTCCAGCATCACGATTCTCAGAAGGGCCAAAGCGTCACTCTGAATAAGAATTAAACCTGTCCCAAACAATTGCCAAAACGTCCAAAGCTGAGATATTAGTGCATGGAAACTGCCTCTAGAATAAAGCCATTTCCAGAAATGACTAACCAAGCAACTCACAGAATAATTACAATGAGGATGCTAGTTCAATTGAAATTATGAACTGGACGAAGCTAGCAACCAGGAATCAACCTTATTTAGTAGTATGTTTCAGGTATTATTAATTACGGATATAAAGGTCTTTGATATCACCATAACTAGAGAAATTAATTATGAAAAGGAAGATATCAACAACAAAGAAAAGAAGAATAGAAAGAAGAAAAAGAAATTGCAGCAGAAGGGATATTGCAGAAGAGAAGGAGGAAGAGAATGAAAAACAGAATGCAGAAGCAAACCCAAAAGTCTGAAAATATTTGAAAAGTAGGACCTTTTCCTTCTTTAAAAGTAGACTTTTATAAAATTAAAAAAAAAAACTTTTGTTGTTTCACCTTGCTTCACGTTTCGGTCCAAGAAAAAACGAGCTTCTTCTTCCTCACATTGCCTCAACCATCTGAAGCGCAAGACGCACGCCTCACTTCGCTTCAAAACTTAAGGCGAAGAAGCAAGGGATTTTTACAACACTGAGTTTAAAAGAACCCGGCTTGGCAAATATACCTATCCAGCACTGCCACATGACACATGGTGATATTTTAATTGCTTCAATTAGATCAACAATGCTCTAACACAAAACCGCTACATATCAGTTCTCATTTGAACTTGAGAGTCTCTTACTTCAGAACATTCAGAAAACAAAGAGATGAACAAATGGAGAAAATAGTAAAGATATAATGCAGCACATAACCAGGGCATACGGGAAAAGACGAACAAGTTGGATTTTCTTTTTCTTTATTACAAAAGGTTTTGAGACTCCCTGTGACCCAATTTAATCAAACACTTGTTCTTCCTTTTAAGGGGCATTGCAACTGCTATATTGCTTGCCCTAAAATCTGATTTTCCATCTCCAGAAGATCAAACTGATGAACAATACTACTAAATAACATTTCCTTCTGTTCACATCTTTATGACAATTAATACAATTGAACTATTGTAAAAATAAAAACTCTAATAATAAACCATTTGGTATTTCCTTCTTCTATCTCTAAACTGCAGCATGTCATTCAAGCTGGCACTGAGATATAACCTAAGCTAAGTAGGTGAGTCAAACGTACAAGGAGCCGTGATTCAAAAGTTCCGGTTGCACCATAATCTCAATCGCAAATTCAGAAGGAACCCATCTCTTTTTTGATATATTTCAGCTCGATCTCAAGTAATCACAGAAATAAATGGTGACTCACAAGGACGAAACAAATACAGTTGCAATCAAATTCGATAAACACAATTCAGATTATAATTCCCAAATTCAATTTAGATAGACATGTATACAAAAACTTCTTACCGAGTTCCTTGAGCTGCTATCCAATTTGTATACATCTCAGCTACTGAAGTTGAAAAGGATGAGGAAATTGATCATTTTCCTTTATGAACAGGCATGTAAATCTCTGTTATATGTATCTTCATTCGTGTTAACGCAATCGAAATCCAACACAACAAAGCAATTATATTAGGTTTAATCCAGAGAAGAATGAACAACGGAACTCAAAGCTTTATACCCTCTCCATTGCTGGAATTCAACAAAATTCCTTCGCTGCAGATCCCTTTCTTACTTCGATTTCACTAACTATAGACTACAATTCGATAATTTTGGGGGAAAATAAGGGATATCACGATCGGGTTCTTGTTGGGAAATTTTCTTTGCCAGGGGAAAAATCTCAGGTGAGATAGTATTTTTGTTAAAGTCAAATGTTTAAGGTAAAAATTACATATTGAAAAGAAAAGGATAAATAAAAAATATATATCTAATAAGTAAAAGCATCACATAACTTTCTTGTAATTTATAATGAAAAAGTATCCTTACATTAAAGAAAATAAGATTTTTTTAATATAATAATATATTTAGTGAAATAAAAATATTTTTTTAAAATTTAAAAAGGGATAATAAGGAGATTTGACTATTTGAGAGAGTAAATTATAAAGTAATAATGGAATTCTGATTTAAACGGATTAAGATTGCCCATAAGATATGTTAACATTTAGAGAAAACTTTAATGATGCTCATCTTACCTTCCCTTCCAATTTAAATGATGCAAATAAATAATTTCACTTGTTGCAATTAATGCTAATAGCAAGTAGTGATTGTATATTTGTATCTAGAGGTATAATGTTGTTCATAATTAGAGACTTTGGTCTTACATAACCCTCCCATTCCAATTTAACTGTTTGTCCAAATCATAAAACACCAATATGAGTGGGGTGATAGAGTTTAAAATTTCTCCATTTATTTAGAGATTTTAAGTTTAAGTACTATAAATGAAAATTTTTCAAGCTTCACTTGTAGAAATAGGTCTAACAAAGTATAAATTTAAATTTAATTAAGACTCAATATAAATATCGTAACAAATTTCAAATAAATGGGTAAAATTTTCATGAAAAATTATAGTTAAATTGAAAAGATCTACTTGAGAATCTAACTTGATTATTGTGACTGCAGGTTATTTTTCCTTCATTCCCCAATAGGGAAGCAGTTTGGTAAAAGTAATCTAGAAGGATTTGAAATGAAGTTACATTTTGATGTACATAATCAATAAACCAATATATTTGCTGGAATGGATTCTTTATTCCAAGAATGAGGGATAATCTAGTAGTCAAATGAAGTGAGAGGCGAAATATGATATCTCAAATAAACTATAGTGGAGGCAAGAAATACTGAATTTTGTGTTGAATTTTGGTGTGCTGATTAATCTGATATATATATATGTAAATATATATGTTGGTAGCAAATAACAAATATCCAATAAAATAGTTGGAGTGTGACAAACTAACCAAAACACTATGGCCATTATTTAAAAGCATAAATATTCTATTTACTATTGTAATATTCATATTTTAACAATGCCTTAGAATGCTAATAGCCAAAGGATTTTGGCAATCAATCAGGGTGTGTGTTATTTTAGGAATTTGTGATAAAGACCTTTTCTAATTTTTATCAATAAGGTAATTTTTTATCACATGAAAGCATGTTAGCTAGCATGAAAATATCAACTTTGATAGTTCTTTAAGCTTCCCATTTAGCTTTGAAATTTGCTTGACTGGAAAGTTAGAATTGAACTTTTTAACTGGTGTCTTGGCTAGTACTCCTTTTGACCTTTTCTTCCATCGCAAAGTAAAGTTTTATAATTTCCTTATATTTAGTAAATAACATTTAAAATATTTACTTAATTTGGAAAGAAATGTCAAAAGTATTTGAGTGTAGAAGTTGAGACCTTTTAACAATACATCTTGGGGAGGAAAAGATATACACACTTTGGGTGTGTTTGGTACAAAGGAAAAATTTTTTTTTTCAAAAAATAAGTGATTTCTTGCCTATTATTGTTGGTTGATTAGTAATGAGAAAATTATTTCAAAAGTATTTAGATATAATTTGGACAAAATACTATAATATTGAACTTTCATCCTTTAACATTGATCTAGATCTCGTCCTGACCCCTACTTGATCCTGCTCAAATCCTAACCTGAGGCATAACAATCTATCCTTGCCACGGATTGGGATCTGATGTTGACTTGCGACCTAGCCTCGACATGATATTGAAGATCCAACCTTCATCAAGAATACGACCTGTCTTGAAGATAGGTTTAGGTCGAGCCCAAGAGTTGAGTTTCGAGTTGGAGTTGAAGTAGGCAATTGAGTTAGGATAGAGAATCAAATTTGATTAGGTCAAGTTGGGCATTGGGGGGCGGGGGGAATGGGTCAAGTATGGAGTCAAGAGTCAATTCTTTGGTCGGGTTTGGGCTTTAGGATGGAGTTAGGTCCTCAATTGGAGTTGAGAGTTGGAAGTTGCGTCCTAGGTCTAATTGAGAGTTTGGTCGGATGATGACGTTAAAAGTGAGTTTTGATTTTTTTTCTTTTGGAGGGGTGGGGTGGGGGGACGGAGCAAAAAAGTTTATCTAAAAATATTTTCTAAAATATTTAAGTTAATCAAACATGAAATAATTAAAAAATATCATCCTTTGACAATCATAATTTTCAAGATGTACCAAAAATAAAATCAAGAAAATAGTTGGCAACAATTATGACATCTTAGAATGGAGCTATATATTAGTATCACATTGTAATTAGAGGATGTGATAGGAAAATTGATCTTTAATGTTCCCTATGATTTCTACTATGTAGAAATGGCAGCTAAGAATGTGAAAGTAAAAATTAGGTAACAATAATGACTTTGAGAGACAGATGTGAATGGGATGGGCTAATAGAAAATTTGTAATTTTGGTGGAAACAAGTCTTAGGAGTGAAGTACCACAATTATAATCATTTATTATACCAACCTTGTAATTACGTTTTCCCTATTCACATTTCCTTATTTTCTAATTAACTTTGTACCTATTCACAAGCATATGCATGTCCTTTTCCAAAATTACTTGATGAATACGAATATATATTGATATAAATAATTAAGATTCACCGTCTTAATAGTAGTTTTTATTCTAGAAGACCAAGCCATGGAATTTAGCTGAAAACCAAATCAACTCTTTCTCCACATACCACTAAAATATTTTCATATATTTAGTTGGCAAAAAAAAATAAATAAATAAACAAGTGTAAAGTACCTGTCAACAAGCCATGAACATAAACAAGCCAACACATTTATTTTCTTATTTCTATTTCTGATTCTCGTACAAACAACCTTTTTCTTTTCGCATCAACAAGCCACTTCCATGATCTATGTAATGTAAATAAATAAACAATGCTGTCTAAAATTGAATATGTCCCTTCTTTCTTATTGTTGTTTCGCCTTGTGACATGAAATTATGATTTAGAATTATGAGATGAAGTTAAAATTTTGTTTGGACATATAATTTAAAATTTTAAATTGTAATTTTTATTTGTAAATATAAATATTATCAAATAATCAAAAGTTTATAACAAAAATATAATACACTATCATAACATTATTCTAAACAGAAAACAACATTTAATGATCGAATTTTACTTCAATTAAAAAGTAAAATTAAACATGAGTTGTAGAGTACTACTCCTTAGTATAATCCTCAATAAGCAACTACATTATCGTGTTTATAGTTCGTGAATATTTCACTGCTCGTTTGATATTCTTGCAAAGATTATGTAGATATTATTTTATTTTATTTTTTTACAAAACTTGAATTTGTGGGTCACATTATATATTTGAACATGCAAAATTATGATATGAGATTTCAAATCAAAATTTTTGAAGAATTTGACATTTCATCTCATGATTTTAAATAATGAGATGAAATTGCACGTCTAATCGATACTTAGTTTATAGCTAAAAATAATATTCACAGTAAAAAGAAAAAATTTCCAAATTAGTGTTGGAAGAATCACCTTCTCTCTTAATTTAGATATGGATTTAAATCTGATATTTCATATTCTCAATTCACTTCATTAATATTGGATCACACCTTGATTGCACATATTTTCTTGTTTCTTTAAAAAAAATAAAAAAAATATTTATGATTATCTACTAATTAACAGTAATAGCAACTACTCCTATTTATTATTTGATATATTCTTTCACATAATATGAATAATCTTTTTTTGTCCAACATTAATTTATTTTTCTTTTACAAATTACAAATTATCATTTGAAAGCACAATTTGAATTTGTTTTATGTTTTAGAAAGTTTTGGAGACACATTTGAAATTTCTAACCATATTCTTTTTTTTGAGAATTTAAAATCCAAAATCTAAATTTATAACTTCAAATCATATGTTCAAACGTTTGCATGAAAATACAAACTTAATTTATTTTATTTTTAAAATTACAAATTTAAATAAAATTTTGTTGGACTAGTCAATTCACTAAAAAGTGAAGAGGAAAAAGAAACGAAACGAAAAGGGTAACCATTCAAAGCAGCGTGTGGAGTGCGGAAAGGAAAAAGGGCAGAATTTACCATTCAAAATTTGGTGTTTGGGCTATAAATATATATATCAAAGACGCTCGCTAGCTCTTCACAAATCCCCTGCATTACATTCCCTCCCTTTTGTGCTTCTCTTCTTCTACCTTTGGTAAGCTTCAGATCTACGCTTTTTATTCATCTCCTCAATGCTAATGCATTTTCTTTGCTCTGATCTGCAATGATTTGATTTCCCTGTTCTTCCTTCCCGAATTATTCAGATTTGATTGTGTATTTTGGCGCTACTTTTGCTTTGATCTGGTTAGGAATCTGTTTCGTCTAATGGTTGATCGGATCTCTTGCAATTTCATGTATTTTGCACCGACAGATTTATTTAGCTCCATGGTTCTCGTTTAAAGATTTGATTTTTTTGCTTTGAGTTCGGTGGGTGGGTTTCCGCTTAACTTGAATTGCTCTCTTTCAATTTCAATGGTGGAGTGTTGCTGGCAAGTTTCTGTGACTAGGGAATATTTCATGATAAAGTGGTGGGTGCGTGTACCGAAACATACATAAAAGACGTGGGTTTTGGCCTTTTTTAGCTTTTGATTGTCATCTATTAAGAAGATTGTGTTTTATACTTGAGATTGGAAGTGTTGATTCAAGCTTAGTAATGTACATTTTCTGGAGACATTATCGCTGCAAAAGATCTGTTTTTATCTCTGTCAATTGGATCTTTTTTACTCTAGCTGCTGTACTATCTGAAGCTTATTAAGTGAACCTGTTCAATTTTCTTATATGATCTGAACCTGGAATGTATCAAGTGAAGATTCCATCATCCGATCTGTATATCTTCTTGTGATAGACAAATGAAAGTGCAATCCTTCAACATGTCCCCCCTCCTTATCGTCTTTCTTCTCTGCCTTACCTCTTCTTTTGAGTTCCTATTCACTTACTTTAAACATAGAAGAATTTGCATGTAACATTCCTGGGTAATTGATCGAGTCTGTCTTTCTGCAGACAATTTCATAAAACCAAGTTTCCTGACATCCATGGGGTCTGTTGTTGATTCTGTTAACGAGGTAACTTTCTTTACAACTAAATGTGCTTCATATATCTAAAGAATATTCTTATTACCTTGATTATTGGTGTCCAATCCTATTGTTAACGTGTTATTATTTTCATATGGTCTAAGCATATGGGATCTAAACAAAAGTCAAATGCTTTCTACATCAGCTGGCAGGCATTATTGGAGAGATGCTTGGCCTTTAAGCTATCACTTACTTCTATATTGTCAAAATGAATTTAAAAAAAAGTTCTATTATAATTAAAAAGCCTACAGAAAAATTTGTGAGATTTCAAGACTTTAAGTGGAGTTGCGGTGTCCAGTTCAGGTGTCTTAGAACAGATGGGGCTACAACAATTGCTCTATGAATTTAGATACCGATTTTCTAGATTTGCAGCATGGTACCAACAGCAACACCAAGAAAGAGCGGAAATAAGGGTCCAACTCCCATTCTCCTCGCTGAAGTTCTAAATTTATAAAAAAAATTTGGATAGTTCTATGGATTCTTCTCACTAGGCATTAATTCTATTATTATTAAACACATAATGTTGAATCTGAGTAATTTCCGAAATATACAAATTAACACCTCCACTTTTGATAAATAGTAATATAATTATCCATGATTTCTGCTCCTGCACAGTATCACCCAGATGCCACATGCTCTTTAGTTTGATAATTCTTTAATGATGAATTGCAGGGAGCAGGAAGCCTGCCAACCAATAAGGTCACTGTTATTTTTGTTCTAGGTGAGTTTCTCAACATCATCGCATGATCTTGTGGCATTCTCGATACGGTACCTCGTAGTAGCAAAGTATTTTGGCCCTATATGTAGTCGCGAGGATTAGAGATGGAACTCAATTGAACTATCATATGTTTTGTATTGTAGCTGTTATCTGATCTGCATATTCAGTTAGTGCTACCACTAATTCCAATCATAATGCAGCTTTTGACAGTTGCAGTTGTCGAACTTTTAGGCTTTGACAACTAAGTCTATAGCTCCTTTGGTTCAAATTGCCACAACCCATTTATCACTCATATTAATACACGATGGCTGTATGACCATTAGGATCCTATGGGCATCTCATTCAGTTTTGAACAAAATGAAACAGGAAGCTAATATTGTAGGATGGTTGTAAAAGCCAGATCAGATCAGGTTGGGACAATTCCGACTCTAGCTTAGATTGTGATGGTAGAATTGATCTTCTGAAGTAATGGGGCTTCATCTTTGTGATTATTTACATACAAGTTGACAGGAAGGTTTTGTAGTTTTTGACTTGTGAGCTTAAGTAAAATTTGAAGGAGGTTTATCTATTTCACCCTAAAAATTTATATACTCTTAAGCTAAGTTGCTCTGCTTCTTCTTTATCTAACTCACTCAAGAAAGAGTGTTTAAAAAGTTATTAGGAAATATTCCCAGGGTGATACGACCTGTACGGATTTGTGGATCAACTACATATCCTCATTGGACACAGCATATTTGTTGATGCAATCTGTAACACTGATATTGGATTTTATCCTGTGCTAAGATTTGTTTTCTCTATTAACTTGGACAGGTGGCCCAGGCAGTGGTAAGGGCACCCAGTGTACTAATATTGTTGAAAACTTTGGGTACACCCATCTAAGTGCTGGTGATCTTCTCCGAGCAGAAAGAAATTCTGGTTCCGAGAATGGGTAGGATATCTGTTTTTTGATTGTGTTGTGTTTATCCTTTGTCATTTCAACCAACACTCTCTGTAACAGATCAACGGCTGTTTGTTAAGTTGCATCATCGCCTTGTGTTTAATAGTTTCAAGCAAGGGTTATTGCACACAAAGGATTAATCCTCAGTACTGTGCTTTTGAATGTGGTGCATAGAGTTTGCAATGTCATAGTTCTGTTTGTATTTCATTATATTACTAAAGTATTGGTTATTGTGTATCAGCATTGTGAACTGTTCATTTCTTCTACGTACAGGACGATGATTTCGAACATGATAAAAGAAGGGAAAATTGTACCATCAGAGGTAACAATTAAGCTTCTCCAACGAGCAATGCAGGAAAGTGGCAATGACAAATTTCTTATTGATGGTTTCCCCCGGAATGAGGAGAACCGTGCTGCTTTTGAGTTAGTCGTGAGTCCGCAGTCCACCTCTTTTAGCTGCAGCTTGAGGATTCTCCTATTTAGTTAAGAGTTGTTAAAATTTGACTATCACATTTTAATGTCTCCCAGACTGGAATTGAACCTGAGTTTGTGCTCTTCTTTGATTGTCCTGAAGAAGAGATGGAGAGACGCCTTTTAGGTCGTAACCAGGTTAGACATCAATATCTTGGTAGAAGACTTCTTTTCGTGTTTACAGTTCTTTAAATCGTTATGATATTCTTGTTTCTTTTTTTGTTAATCTTCTTTCCTTGTATCGTTTTTGGCTTTCTTCTCATAAACTTTGAAACTTTTGTTCTTTAGGGAAGAGAAGATGATAATATTGAAACAATAAGGAAGCGATTCAAGGTTTACATGGAATCTAGTCTACCTGTTATTGAATATTACAATTCCAAGGGGAAGGTTCGAAAGGTACTGTTTTATCTTTCAGCCTTTTTATTATCTTCCTCCCCTCCACCATGTGCGCGCACACACAAAGGAGGATAGAGAAAGCGGGTCTCATATTAAACAGAAGTTGACATCTTTTTTGCCTTCAGATTGATGCTGCAAAGCCAGTTGGAGAAGTATTTGAAGCAGTTAAAGCTGTTTTTGCCCCAACTACTGAGAAGGTAAAGTACTATTTATGGTTTAGTGAATGTTACTTAAGACCTAGTAACTAGCATGGAAAAAGATAATGGGCGGCACGTGTAATGTGATTGTGATTGGGAGGTAAATGCCCTGTGTTGGCTTGTGCAAAGCTAGATTTCTTCTACATTATTAGATCAGTAAAACACTTGGTGTTCAGATTCCAATTTGAAGTGATGTTGGGATAATTGTCTCTTTTTTGTAAAATAATCTTGCCTTGTAAGAGTTCAAACAATTTCCTAATTTCAAAAAGAAAAAGAAAAAAGAGTTCCAAACATTCTGTATATATTTTGAGTTCATGGAGCATTATTTGATTTATCATGATTGGTATGGCTGTTCATTGAGCTCATAATATGAACAGATCTTCAGTATATTTGTATAAACTACAATGATGCCTCAATCCTTAATAAATTTGGTCGGTTATAGAACCCCTCATTTATCATATTTATCCACTTAAAATTCGTCTCAGACTAGCATTAAACAAAATAAAATTATAGAGTATTATAAGTTCTCTAAATTTGTCTGTCATAAAAATCTCTACCAGAGCTAGACTGCTCGAAAGCATTGGACCTAGCATAAAATGCTTTAGTGGCTAAAATATATTCCCAATTGATGTCTATGGGCATATATTCTGTCTTTCCATTATGCCCCGACTTTATTTGTTTATCAAAATAATTGATTTCTGGTTCAACTGATCCTATATTTCCTTTTTCTTGTATGCTACAGGTTGCTGCCTGAGAATTTGTTACTAGAGAGGCATCACCATCAAGTGTTATGGTAATTGAGAAATTACTTTGAGCTTGCATTAATGAGTGGTGATCTGTTTCTGTTGCTCTGAAATGATTTTGCTGTTAACTAACCCTTTCTTTTGCCATTCCATTCTCTCTAGGTGTATCAGTGTTGTTTACATATTGGTGCTTGCTCTGTCTCTTCAGCAAAACAATGTATCTTTATAGATTCTTCAATAGAAATTTATGCAAAATTCTCTTCTTTTATTATATTCCTTTCTATTTTTGCTTCTTTTGCAGGAATACAATGTTGTATTATTGGCTTATTGCCTCTGTATTGTTATCGTTGTTGAGACTGAATTCTGGTAAATAAGATTATAAGAGTTCCCATCTGTCGACTGTCTCCCGTTCTATAAAAACAAATCCTTTAAACTCAGTACTATTTACTCATTTGCACAAATTTAAGAGCAATGTTCTTATCTTGCTCTTATCAGAGCCTTAGATTTTCCCCGAGGAAGACAAACTTTAATATGGTACTAAAATTGTTCATATCACTACCACAGTAACAGAACAATCTTTTGGCAAATAACTATCATATGCTCCAAAGAATAGAGTAATAGTTGGGAATAACTGATCCTTAAAATGACTAATATAGTTAGTTGCAAGTAAAAAGTACACAAGGTGAAGTATTAAACAAATATGATGCCATTTTGTTGAATGGTATCAAGAATAATCCCAAGTCTGCCTTCTATTCGCTCATTCCTCCCGGGCTCATATGCAATGGCGTAGACATCAGCTTCTTTTGATCGTTCTGCAATCAATTTGCCTATGACCCTAGCAGCATCGTTATCAGTGAGGGATGGCAATGTGTTCCTCAAGTCTCGAGCGTTTGTGGTAGCAACAGAGATCACCTTGCTGGTTCCTCGATGCACGACTTTGGCATGGATAAATCGTTTTGAAAAGAAAACATTTAGTAAAAAAGGTCTCAAATACATATCTGTCCTTTGCTTCCATGATTTCCTGTTGGGTTTTTTTGCAGCTTCACTCCGAGATCTTCTTGTCCATGCCGCCTCAACGACAAATTTCTGCAAAAATAAAAATGAACAAGCACTTTCTCAAATCCACATGAAACAGATATCCATGCTGCAGTTTCTAAGTCTTATCATTTCTATCTATTATCCATGCTAAGCTAGGATATTAACATGTCATAATGCACTGCATGAATGCCTCATATTTTTGTCGAAACACTTATCTCGTCTTTGAGCAGGTACCTTATTTGACCAAAATGATGACTTCTTTCATATAATAAAAGGTGCCCAATTTGAAAGAATTTTGTCTTCCATCTTACTTATAACATCAAACTAAGATGTATACTTGCGGAGAGAGTTAGCCGAGGCAGCTATGCTATTAGGTAAGCAATGAAGAGACACAATAGATACAATTTTGAAGTCACAATTCACTCACATGACCGATTACTATACATTACATATGCTCGATTCTGGAAGATACTTTCCACAAATCAGCACATCTGTTTAATAAGTAACAAAAAGAACACACCAAGAACATATGATATAAACAAGCCAAGCAACACTCATAAAAGAAACCTCCGCATGTGAACATTGTTTTTTGGAGTATCATTGAGGGTAAAGACGACAAGGTTTCTCTGCAATTAGTTCTTAGTGTGGAAACACAGAGCTGGGGGGCCAATCTTTGAATAGGAAAAAGAGTGCATGCAGGGTCCCAAATGAATTGGATTATTCGAGAAAGGCCTTGTCCTTTGAAAGATCTCCTGGTACTTCTAACCTATCCTAAAACTTCTTTTATAGAATTCTTTTGCCAATTCTGGAAATCAAAACATGATAATCTTTTACATCAACAGCTAAAATGCAAATGCAATACTAGTGGATCGAGCTAACCTTATGAATACATTCCAGTTCTGATCTAATCATATTTACACCGGTGATGAACTTCATGGAACACTCTCTACTTTACTATGATCATTTGAAGATAATCAGACTCTTGAGAGTGCAAATAGCAATGTCGAAAAGAAAGAACATATATAGAAACTGTCTGGACAATCCCTTTGCCCATCTTTATGTCCTCATTTCAACTACCTTCTTTTTCCCCTTACCCAAGAGTAGTGCCAGAGTCAGTATCTTCATCATGAATATATATATATATATATATCAAAACATTTATATTTAACCTATATATTCGAAAAAAATTTCTAACAAAGAATATTCATATGACCATACTTAGTGGATGTAGCTCCGCGCTTGCCCAAGAGAGGTAGCTGTTCAATCAAAAACATAGAAACTACAAGGGTCAATTTCAATTTTGCCTGAGAACAAACATTTATTTCATATAGGTGAATTTCTCAAATTAACCCTTAAATCTCATAAAAATCCAATCTTTTAAAAAGAACATCGTTATTTCAGCTGAATTATATAAGTTGGATAATTCTCTTCTGCCCAGCTCCTCTTTCCTTTCTAATAACAAAGTATCCTATTTTTTTTCCACAATCAGATAAGGTGGAAAACATATAGCTGCAGTTGAGCAGAAATATCACAAACTATTATGCCCTCCTTCACATTCAGAGCAAGAAATTGACAGAATTAAACAGTATAAAAATTTCTCTAAAGATAAAATAAAATTTCGGAAAGAGATGAAGAAAGAAAATACCTTTTTGAGAGAGAGATTTGAAGGGCAGGGAATGGGAGAAGCAGAAATTTTAATTTGGGGAAAGGAAGAAGACCATGAAAGGGAATCTGGCTTGTGTGTAGACCCATATGGAAGCAATTCGGATGAAAGAGAGAAAGATAGAGGTGCCAATGAAGAAGAAGAAGCAGCCATTGTTGGTGAACTGAAAGCTCTTATTTCCTCTCAAGAGAAAAGAAAAATAGAGGATAGGTCTTTTCCACACCCCCTTTTTTAGATGTAATCTAATTATCAAAATTTAGCAATAGTTATAAATGTCAAATGCAAAGCAATAATTTTTTTATAATATCAAAATAAAATTTGGATTAGATATTCATTTCTAACATACAAAACAATGCTATCAAATTATATTTAGTTTTGATAAAGCAGATATGAATGCTCCTTCTTTAATTAAAAATATACGATTTGAATTTTGATAGCAGCATATAATATTTGAATTTGAAACATTGACAATGAATGCTTAAGTTCAAAATATTGCTAGAATTTTAAAACATAAAAAATAATTAATGAAGTTTAATTTTTTTTATTAGTTGAAATTGGAGGAATAAATCATATCGTTCGCATTCTTCATAATTTAAGTGTAAACTTTATAAAAGGTTGTAGTGTTCAAATAATCTATTAATTCAAAGTTCAAAATTCAGAAATAAATGATGGAGTTCAAACTGATAATATTTCTAAGAAAAATTTGGGTGTCCACTTTGAATATTTTTTTCAAAAAATTTATTTTCATGATATAACATAAATATAAGTTAAATAATTTTAAAATATTGACTAAATATTATCTCAAATAAAATGATTACTTCTCTTCCTCCTCATCGTGCTTTTCCATTCTCTTTATTTTTCAATTTAAGTCAACCGTCGATTCCATTAAAGTATATCAATGGGGAAAATTGTGATTCTTCACTAGCATCATGAAAGTTCAATTTCAAAAAAATGGTGCATTGGTTCTAGTGTTGAGGCAATAAAAATAAAATCTACTTTCAATTATGAAAAATTAATCATAAAGCTCATATCAAAACAAAATTATTGCTTCTAAAATATTTAGATCAAATATGCAAATATATCTGAATTTTCATTATTGAGAGTATCTAATAATATGAGCGTAAAAAATATACATTGAACTTAAGAAGAAAAAACTTTTGAAGTACTTCATATTCACTAGTGATTGCCTATAATCACTATTTTGACAAAGTCAATTCTCAATCCTTATGTGAAATTCTAAATCCTTAATATATTGTTATGGTATTATTGAGAAACAACTAGGCATTGAGAGAAGATTATACAAAAATTGAATGACATCATTATCATATATATCAACACACACTATGATAAACAAATTCTTCCTCCATTTCCGAGAGATCTAACTGGGGAAAAGGGTAAAATCAAAATCTAAATTCTTTTATGTATAATAATCGAATTCTTCCTCCATTTTCCCCTATATATGATTATCAATCCCCTCCTATCTCAGATGATGAATTCAAGCGATTTCACATCGTTGATAAAAAAATTTTATGGGAAGTTGATGCATCCTGCCACATTTCTCACAAGGTGGCTTCCCTTTCGAGCCAAGGGTCACATTGGCTTGAGACTGTGAACCCTGTGCGCTAAAGTTTGGCTAACCTTGGGATCTCTTATCATACCTGGTATTCGGACTACCCCTCGTCATCAACTACAAAAATTTTCGTCCAAAAAATGATAGTTATGAAATGAAACTCCAAAAATGGTATCAGAGCCTAGTAGTCCGAGAAAGGTATAAGTAGGAGCGACTAGAGCATTATATATTGAGATTGTCCATCTTTTATTATCTTTAGTCTTCCGCTGATGCGTTAAATGTTGATTGAGTGAATGTGATGAGGCCAAGTGGTTCGCTTGGGAACTAGCAATAGTGTCTGAGTGCTAAGGGTTACGCTTAAATTTAGAACAAAATAGTAGTGTAATGCATCTCGTGTTTAAAGATTAAATTTTGTAAATAGAAGATAAATTTAAATTTTATGCATAGTTTCGTTAATTTTGGACTATTTTTTATGTAAATAAAATATGGGCAATTTTTTTTATAAATTTTTTACTTTTTTGTATATATATGTAAGTTTCCCAATTATTTAAGGGTAGGCTATGGGATGATAACTAATTAATTTGTATTTTGTGTTCAATTAGTATAGTTTATGACTTTTTTCCCAAATTATTTTTGAGTAATAACTAACACGTCCATGATACATAGCTGCTTTTCTTTCGGCTGAAGACTAAAATGAACAAGTACCTAACTAAGCGGACCATGTTATATGGGCCTCTATGTATTCCAAGTACTAGCCCAATAAGCCCCAATGAACTTGCATAGGCCCATTTAAGAGGGAAGCACGTAAGATCTACTGGGCTCTTGCCTGTTACAAGTCCACAAGCCGAGGACAAAATCTATCTGTCTATTTTTCAAAGTTTATTTTGACTTTTTCAAAAAACATCTCAATTATAACATGTTAATACCTTAAACATATAAAAAGATTTAAATATAGAAAATTTATATGGATAAGCAAATATATTCTAATTAATTAGCTAACATAACTATAGTTTGAATTAATTATGATTCACAGTAAACATCTAACTGTAATTATAGTTTGAGTTTTGTATAATTCTTGTGATTTATACAAGCGTTACGCGAATATCAAATTGTATAGCGAAATATACAAACACTATGAATTGTATAACGTATTATACAAATATTGTACACAAATTGTATAGAGAAATACACAAATTATATATAAAAATTGTGAATTGTACTGCAAATTATACAAATATATATAAATACTATGCCAATTATACAAAGTTACGAACGTCACTATAACTATAGTTATGAAATGTAATTGCTCAAACTATAACTATGAAGGATAATTAAAATATTTTTGAGTGATAGTATGCAAAAATCCCTCTTAAATATATATATAAAAGCAATTCTCCATGTTATACACAAAATGGACATAATTTCGAAATCTAGACCGAGTAGCCAAAATTTTAACGTCTAAATAATTAATTTGATAACTAATTAAATCTAACATTTTGCATGACATATTTAAAATCACAAAATCAATTAAAGAGTATTTTTGGACAATATTCTATATATTTTTTTTAAAAATTATAAGATTATCCAAAAAACGAAAGTTACTTTTTCCAACTCTATAACAATGTAAAAATAGATAAACAAATTAAAATGAGGTATCTCAAAGCTCAGTTAGTCAAGAAAAAATTATAAAAGAAAGAAGAATGAAGCCATCTTTTTAATTATAATTCAACCTTTACCAATCTCACTACTCACTAGGAAGGAGTTCTCCCAGTCTTACTGAACTAGCATGACATGCGTTCCTTCTTGTCTCTTTTTTTTTTAATCCTAGGTTTTGAGTGTGAATTAATTATTTTTTTATTAAAAATATTTTATTTGAATATGAAATTTTTCGGTATGATTTGAATATTAATTACCCATCAAATTAAGTATTCGAAAACAGAGTGATGAATCCAAAAAGACGATGTGTATAAATATATGTTTATATTTCATTTTTCTTTTATAAACCAATCTAGAAACCATGTTCTTTTCACATGGTTTCTAGAATGCAAAATGGCGGAATCCATAGTTTCTTTTAATTGGTCATGTCTATCCAAAGGAGTAATTTAGTACCGTAAAAAATGGAGACTAATCTAATTCATATTAATATATAAATTGACTTGTTTAGTTTTATATCTTGAGAAATAATTTAAGAAATAAGTACCAATCTGAATATGCTGAAAGTGATGAACAAAAGTGAAATGCAATTTTAGTACTCCAACTATGTACTCCCAAAGTAGTACATTTGAACACATCCTTTAAGAAAACTACTCACTTTTTTAGAAAATAAAACATATTTTACTATTTTCCATTAATCTCGGATGAAACCAAAGATTTACTATTTTTTGGCTTTGAGATACGATGGAATAAATCAAAATGGCTCTTTAAATTGTTTGAGCTTCTTTCAATTGTGAAGTAACAGTTAGTCAATGCAATTTTCGACACTCATCATGGGTCATTCGAAAACAGTTGCTCTATGTTTTTAAACATAGAGGTCAGACTATGTACATCCGATCTTCCTTTACCCCACAATGGGCGAAGCCTTTGGGTAATGTTGATGTAAAACATATTTTACTATCTTACCTCTTAATTTAATATGTTAAAAGGAAGTGGTTCTTTAATGGTGTAAAGATAGTATATGATTCAACGTATTGAGAATGTCAAATAGGGGGACAAATCTAAAACAATTAGTTAAGTGCATCAATCATTATTGCCTACACATGGTTAGACAAAAAATTTGAATTTATTAAGGTAACTGTTGTAATCATTACTGGACACAATGATTAGAGACAAATCCAACTTTTTTAGCCACACAAATATAAGCTAACACGAAAAGTGGATATAATTGCCTTCCACAGTTATATTAAGCATGTTGTTTCATGACCGTCCCTATTAAATTAATGTGCCTTTTATTTTCAATTAAACAATTAAATTATTTAAACGTTTAAACGTAACATTTGTTTTCAAAAAGGAATATTCCCTAACTTCTCATCCTTCAAAACGGAAAAACATTTGTTTGTTAGAAGTTATCGTCGATTGATATATCAAAAGGTCAGATTTAAGCCTTTGAAAAAGGAAAATAACTTACCCCGTAAATACATAACACATGTTGATCTTCGCGTATCATTTTTATTAGCAAAGAATATATAGTTAATTGAATACATTATTTATTTAATATAGTTCACGAGGGGTAATTCTTTCATTAATCAATCTAATGTATGTTTAGAATTATTTTGAATTACTAATACATGAAAATTCATAATATTAGTAATACATATTTTAATATACAATAGAATATTATATATACATGCTAAAAAATATACTAAATAAAATACTAATAATATACAAAATTAAGAGACACACTATTCTCAAATATACATACAACATACACAAAATTAGTACATACACTATTCCTATATATACATATAATATACACGACCCTATTCCTATATATATATATATATATATATACATACAATATACACTAAATTTCAATGATCGAAGCGTAAACATGAGTTACTTCTAGATGGTCAAACTTTTTCACGTTTTATTGTTTTCGGAAGAGGATCAAAAGAAGAATGGAGATATTTGTGATTCATTTGTTTATTTATTTTTATTTGTCATTATTTTATTTTTCAAAATCAATTTATCTAAACTTCAAAGTTAAATTGAATTGAATTTAATTTTTAAAATCTAAAATTTAGATGGTTGAAAAGTATACAAAAAATGCTATAAAATACAATTTGTACCATATTAATATGATGAAAAATATATTTTAAAATATTGATCAAAGTTTATATAGTTTGATCTCAATAATTAAAATAATGATAAATAAAAATGAAGGAAGGAAATATATAAATAAACAAATAAAAAAATCAATAAGAGCTAAACGAATTAGATTAAAATCAATTATTTAATCCATCAATCAATTCAACACATCTCTACTTAAATAGTAAAATTTTAACGGCTCAATAATCTATTTATTTGCATAACTTATATTAAATTAATTCAGAAGTTTAATTTAAAAAATCTGCATAATTGACGCCCCTAATTACTTTGATACGAAAAAACAGGTGTCCCACTTCACCCACCTAGGGGAAAAATTGTCAGCATGGACGACAATATATATAGTAAAATTAGATCATGATTTGTTGACAGGTAACTCCATAAAATATTGTTTTAGAGGAATATATTTGAATAATAATAATAATAATTTATAAATAAAAACTTATGGTAGAGAATGATGACACACAGTTGCATTACGTGGCAAAAATGTTTGTCCTAGTTTAACCACCTCTTAACATTTCCTTAGTTTTTGGGTGTTTGGGTCAAAGAAGAATTATAAGTTACTAACTAATAATGTATGATTTGTTGTGAATAAATATAAAATTAATTAGAATAAATTTAAATGAGAATAAAATTGAAAATTAATAGAGAAAATAAGAGAGGAAAAATGTATTTTTTTGTTCCTCTTTTCTCTTAAGTCGTCGTTCTTCTCAAATGAATATATAAGATCTATTTATAGCAAAGTATGAAGAGTCAAAGCATGTTAAGGTGGGTCCAAGAGACAAAACATGTTAAAGTGAGGAAAAGACAAAGCATGCTAAGGTGAGGCCAATAGTTGAAACCTTTGACAAAATTATTCTCTTTTTACAATTCATAATTCACGCCTAAGATGATTGATATTATAAAAAATAGTAATGATGTAGAGATTAATAATATTGTAAAAATTATAGGTAATTCTTAGATGTCTAGTTCAAAGGGGGCAAATTTACATGTTATTAACATATTGCCAACTATTGAAGGACTATTAGTTGTCATGGGATATGATCAAGAAAATATAACTAAAATAAGGGAGATCCACCAGTGTAAAAATAAATTTTAAGCGTTCTTATGAATATATTTTGGTAATTTTGATTAACGAACATTTTTAGAATCTATTTGTTAAATATGATGAGGATTGCAAAAAGTTCCCTTTTGTGAAAATTTACAAATAGATAGAGTTTGTTAAAATAATTAATTATAAGTAAAAGTTCATTTTTATAAACTTAAAGAATCAACAATATAGAATTCGTTAAAACTTCCTTTTAAGGGATTATTTTTGAATTTCTCAGGATATAAGAGATTATTTTATCATTTTTTCGGATATAACCCTATATATAGTATTTGATATTTTATTTTTGTATACGAAACCTCAATATCTTTCTTTCCCTTTTAAGCAAAAGTCCATCAATGGTGAGCGCTAATCCATTATTTCTTAGTTGAGTAAGCATAACGTTATTAATGACGAAATAATTCTTTCTTCGACCTGATATTTATATCGAAGTCAAACTATATCTATTATGCAAAAATCTTGTTAGTTCATATTAAATGAATTGTTAGACAATGACATGCTTGTTAAAAATATATACAAAAATAAAATTTGAATAATTACATTTAAATACTTTCAATTTTTTAAACATACGAATAAAAACTAAAAAATAAAAATAAAATGGTAAAAGAAAAAAAGCGATAAAAATAAATAATAATGCTGGTCATTCAGATGTATCTCATCATATTGTCTCTATGACTTCATTTAGCTTTACACAATTTTTTTAAAAATATATAAAGACAAAAATTAAAGACCAGAACTTCTTACTATTATTTTTTTGTTATTATTAAATTATTCATTTACATAATATAAAGTAATTAAAAGTCTATTAAAAGGAATGATAAATATGAAAAAATATCTCAATAATATTTTTCAAGTTTTTTAAGTTTAAAACATTCATTTATTTTGAACCGTAAAAAAGTCTCAATATATATGGATTAGTGGGAGTATGTTTTATCTTTCCAGGAAACAACCTCTCTATTTTCGTAGTAATAAGGTCTGCATATATTTTTATCTTTTTCAGACCTCACTTGTGGGATTCATTGGCTATGTTATTGTTGTTGGAGTATGTTTTATCTGCCAAGAAGCCTTCCATTTTGTTGTTAACTAAATTCACAAATAGTAATTAAAGAAATCAAATTCCACAACAGTACTCATAACTAAGGCTTTTTGTTAATTGATACACAGCTCTAATTGAAAAATCAAAGATATTTTAGAGAAAGTATTTTTAAGATTAAAAAATGACAACATACTTCTAATTTGTAATTGGTTTAAAAATAAATAGAATAAAAATATTAATATCTTCAGATATTTTTAAAAGTAACAAATAAAAATCTGACAGAAAGGGGCAAAAACAGTTGTGAATGCAAGCAATCATGATGTAACCTTTCACTTGAACAAGTTTTTTGGATAGATATATTCAAATCTAGCTGTCCATTTACTTTTACAACCTCCCCACATGTTAACAGTAGGCTGATCTGAAGACACAATTGGTCTTAAGTAGGAGTTAGGGGATGAACCTTATAATTTTTTCATAAATTTTATATATTTTTTAGAATTTTCTAAATTTTTAATGTTGACTTTGCTTCTAAATTGTCTGAAGGAAATACTTGCCTTAGAGATTCATCAACCCATTTAACATTTATGTTAATTGATATACTAGTACTTTACAGTTTACAACACTCCTATATTTATTTTTCTGAAAAATAATAATTTAAAGAATAAATAATTAAGGAAAAAGGCTTAATATATTATTGAACTTTAAAAATGACTTATTTAGTCGTTTGTTAAAATTTAATTCATTTATACCTTTGTCATTTAAGAAAAGATTTGTTTATGTTATTATTTTTAAATTTTAGTTTACGAAAATCATTCAAATAACTTTTAACTCCAGTTTGGATTAAATGTATTTTTTTTTCCTCCTCCTTCTTCAAGAACATATGAAGAAGATCGAGAACTCCAAATTTTCAACTTCTTTAATTTTTCACAAAATTACCTCAAATTTTAATAATAGCATTTTTCTAAGCTAGATGTCAAAATTCATACCATTTAAGCTCTAATTCAACCCATTTTAGTAACACTTAATTTTTTTCAAAGTTTCACTTTTTAAAATTTTGAGCATATATTCAGGAAAAAACCTAGAAATTAAAGATCTAGTGTCTAAAACAACAAACAAATGAATTAGAGCAGATTTTTAAAATTCTGAGACTAACTTTTATTTTTTTAAATATTTTTTGCTGTGTTTTTAGTCTATCTTTAATATATTTTTTAATTCAAGCCCAAAATATATTGAGTTTAGTATGAGACGATTTTGTGAAAAATTGAAAATTTGAAATTTTTGATGTTCTACGTATATTTTGTTATATTCTTGCGGAAGAAAAAACAAAAAAATATATATTTGATTTAAGATTTCAATTAAAAAGTATTTCGATAGTTTTAGCAAATTGGAACTAAATAAATGCATAAATAAATCTTTCTCAAACAAGAATACTCAAATTTTTAAAGTTTAAAATAAATGAATGATTTCCAAAGTTCACTAACATATTTAACTGCTTTTTTTAAAAAAAAAAATTAATAATAAGGTTAAAATATGTTAAAAAGTTACGCTTGAGAGTAATCTTATTTTCGAGAAGACGAGAAACATCTCCTCCAATTGAATATACAAAACTTCAGTATGCTAATTAACATTAAGTAAAATCATAATGCCTAAATTTTGGTACAATGGATTAATTAGGAGAGAAAAGGAACTACCCCAAACTTTTACATCTGAAAATTAGCTAGATTAGGTACAAAAACAAAAGGAAAGAAATTAAATCAATAACTTCATCCCCTGTAACTGAGAAGCCCTCGAACAATTCGGAGAATTATAAAAATTCCATTAGTTGGCTACTTGAATTTTCATCTTTGTTTTCAGAGATGAGCAAGTAAAATGGCTCCGAATAGAACCATTGTCACTTTCTTAGTAATAGGATAATAGATTTTTCCCAAAATAAAATCCTCAGCGCGTGAAATTACGGTTTCACCCATTGGCGGATCACTTACTTGCCTTCTACAGAGTGGGCATGTCCAATTGCATTTTAGCCACAAGTCCACGCACTCTACGTGAAATACGTGCCCGCATTTCGGCAGTTTCCGGTTCTTCTCACCGCCGATTATGTCGTTGAGGCACACGGCACAGTATCTGCCCTCGTCCGTGAACGGAGCCGCCAGGTGATCGGAGGAGCGGCGGAGCCACCGGAATTTGATGCCGCTGATTAATAAAAGGGTAGCTGAGACGACGAACAATAGCCCAAATGGAAAATCCATAGCAAATATTTGTAGGTCTTTTCTGTTTAATTTATTACTAATAGATAAGGCTGATATTAGTGCATCTCTGTCAAATGGATTGATAAATAAATATTTCGGGGTCTCAATTTATTTTGTCCTATTTTGATATAATATAAATAATTAATATAACAAATAAAATATGAAAAGATAATTACCTTTTTTAAAGATATTAAAATAACAATTAAAAAATCAACGAAATTAACCTAATACTCCCTCGATTCATAAGCTGGTAAGCGATTTTTTATATGTTTAAATTTTGTTTTCTTACTTTAATTGGTTTCAAAAAGTACTTTTTCATTTTAAAATAATGTTTTAGTACAACTTTTCATATACATATTTAAAATTAGTAAGTTAAAAAATATTGTGAACATTAACATTTTGTCGATTGTTATGTATTATTTAACGATATATTATATTGTATTATATCATATTATATCTTTTCAATTTATATAATATTTGAATAGATTTTATTATTATTTGTCATTAACTAATGTTATATATTTATAAATTAATGATAAACCTATAAGAAATTATAAGATACATGATAGATAGCATGAGAAAAAAATGACAAATTATAAAGTAGAATTATTAAATAATAAATAAAGTAAAAAATGATAAGGAGATGTTAAAATAATGACGTAACCATACCAAATCGATCGTTAGACAAAATGGGTCTTTTGGTCGTTATCTAGTGATGAATTTAAATGACGTAATACGATAGAATTTAAGTAGCTAGCAATACAATACAATACATTGCGTAACAATCATCCAAACAAGGGGTTACATATAATTAGTTGAAAACTACTAAATTAAGAAGTTTTCTTTATTTTTAAAAATTTTATGTCAAACTAAATAACACACACAATAAAATGTTTTCGTTTTAAATATATTCCTATCATTATACTTTGATACAAATTTAGTTTTGATAGAAAGTACTTAATAAATTCGGACGCAAACAATTCATTCCCTAGTTGGAAAAAGGAGTCTAATATAGTATCTATAAGTAGGGTCTCAATGTAATAATGCGGATAACAACTCAATAATATTTTTCCTCACATATTTTCCAACATGGTATCAAAGCTTCTACGGTCTTGGTAGAAAATCAAAGAACTTCCGCTGTCGGCGGGCGGCTATGACCTATATATGCCGCACGTCTGCCCATGATTATGTAAGCAAACAAAAAAAAAGGATTAGGTCTTTTTGGTGACTTTCTAGGGTTGTTTTTTGTCAACACTACATCTATCAATGTTTGTGTAGCACCGTGCCGTCATTCCGGCTCTGGTATGAAAGCACTGGAGACATATGACAAG
>JAOTQR010000001.1:22444369-22459359 GCA_025774065.1 Solanum ossicruentum | reverse complement strand
GTAAGATATTAAATTTTTCATGAAATTTATACCCGACATACTTTATCCATCCATCATGAGCAAACTTAGAACATTCTACTTCATTCAAGAATAAATTTGATCCTTTATAGCTATTATAAAATGGTCCACGAGTGGACATGTATCACGGGATGCCAAACACTACCAAATATAGACCATCCTTTTTTAGTTAAAAAATGAGGACGATTCTAGTCCATCTGTATAACGGCCGACCTATTAATATAGATAGATTTGACCCGACTCTAGTTCAAGAGCGCAAAATTTATTTTATTCCTTATAATTAGGGTATTCATGGGTCGGTTCGTATCAATTATTGATCAAAATTAAACTTAAATTAACTCAATTCAGTTTTAAAATTCTCAAAATTAAATCAGCACAATTATAATATACATTTATCGATTTAATTGGTTCGGTTCGATTTGGTTCGGCTATTCGATTATTAACCATACACAAAAATAAAATAATGATACATTTAAAATGAAAAAAGTGACAACAATCTATTCAAAATGAAAAATAGATAGAACGACTCATATTATAGAACTTTCAATCACTAAATTTATTATGAAAAAAATTTCAAATTTCATCATTTTGGCCTAGAAAAAAAAGCTAGTGACTTTTCTAATCTCATCAATAATTGTCATAGACATTCATTCATATACATAAAATTAATAAGATAAATGCTCTCATTTTGATTTGAGCATTTATACAACAACACAACAACATACCCAGTGATATCCCACAAGTAGGGTCTGGGAAGGGTAGATTGTACGCAGACCTTTCCGCTACCTCATAGAAGTAGAGAAGCTGTTTCCTAAAACCCTCAGCTCAAATCCCATAAGTAGAAAGACTAGATATGACAAAATGCTATGTAAGGTAGGGAAATGCGACTAACAATGAGTAACCCATGACAGTAAAATACAAATGCGCTATGATAATGGCAAGAAAAGTAATACTAATATTGAGAATAATACAAATGCTAATAGTAATGGGAAGTAGACGATTTGAGCATTTATGCTTTCATAAAAAGAAAATTTATTTTTTAAATAATGTAATATGTTGTATAATTATAAAAAATATTAATATAATTTATCGGTACGGTTATTTCTTCGATTTTTCCAAACTAATCCAAATCCAAACCAAATACTATCAGTTTTTTAAAAAAATAAAACCAAACTAAATCAAAACCAAAATAAAATTGATTTATTGAATTGATTTGGTCCGATTCTTCAATTTGGATCTGTTTCTATCCAAACCGTGAATATCCCTACTTATAATTATTTTATATACTTTATATCAATCACACTTTATATCATTTGATCATATGCAACTAGAAAAGGAAGCAAGAAATGCATAAAAAAAATCACGCCTTCATGTAGAGCTGTTAATATGGGCCGGTCCACTCCATTCAGGTTAGCTTTTATAGGCTTTAAAATTTGACAGGCCACACTGGGCTAACCCCTTTTTTATGGCTAGAAAATAGTTAGTCCAACCAATTAGTACGTGGGCCGCAGGTCTGCCAGGCCAACCCACATTTTTATTCATATATTTTTTAATAAATTTTTAAATTAAATTACTCATATATTATTTTAAAATATTAAAATAAATAACAACATGACAAGATTATATAGTATTAGTATTAGTGTTACCATTACTCCCTCCGTCTATCTTTACTTGCCCACTATACTATTTTGAGATGTTAAATAATAGTTGTACACTTTATGAAATTAAAAGATAATTCACACTATGTTTCTAGTTTAACCTTAATATTAATTGTAGTTATTTTCTTCTTACATTTTTCAAGACATTGTATTTATTATACTCAAAAGGTGATTTAGTAAAATTACTCATATTATTTACTCCCTCTATTTCATATAAAATTAATTGTTAGGGAATTTTTGATGTTTCAAAATATATAAGTGAATTGTTCACTTTCAACGGATGTGTTGGAATATTTTTCCAATGTTAGCATTTATTAATTAAGTTTCTAAGGTTGAGTTTTGTATGAGAAACAAATGATGCGTTAAATGAGTTTGTGGAGTTTGAAAAAGATAAAAATAGAAAAACATGATTGAATTTCGTCTTTGTTTCTTTTTCTTATTATGCGTCAAAGATTTACTATTTTTTGGCTTTGGGTTATGATGGAATAAAGCAAAATGACTATTTAAATTGTCTGCGCTTCTTTCAATTGTGAAATAGCAGTTAGTCAATGCAACTTTCAACGCTCATCATGGGTCATCTGGAAACAGTCGATCTATGTTTTAGACATAAAGGTCAGGCTGCATACATCCGACCCCCACTTACCCCGCAATAGGCGGGAGCCTTTGAGGCAACGGGGTAATGTTGTTGTTATTGTTGTGTGAAATGACCCAACAATTCACTTAATATGAAACAAATGGAGTACTATTTTTTAATTTCTGTGCCAAATTTACATTTATTTTTAATTATTGTTAATTTGGCCCACGGGCCAACCCGACGTATGTTGTAAAAACTCCACAAATTAGCAAAGCTTATTCAGGCCAAACTTAAAGATCCATTTTTTTTAATGAGCTCCAAAAATCGTAGCTCAAGCCCTATTAAATCACGGATTAGGCCAGACCGGCCCAGCGAGCCTAACCCATATTGATAGCTCTACTTTTATGAGGCACATAGCATATTCAAAATATTAGCCAATGAATTATTGGATTTTTGCCTCGAGTTTTTAACTATAATTAAAAATTCTTTAGGAAAATAACAACAGAAAATTTTCATACTTGGCAAGTTCTTTTTTCTTGTAGATAAATATTTATAACTCTATAAATGTAAGCTCATTCCTTCTAGTTTTATGTAGAAAGAGAAATGATGAATCACAAGCGAACCTCTTTATATTCCAATTAAATTAGTGAAGTTATTTTTTTTGATATTCTATACTCTTTGTTTATATATTGGATTGCTCATCTCCTTTTGTAGATATAGATCGATTAACTGAATCATGTTAAATATTTGTATTATGATATATTTTTCGTTTATCTTTATATTCATGATCTTACAAAATTATTTTACTAATTTTCGCATGTCACCCAATTCCTATTGATGGTAATGTATGTACTCTTAAATTGCCTGTAACTCAATCCTAATACGTGTCTCTTTTGATCTGAACCACCAGTTTAATTCATCTCCACGAAATATCCCTTCTGATCACAAGTTCGAAGAAATCCATATATTTTTTCCTTATGTCTTTATTATGAAAGTTAAAATTTTAGCCCTATATTCATAATTATTAATTAGTTATGATTTCCCGGCCAGTCGTGATTTTTCCTTTAATTTCTTTCATGGGACCAACTCCGAGGGATAATCAACATGCCCATTATGGTCGGAGCAGAGCTACATTCAATCAAGTACGATCAGATGAATAATTTTTGTTAAAAATTTTTTTCAAATATATAGATTAAAATATAAATATTTTGAGATATATCAAGTATTGAACATCCTTGACACACCCATCTATTTTCTAAAAGTATGAACATATTTAACAAAAATACTGGCTCCGCCACTATATTATGACATTCTCGCGATGTACTCCCTCCTTCTCATTTTAGTTGTTATAGTTCTTTTTTATTTTTATAGTTAAACTATATAAATTTTGATCAATATTTTAAAGTGTATTTTTTATCATATTAATATAAATAAATTGCAATCAATAATATTTTTTTTATAATTTTTGAATGTCTCTAAATTTTTATTTTAAAATATTAAATTAAATTAAATTAATTTAAGTTGATTTAATTTTAAAAATAAATAAATTAAATTAACTTTTGAAATGTATAATATAACAACTAAGATGAGATCAAGGAAGTAAGCTCGTGATAACATTATTTGTGTTTGTGTAGAAAGTCGTATATGTGTGCATTAATAAAAGGGATTGTTAATCTCAATATGTTAATTATTAGACAAGGCAAGAACTTTTTTTTTTTTAAAAAAAAAGACAAATATCATGGTTACTTTTTTGGCTGAATTTATACAACATTCTTTTTTTCTTAGTCAATTCAAACACATTTTTGTATATATTTAAAAATAACTTAACTTAAAATATAAATATTTTATCTTTAGTGAGACGTATATAAATTTTTATATTTTATTTTAAATTATAAATTTCAAACAACAAAAAAAACCTTCTTAGACTATATGCCCAATCAAACACTTCTCCTTTCTTTTTCTTTTCGCTGATGCATTGAAATTAAGACAAATTTTTCCAAAGGTCATTAGAGATGAGGATAGATCTAAACGATGCAATTCCTAAAAGATCTTGTGTTTAAGAGAAAATCCACAGAAATTTTAACTATGCCTTTTTTTTTATTTGGATTATAATAGTAATATCTTACCGACTTGTAATGATAACTGCATTAACTATCCTGAACACTTGTGTTAGTAGAAATGTCCGGTGCTCTACTTGTAACGATGCATATTATTATTAATTAATACTCCAATAAATATATACCTCTTTTAACCAATTTTTTTTTTAAAAAAAAGTAACTTAGCCAACTATGACACCTATAGCAACGTATAGCTTATGCTAATATTAATGGTTTGTTTGCTTCACAAGCTTTAGATTTAGTGGGTTTAATTCTGGAAAAAGTTGGCAGCCAAAGATAGCTATCCAACTAAACTCAAAAAATAAAACAAGCCAAAATATACGTATTTTACACTTTAAGGCTGATGTGCCCGAACCATAGCACGTTTGAGTTCACTTAATATTAACAATATTAATATTTTATAATTATAATAATATTAATTTAGAGAGTTTCTACAGATTAATTTCTATTATCATTATCTATCATTATCAACTATTAATAATATTTGCTGTCATACTCTGACAGCATCTAGGATTTCTCGAATAATGTGATATTTCATGCGGGGTAAATCCTTAACTTTTTCCCTTCTTACTAAGGTTACAGAATTCTTGTGAATTATGGTCAATACCAAATATATAAGCAGTGATTTTAAATTCAGAGGTTAATCATACTCATCAGATAAATTTACAGAAGGCAGGATTTGATTTTTTTGAAGTGATAAATGAAAAAGTGGACTGATAAATTACCTTACGTTCCTTTTATTAATACTACCGTAATTCTTTTCTGGCAAAATTTCTCCAGCTTGTGTTTCCTCTTGCGTTTGTGTATGAATTTTTTTCAAAATTTTGATTTCGCCATAACATTTGAATATCAAGAATAGAATAGGTGGTCTAAAGCCAAATTAATTAGATATTTAAAATTCAAAATTTATTTTCTCCGTACATTACCATCATACATACTTTTTATTCAGAAGTACAAGCAACAAAAGAAATCTGTTGCACAAATTACAAGCTTTTTAAGCAACGCAAATCCTGGTTAATGGGGAAAACCCATGTGTGAGACTGGCTTTCCACACTTTTTCAGTATCAAATATCATGTCACCACATTCATGCTCATTCCAACCTTCCAATGCATGCAAAATTCAAGCTATTCTCCAGGCACTCATCATCCTTCTTGGTAGCCAATTCTACAATCAAAAAATAAAATCACTCACGAATTTCAAACATGATCAAATTAGTAAAGAGAGATTAAATGATCTTTTCTAACCTCACAAGAGTCTAAATTTTCAAGGTGTTTTGGAGCAATCATGGTTAGTGTGTTGTAGTAGAAACAATCCTTGCGAACTTTTCTTGGTGGGAATGGTGAATAAGGAATGAATAATGTTCCTTTTGATGCTTTCAATTGTTCGTCATCGCTCAATCCATCCCCTACTAACCATGTCTGCAACCAAGCTAAGAGTTCCTTTTTTAAATCTATAGAAAAAAGACAGGACACTAGGTGGGGAAGATTCTATTCTATATTTGGACTTTCTAAAATCCGAAACTGCTCAAACCTCAACATAATGATAAAATTTTGTTACAAATTGTCAAGATTTAGATCAGTGTATTTCTGGTTTAATCATTGTTGGGTAGTGCCAACATCCTGTCTATGGCAAAGCTCATGAGAGAGTTGGGTTAGTTCTGGTCAGAATCATGATCAAATATATCGCTTGCGTAGTGAATTTGGTTAAGAAATATAGTTGCACCTTTGCTAAACTATATCTTTTGGTATAATGGTAAGTGCTTGATCCTAACTATCATAGAGGATCAAATTAGTTGCAGCCTCGGGGGTAAGCTTTGCTTTAAGACTCTTGTAATCTTCTTCGTCTAAGGTGACAACCTATATATAAGAAAAATATGACGAATGTGAGAACAGAAAAGTGAAAACCAAAAAGTATGGAGGAGAGTAATGCTCAAATATACCTGAATTCCTCCTTGGCACAAGGCAAGGACAATGATGTTAGCAACTTTGGACAAGCGACCTCAACTTGGGAAGTTCCTTTAGGAATGGAGTTGAGGACCACAGCAACAGCTAAGCTACTTCCATCTACCACCTTCACTTTCAGGTGAGGGTTCCTCTTTGTGTAAAATTCACCAGTACTATTCAGTTACTTTTCCTGGTAAGTTACATTTGAAATAAAGCACAAGTATATATGAGTTGCACTTCTTTAATAATATGTTCTGATTGTTTATAAAACGTTTTACAATAAGTTACTAAGATAATTGATTACCACTTAAGAACATATCATGCATTTTTCTTATATAGATAAAGTAATTATTCGGCTTGTTAGACATATATCTGACTTGCCTGATTTAATAGTCCAAGGCTAACACTTTTACGCCTTTCTGATCTGCTTCAACTATGGCTTCCTCGATCAGATTGTTAACACTCTCTCTTTGCCATTGCATAAAGTACTGCACCAAAATCAAGAATCAAGACAAATTACTAATCGCTGGACCTGCAAAATGTAACAACAATGTTTGATAGTAATACAACTTATTTACTTGTATGCGATATTTGGGGATAGCCCAAGTTTGTAGTTTGAGATTTTTGAACAAATTTCTCTCGACAACAAACGTGTGACCATAAATCCAGGTAAGCATTTTTGACCTTAGTGTGACGGGCCACATTAACTACAAATACCACTTAGAGGTCTTGTGAGGCTTCGAGGCCAACGATGCGAACCTTAGTGGAAGATGGTAGATGGATTCTAGGGTTGTTAGATGTGTAATGTGCACCACATCTGGCACTTCAGCTTTTCTCTCAAGTGACTTTTAACACAATGTATCTGAGGACTTATCCAATGTACCATACAGATAGTCATACATTGGCATAAAAGTGAATAATTTGTTCTAAATTGAGTGTGATGTAGTGAGTGGTACCTGTGTCATCAAAGAATAGATATTAGTGTCAAAAGAATAAATAATCACAAATACAGAGTTTCATTTATTAATCTTGGATGGAGCTAAAGATTCACTATTTTTTGGCTTTGGGTATGACTAAATAAAGCAAAATGACTTTTTAATCTGTCTGCACTTCTTTCAATTGTGAAGTAGCAGTTAGTCAATGCAACTTTCGACGTTCATCATGGATCATCCGAAAAACATAGGGGTCAGGCTGCATACATCCGACCCCCCTTACCCCGCAATGGGCGAGAGCCTTTGAGGCATTGGGGTAATGTTGTTGTTGTTGTTTACAGAGTTTCATTCATGTTATTAAAGACCTGTCCCATCTATAGAGAAAAGTAGAATTGATAAGAGATAATAATTTCCGTTGTTTCGTTTATTTCCTGAGTAGCTAAGGTTGGAAGCAGAAGTCAAATTGGATGAAATATCCTGCGACTATGCATAAGTACAAGAACTGCATGAACATGAGAGTGTGAGCCTGATCATTGAGGTCCGGAGCTCTCTATTCCAGACAGTGGTGAGTCCTCCCCTGCATTCGAAGAATGTTTATTTTCTATTGATTTCTAGTCTTTTATGTGACGTTGGTAGTCATGCCCTGTCATGGTACCGTCTCAGACACTAGTATAGAGGCTTCATAGACGTGGACGTCGATATTGATGTCGAGGGTTCTCTTCCCTCTTACCTTCTTTCTTTACATTGAGATTTTCGTTACTCATTCTACTTCCTTATGATAGAATGATATGGATAGTATGAGCCACAGATAGAATAACATTCATTATCATTATGCTACTTTCTTCTGCTATTTCCACAGCCTAATGAAGCCAAAGATTTACTATTTTTTGGCTTTGGGATATGATGGAATAAAGTGAAATCGTTCTTTAAACTGTTTGTGTTTCTTTCAATTGTTAAGTAGTAGTTAGTCAATGCAACTTTCGATGTTCATCATGGGTCATCCGGAAATAGTTGATCTATGTTTTAAATATAAGGGTCAGGCTGCGTACATTCGACCCCCCTTACCCCGCAATGGGCGAGAGCCTTTGAGGCAATGCGGTAATGTTGTTGTTGTTGTATGTTACTTTCTTCTGCTGATGAATGAATTGAACGATGGCAATGAGACTAGGTGATCCACTTGGGAACTAGCAATAGTCTCCAAGTGCCAGTCACGTTTAGGGTCCCTTCCCGGGACGTGACTTAGTTTTACTGTGTTACCAACACATTTTGACCCCTAACTTAACTATAAGCTTGTTTTTTTCCCCTAATTGGGGGTAAGGGAAGGAGAAATGGAAAGGGGATTACAATGTGTGGAATCGAACCCTCACCAACAAGGTGGGAGTTCGGATTAGCCAACCAACTGAGCTAATAAGATTCCCCATTTAACTACAAGCTTGTGTTAGAAGGAGGCTGGAACAAAAAGGAACACTTTTGTTAATCTATATATAGAAGCCATCCTTCAATATGCTCCATTTTGGTTCATATTACATCTTAATTATAATAATGCATCCATAGCTAGACCTGGAAATTATATCACTTAATACTAATTAATTGGCTGATCCAAATATATAATACTAGTAAACAAAAAGACATAAAAATCGATACTTCTAGTTCAAGGATTGATCAGGAGGAGCAGTAGCCATTAATGTTAATGGGCTAAAACCATGATCAAGACTGGCTTTCCATACTTTGTCAATATCAAACATCATATCACCACACTCGTGCTCGCTCCAACCTTCCAATGCGTGCAAAATCCCAGCTATTCGCCATGCACTCATCACTCTTCTTGGCAGCCAGTTCTGCAATTATTGTATAATGATATTAATGTCGTTATAAAACAATCAGTAAATATTATTAACGACGTTAACTCATATTATACCTCACAAGAGTCAACGTTTTCCAGATGTTTAGGAGTAATCATAGCTGGTGTGTTGAAGTAGAAGCAATCCTTGCGAGCTTTCTTTGGTGGAAATTGTGAATAAGGAATGAATAATGTTCCTTTCAGCGCTTTCTGTTGTTCCTCTTCACTCAATTCATCTCCTACTAGCCATGTCTACAGTATATATAACATAATGCCTCGATCAATAACCTTTTTCATTCTTATATTATGAATAATCAAGATTCAGGACAGTATATTTCGATGTGGTTTTAGTTCATACGTACCTTTGACACACAAGATTTTGACAGGACCAAGTTAGTCGCAGCCTCAGGTGTAAGCTTTGGATGAAGTCTCTTGTACTCTTCTTCGTCTAACATGGCAACCTATATATGTTTAAAAGAATGAATGAGAGGAAGGAAAACATTAAAAATGATGGAGGGGATTCATATAATATACAACAACATACCAGTGAAAAGTGGGGTCTGGGGAGGAGAGAATGTACGTAGACCTTACCTCTATCTTATAGAAGTAGAGAGACTGTTTCTCTCATCTCAAAAATCAAGGTTCATATAATATAATACTCTATAATCAAATATACCTGAATTCCTCCTTGGCACAAGGCAAGGACAATGGAGTTAGCAACTTTGGATAAACGACCTCGAAGGACAACTTGGGAAGTTCCTTTAGGAATGGAGTTTAAGACCACGGCAACAGCTAGGCTACTTCCATCTACCACCTTCACTTTCAACTCAGGATGCCTCTTTATGTAAAGTTCGCCGTTACCATTCAACTTCTCTTCCTATATGGTTACATTTTTGTACAAGTATCAATAGGATGTAGAGGATAAAGTGATTGTTCCTGATAGACCTCAGGGAAAGCAAAACAATTCAAAGGTATAAAGTAAGGACAGAGCATTATTAGTTTCCTCTACATATAATATACTTTGGACTTGCCTGATTTAAGAGTCCAAGGCTCAAAACTTTTATGCCTTTTTTATCTGCTTCCAAGATGGTTTCCTCAATCAAGTTGTTTATAGTCTCCCTTTGCCATTTCATAAAGTACTACAACAAAATCAAGAATCATATCAGATTATCACTTTTAACAAATTATAACTGAAACAATCTTGAATAGTATAGATTACTTGTACGCGATACTTTGGGATAGCCCAAGTTTGTAAGTTGATACTGTTGAACATATTTCTCTCTACAACAAATGTGCGACCATAAATCCAAGTAATCATTGTCGACCATAGTGTGACAGGCCACATTAACCAGAAATACCACTTGGAGGTGTGAGGGTTCGACGCCAAGGATGCAAATCCAAGTCGCAGGTGGTAAATGGACTCAGGAGTAGTTAGATGTGTTAGGTGCACCACATCAGGCTCTTCAGCTTCCCTTTGAAGTGACTTCTCATACAATGTGTCTGACGATTTGTCCAACGTATCGTAGATATAGTCATATATTGGCATGAAAAGAGAATAGTTTGTCCTGAATTGAGTGTGATGTAGTGAGTGGTACCTGTACCATCAAAGAATTGATCTTAATTGTGTACCTAAATTATATTTCATATGAATTAAGATAGATAGACAAACAGACAAACAGACAGATAGGTAGATCAGTGTAGAAAACTCACGAGGGTGTATACATAAAGTACTTGAGAGGGGGAAATATAGAGAAGATCCACTTAGGAATGAGCTCAAAATTGCAATGGCCCATGTTGTTCATCAAATCAATATAGGTAATGTAACCACCCAATGAAGCTATAGAGGCAGTCCCAGTTAATATTGTGGTGAACATTGGTATTGAAAAGAGTGTGAAATATGATATATGCTCAGCAAATGGATGGATTACAGCTGCCAAAATACCAATAACAAAAAGGTGTTATACGTAAGTCCGATAAAATTAATAAAAACGCAAGTACTTAAAAGCATATCTGAATTGTCCTTTTACACCGGTTTCATATATTTCAACTATACGTCTTTTTCTTTTTCTTACTTGAACTATCATCATCTATAGATTAATGAAAACACACCTTGATTATCAATTGTTCCATTTTTTTAATTTGAACTATTGTCGTCTATATATGTATAAAACACACTCCAATTATTAGCCACACCATTTTCTTACTTAAACTATCATCACTTATGTATTAAAATCAACAAACCCCAAGTAATAGTTGTTTCTTACTTGAACTATCGTCATTTATGTATTAAGAACCTAGCTGCTTGGATTGGCTTTTATTTTCTAACTTATGACTTTTGACTTATTTTTATCATTTTAGCTTAAAATTATCAAGTATGCATGAGCATTTTCTTTTTATTTTAATTTTTATATTATTTTGGCTTAAAATCACTTTAAATAAGCCAATCAAACTGGCTTTAAATTAAAGCACACCTCTATAATAAGTTGTTTCCTTTTTTCCTCTTGAACTATTATTATTTGTATATCAAAATACATTTTAACTATTTGTCGCTTCCTTTCCTACCTAAACTAGATCACCATGGGTTAGATAGAAAAAAGGAACAACTAATAGTTGAACTGTAACAATAAATCTCAATAAAAAATGACAGTTCAAATGTATTTTTGACCATTAGCAAATTTTAAGAGAATGAACTCACAAGTGATAGGCTCAGTAGCAATGGAGGAATGATGATGAGAATGATAACGAGAGTAAAGGAAATGATGATGCAGAGCTCTATGAAGCCAATAATAGAGGAACTCGACTGGACCAGAATGAAGTAACGCAGTTATAATGATCCCATCAGTTCTCCACACAGGCAAGTGATGAGCTTGTTCTAGCAGCAGGTATCCAATATAGAACAACAATCCATTAAATATGATCTGATCATCCCTAAAAAATAAACAGTTTAACAGATCATTAAATTTTAATCTCACAAAATAAATACTCATTTCACTTTTACTTGTCACTTGTTTCGGTCTTTGAGGTCAACTTGACGTACTAAACTTCAAAGCTAAATTTAATACTTGAAATCTAAAATTTAGATGGTTCAAAAATATACGAAAAATATTATAAGTTGCAATACATCTCATATTAATATGATGACTTAAAATACTGGTAAAAGTTCATATAATTTGATCTCGATAAGTGAAACAGTGATAAGTAAAAGTGATTAAAGATAGTGTTTGAATAGAAAATTTTTAAATCTAATCCAAAATTTATGGTCAAACCTTAATTTAATACTCAAATTTGGATTTTTTTTTTTCCCTTTGTTGGTAAAGGTTCAAGAGAACCTAATAAATGCAAGGTTTAGGTTTTCACCTACCAACTCAAAAATTCCGAATTGTACTCGACTAAAATCTGTTTTCACGGATAATATTTTTTGTTGAAAAGTTCCTTTCTGATATTTGATTGGTGAGTAAAATATTTATTGAAAAATTAAAAATAATATTAGCAAAGATCTGAAAGTATTTTGATTTAAAAAAATATGTTAATAAAATACATAATGTTTAACTATTAATGGAGCGAATAAGTTAAAGAGTAGAAACGAAAAAGGCACATGCAACATGATTTTCTTGTGTTGAAATAGTAAAAGGTAATGTTTTCTGTTGCGTCGAAGTAATTAACATACCAGTTGCGCTCTCTATCAACTTGATCAAACTCGATGCTTTTATCGACAATTCGATTATTACCCTTTGCAGTTCTGTAGCGTGATATAGATATCCATATCTGGTTGTGAATCATTCTCGAAATTAAAAGTGGAAGAATGATTATGTATCCAACATCTTTCTGCCTTTCATCTTTGCTCATAATACATGTGTATGTGCTATGACACACAAATGGTGCCAATACCAAGTACTGAATGAATCAAACAATAATAATGTAATTATTAGCAGAAAACTTCATCATGTTTGATTAACTTTGACTGCAAAAAAATGTATATTACCTTGAAGTTTCCAAGCCAAGTCCATGGCCATTCAGTGAGAATGCCAGGTTTAGTAGCCATGCTACCTTTTCTACTTCTTCCTACAAAATTAAGATTCTTCTCTCAAAGCTAAAGTCCTCTACTTATATAGAACTTTATACGAGGTAGAACTTTATATGAGGTTCAGCCCCTTTTGTTGACAAAGGGGGTTGCCAGTTAAATTGGTAAACAAAGATAGCAAGTAATTTGAATGCAAATTGTAAATTAAATTGTTGTTAAAAATGTGTTTTTGCCTCTTCTCTGATTGCTCAAGAGAAGAGGTGGACACATTTTATTTTACTATACATAGAGGGTTTTTGCTTTCATTTAAATTCATTCAGAAAAGAAAATAGAAAAAATATAGAGAGAGTCACAGAGAGAAAATAAATATATTTCTTCTCTGAAGTATACTATAGACTATAAAATAAAATAGTTTGTGAGAAAAAATTAGAGTGTTTTTAGAAAATATTTTTTCCTAAAAGAAATAGTGTGTCCACAATTTTTGGTATTTTTCTCTGAGAGTCTACTATTTGTAATAATAGAAGAAATTGTACACTTGTGCCTACTATTTGTAATAGTAAAAGAAATTGTATACTTGTGCCTACTATTTGTAATAGTAGAAGAAATACAATAGAAGTGTTGATTTGTAGACGTAGCCCAAAAGCGTTGGGGTGAACCACGTTAAATATTTGATGTCGTTATTTTCCCATTTTTCATATTATTATGTCATATTTATTTTTATGTTACTCTTAATTTTTCCCAATACTTTAGTATAGAGGCCTACTACAACTTGTCTCCATTTATCTGGAGATCCACTAAAAAGAAAAAGCTGACACATAAATTATGATAGAACCAGTTGTATAAGTTGCAATATTACTTATATTAATATGATGAAAAAATACATTTTATAATTTTAATCAAAATATATATAGTTTGACTCTAGAAAAGTAAAATATGATAGTAAAAGTGAATAGGATGAA
Organism: Solanum ossicruentum; assembly: GCA_025774065.1. Taxonomy (NCBI): domain Eukaryota; kingdom Viridiplantae; phylum Streptophyta; class Magnoliopsida; order Solanales; family Solanaceae; genus Solanum; species Solanum ossicruentum. Next base: position 22,445,296 of record JAOTQR010000001.1, on the reverse strand, counting down.
AATTAGTACTTTTTCCGTTCCATTTTACGGAGCACCCTTTCAATTGACATGTTGTTTAAAAAAAAGGGAAGACATTTAAAACTTATGATCTAAAACAAATTTTAAATATTTGTGTAGTTAAAGAATCATTTATTTAAAAAATAAAATAAAATTTAAAGACAAAATCATTTCTAATTATCGTAAGAGATTTTTTGGGGGGATTGACTAAAAGAAAAAGACGGCACATAAAATGGAGTAAAACCAGAAGTATAAGTTGCAATATTAGTTATATTAATACGATGAAAAGATACCTTTCAAAATTTCTATCAAAATATATATAGTTTGACTTAGTAAAAGTGAATAGGCTGAATATTTTTCTATGTTAATTTTTGAAATATGTAGAAAAAAGTGAGCTTTTTAATTTATTTTTGAGTAAAGTGTCAAAATTATATTTGATTTTTCGTAATTTCATAGGTATATTATTGGAAGTATGAATTTTATATATATGTTATTACTCATTAGTTTGGGATTTCTACTTTATTACATTATTTGAATGGTGTGTGTACTGCATAATCTTGTTTATCTACAACATATTGCCACGTGACGCTCCATTGGACAATATTTTATTTTGACAAAAATTAAGTAAATCATTAGTATTAGTTAAAAATTAAAGTTTAGAATACAAATATTTAAAAAATTAAAATAAATTATAAAATATTTTTCTTACCCCATTCCACCATCTCCTCCCACCATCCCCCCACCACCCCACACCCAATTGTTTTTAAAAAATATTTAAATTTTTTTTAACTATACTCCACCACTTAACCCTCCACTCCTTTTTTTATTCATTTTTCTTGTCTTGTATTAAATATATACATATATTTTTAGGAAAGTATTTTTTACTTGTTTCAAGATTTTGTCTAAAATAAAATTTTCATTTCAGTTATG
>JAOTQR010000001.1:22395514-22444269 GCA_025774065.1 Solanum ossicruentum | reverse complement strand
ACAAAATTTGAATTTTTTGTAAAATAATTTTTTAATTTTTTTATGGGGGGTGGGAGTAACGTGGGGGGGGGGGGGGGGCTGTGGGGATGATAAAATAAAAAAAAATACATATAATATTCTTATGATAAATTTCAATATAGTGTACATAAATATGATTCAAAAGAAAAAAAATATGTATATTTATAACTTTATCCAAAGACGAATTCAATCGTAATTTAAAAATTGAAAATGCTAATAAAAATAAACACATAATAAATAAAAAAGAGAGAGAGATTTTCTTCGGTGCACCATAATTTTGACATTCCTACATTAAACATTAAATTAAAGAATTAAACTTTTTAAAAAAGAATATCAATATTACACCGATAAACTAAATTAATTTAATTCGATTTAATTTTTTAATTTATGTCCGCCCCCAAGGAATAGAGATGTAACTCCACTTGACTGGAGCCTACATGTTCAGCTGAGTAGCTTTGAATAATAAATTAAGAAATTTAAATGCGACCAATATATTATGGCAGCAAGTAAGCTTTTATTATTTATTATTAAAATGATAATAAATATATATAGTAGAATAGAATGTTTCAGATTCGTGAAAAATTAATCCTTAATCTGTCACGTTGAGAAATACTTTGAAAACAAAAAAAAAATTACCACTGAGTGTCCAGAAAAAACTCCATCCATTTTTATCATTACAAATGGTCCCAATTGAGCCCTTTTTTTTTTTTTAAAAAAATAGAGTTATTAACGTGGTAACCATTTTTAAAAGAAAGGGCAGGTTTGATAAAAAGGAAAATATTTTCCACAGAAATGAGTGACTTTTTTCTAAAATGTTTGGTTCATAAATTTTTTAAAAAATATTTATGTAATCTAAGGCAAATACTATAAAACAGTAAATAGGGTGTAGGATGTGGAGCTCGTAGATATGGAGCTATATGGATGGGGTTTTGTAGTCTTGGAGGAACGAAGAGAGATAATTAGAGTGAAATACTATTTATATAGTAACTTCCTTTTAAAAAAATTCAGTGGAAGGATAATGTTTTTTATTTTTCTATCAAAAATATTTATTCAAAATTTTAACTAGTCAAACATAAAAAAATTATTAAATATTTTCCGCTGTGCATCTCATTATATTGCAAGTATTTTGATCCGGCGTGAATAAGTGAGAAATATTTCTACTCAAGTATTAATAGAAGTGATTTATTTTATTGAAAATTTGCTTGTCCTAAATGATATGTACATCTTCATGACCAATCTAATCAATTAGAGGTCGTTTGATTGGTAACCACTTGTTCTAACAATAACAATGAAACAGCTTATCATAAGATTAATTATTCTGAGATTAGCTATTATGAGAAAAGTTATCTTATCATGTATAGAAAATAACTTATCTCAAATTTGATATCCAAATAAAATATCATTTATTTAAAATAAAATATCAAAATTTTATTTCTTCACTTTTTTTTATCATATAATTATTATTTTTTATATATCACATACCTCAAATCTTTTGACTTTTGGGGGCTATAAATTAAAGTGTCCTAATTCATTTGGTGGTGAAACATCTTGGTGATGGGACAATAGCTTCCAAGTATGGAATTTCTTCTTCGTCTATTTTTTTTTCATATTTGGAATTATTATAATAATATATCTAATATAATTTTATATGTATAGTTTGAAAAGAAAAACATAAATTTTATCTTTATATATTTCTGAAAGATAGAGAGATAATTTTAAAAAAATACTCGATTCAAATATACACGTCGAAGCAATTAAAAAGAATTTTCATAACGTTGTAAAAATGATTTATCTACAACAATAGCCTTGCTCACTGAAATTTAAATCGTAATATCACAGTTCAAATTAACATTTTGTAACTACTACTACTAGATTGTCTTACAGTGAGCATGAAATAAGTTTTAACTATTTCATCCCTTTTTTTAATTTCTTGAGGAGAATACATGTTTTATCTAAGTGTGTTCCATAGGAAAGAAAAATATTTTCTCAAATTTTTAGAAAAAGCAGATTATGTATTTGATAGTTAAGTAACAAAGATTATTCTAAAAATATTTATATATAATCTAGATAAATAATATAGGATGTGGGGTAGAGAATAGGTGTGTTTGGTGTCGGTGGTAGTGTCATGTCTCCTCAGGGTAACTAAGCATGAGTAGCACTAAGAAATTATTTTTGGTTTTCAACCGAGTCACTTGGCCTGACTACTTATTCAATTAGGGGAAGACTCAATGAAACCAAAAGAAAGTATTCAAGTGGACTTTTAAATCACCATAGAGAATAGTTTTTCAAGAACCTACCTTATTAAAATACCTCAATTTTTAATTTTAATAGATAATAATAGTTTTCAAAATTGAACCTGAAAGAAAAACAGACTCCAATCCCACTTTATCTGACTCGATCTATGAAACATCTACTAACTCGTACGAAAGTGTTAAGACAATCTCAAAGTTGCCTCAACTTAATAAAAAAACTAAACTAGATAGATTTTCAACGAAGCATCTGTTGAGGATCTCTACCATCTATGTCTGCATCATAGAATGATACAATACCGAGCGACGTAATTACGTGAAATGTATGGTATGTAAAATAACTAAATAGATCGAATACATCAAAAGTACTCAGAGGAAGAGGAAAGCTCAACTCAATATCAATATAACATGCAAGTTTGAAATAAAAATTATTTTCATCACTCATCAGGATGCATATGCAACTTGATAAAATAACATATTTTTACTCTTAAGGATTTCTATTATCTACTATCACCCATTGAAACATGCATCATCTTAATTTGAAAACAATACTCTGTTTAATGTATAAAAATCATGAATCTCGACATCAAATAAAGCATGAAAAATCCATGATCATCTACTCAACTAGGATTCATGGAGAAGCAACCAATTCAAAACTAGATTTTTGACTCGATTCAATACTCAATTAAAAGGAAAATATAGATGTTGAACGCGTGAGCGAACTAAACTCAATGCTATGATAGTCTTATATACATCAAAAGATTGAAACTTTACTTAAAACTCAAGGAACTTGGGTAAAATACTTGAACCCTAACTTTTTTCCACTTAAAGAATTCTAAGTGTTCATGAAATAAAAGATCTATGAATTTATAAGGGACCTAAAATAATCTCAAAATGTCCAAAGGTTAATTAGAAAAAAAAAAGTTAAAAAGATGGAATTATCCTTTATTAAATCTATTGGAACAAATCATGAAAGATATCTACGATCCGACAGATGGTTCTACAGACCATAGAACCCTCATCGTAAATCTGACTGTAATTTAGGTCTTAGGTCTAATATCCCCCTTTACGGATCGTCCGATTACTTTGTACTAAAAATACATATACTATCTTTTTTAGCCTAAAAAATACAAAACAATAATCATGGGCTATAGTACTTATGATGACCCGTTGACCTTTCTTGATCCAATTTATGGTCTGTAAATTGAGTCCAAAGTTCAATATTTTTCTAAGTGTTGGAAGGACCTTACATCAATCTATGACTCGTGGAAGTTTCATATCTCGTAGACTTGGCTCGTGGTCACTAACAGTCTCTCTCTCTCTCTTAGGGTCAAAATAGGAGATTTTTTGGGGTGTTACATGTAGGGACGAGGGCTATAAGATAAAGATGAAGATCAGGTGTATTGAAGAAGAAGAAAATATAATCAATGTGAAATGATAATGATAGAACTTATTTTTTCTATTTCTACTAGAAAATCATTGCCTTCACTTTAAAACACTTGTTGGAACACATTATTCAAAAAAATTTTCTTCGTGTCTCACACGCCTAACTGATTCAATAATGAGTAAATAACGTAATTAGGCAAACATGTACTATATATTTACAATACAACTTTAGTTTAAAAAAATTGTAATTTGTATCAATGTGGAATGTTAATGGTAGAACTTATTTTTCCTATTTCTACTAGAAAAATCATTTTCATTTTAAGAAACTTATTGGAACACATTATTCCAAGAATATTTTTCTTCGTATCTAACACACCCAATTCATTCAATAATGAATAACCAACGTAATTAAGCAAACATGTACTATATATTTACAATACTCCATTGTAGTTTTAAAAAAATTATAATTTGTAGCTATATTAAGGGTTTTGTTACCACTCTCTCTTCTTTCTTCCTCTTTTTCTCTCTTTCTCTCCTCTTTTTTCAATCTTACTCGCCTCTCTCCTCTCCTGCCCCCTTTCCCTCACATCTTTTGCCTCCACTATCAATACAAATTATAACAATTAATTATACAAATACAAATATTTATAATCATTCATACAATACAAATGATAAAATTCAATTATGCAAATACAAATAATAAGTGTTAATACACATATCCTCTTTAGTGATACAAAACAAATATATGTGTATCCACTGATACAACATTGATACAAATGATAACAATCAATTATACAGATAGAAATATTGAACTTAATACAAACGTATTTGGATACAAAATTGTGTTTGTTAATAAAATTGATACAACACTTATACAAATGATAATAATCAGTTATACAAATATAAATGTTGAATTTGCTACAATATTGATGCAGTTGTATTCACTAATACAATCTATTTGTTGATTCAAATTGTACCCTGATACAAATATTATTCGTTAACACTATTGTATTAATTGATACATATACATACTAATTAAATATATACAATGTTTCAGTAGATATATAAATACATTCATCAATATATATACATACTAGTAGTATATATACAATTATCCAATAAATATATACATACAAATTCACCTTTCTCCCCCCTTGCTCTCTCTCTTTCTCACTCACTCACTCGCCTCTCTCCTACCTCTAACATGTAGCTACAAATCGTAATTAAGCAAACTATAACTATTTTGCCTCATTATGTTTCAAATCTCTACTAGTTTTGAAAGTTCCTCTTTAACAATTTAAGGTTTAAAAATGCAATAAAATTAGAAGATATTTTATCCTGAATACAAAAATTCTTGAAGTTTATAATAACATACTCAATAAAATTTCACTGATGGAGTTTTAGAAAGCCCTAGTATGGCAATCATGATCCACATACTTGGGTTTTAAGGATAGTTCAAACACAAAACTCCTACTCATATTGGAGAGGAAGGGAGGGACTTGTATTTTACCGAAAAGGGCCAAGGCCCAAAATAGTGGGCCTTCCAACCCATTAACACAAAAAATTCGGGAAAAAAAGGGAATTCTCTTTCCTTTCTACAAATTTCCCTCCAAAATCCACAGTTTCTCCTACTTCTCTCTCTAATCTCTTCAACCCTACCCGAACTCCATAGGAGATCAGCACACGATTATCGCCTCTCAGGAAAAAAGGGTAAATTTCTCTGCTTATAGTTTTCCACAATTTTCAACTTAGGCTTGTGTGTTGACGTGCTCATTTTGATGTTTTTTTTTTTTTGGTGTGTGTCTGTTGGTGGTTAGTTTTTGCTGCTCTTGCTTTAGATCTTGTTATGTTCGTGCGCAAGAACAAATTTTAGACGTTTTTGTATTTTGGAAACTTCGGTTCTATAAGAAATGAGCGGTTTAGACAAGAATTTAGATACAAGTTCTATTTGGTTTTGTCCACTATTTCGCTGTTTTCCATAGACAAAAGAAGTTTGCAGTTGTCGAAGTCAAAGAATCTAGGCTTTATTTGGTAGAAAATGTTAGTCATTGCATTTGCTCTCTCGTATATTCTTTTAAGGGTGGGGTCAATTTTTTGCTATCTCCCTACTCGCATTGATAGTTTGGTTAACTTTTGCTGATATTCTAATGTGACAAAATCTGAATGATGACAAGGTTTAGGAAGTTATTTGACTGACATTGTATTAGTAAGAGCAGGACGTACTCGTAACATTAATGTTATTTGCTTTTTGGCCATATAGTGTTCTAAAGATTTACAACGATTCATTTCATTTGGTCTTGCTTTCTGGCTATAAAATTGATAAATTACCAAAATGGAGGAATCATCACATTATTGTCTGAAGAAAAACTGATTTTTGAAAGAATTCAAAGTACTATAAAATGTCGGAAGATAAAAAGTGTCGAGTAAATTGTGGCACTTTAAAATTGTATACTTTTGTATGAAATATAGAACTCTGAGTTGATTTCTCATATGGTCAAACAACTAATAGATGATATTAACTATGAAGGTCACTTTCTTTGTCGAAGAAATTTAGAAGCAAGAAGAAAGGCCACCATTTGAGAAATCAAAGTTTTAGGAAAATTGTGTTTAGGGGTACGAAGACCACATCCATCAAATTATATTGTTGCAAGCTGTTGCCTTGTTTTTATATGACAAGTTCAGGCCTCATATCCTTAGAAACTTTTACATGCTCATTCAAAGAAGCCCATTAAAGTTTTAGTTTGGAACTATATGGTTTCCAAGATTATTTTTCTCAAGCATATAATATTATTTCTCCAAAACTATATTCATTTTTAAGTTGACTTGGATGTTTCGTGGTCTTGTAGTTAGCTATGCCTATGCTGTCTTTTTTTTTTCTTCTTTCAGATGCAACATACATAAAATTTGGAGCAGGAGTCAGTTGGCCCTATTGTGTCTCATGTTTAGAATGTTATCTCAGTTTCCCTATCTTTATGATGTTCAGCTGATTAAGTTATGCCAAGCTTTTAATTGGATTTTAAAATGATCACATAGAACTGGTTTCGTATTTGATCAGTTTCTGTAAAAATTCAACTTTCAAAATACATTTTTTCCTGTGGGTTTTCTTCAGATAGGAGTTACTTTTTATTAGTTGATTCTTTCGGTAGATATTCTCTCAGAAGTTCCTAATCTATAACTCTTGAAGGCCATCAAATGACTTTCTCATTCATTGTATTCAGGGCTCATAAAAACTGCACTTATTGATGATGTATTTAGTCATTGCTTTAACCTAGGAACTAAACAAGTTACAACGACAACAACAAGTAGGGTCTGGGAAATGTAGGATACACATAGATCTTATCCGTATGTTATGAGGGCAGAGAGGTGGTCTCCAAGAGATTCTCGACCGAAGTTGTCAAAATAAAATAAGATTCAACTTCTGGCTGTTCTAAGTATCAGTACAAGTATGTCTTTTAGTTAATTTTGTACTTCAACTTAGGTTGGAGATGTTTTGTCTTGCAGGTCACGTGTTGATACATGTTGTGGCCAGGTAGTGAAAGTCATTTGAGTTCTGTGTTCATCTGGGGTTTCGATCCTGCGAATTATTTTACACAGAACTGTTTATGCTCGTATTTGTTTTTACCAGAGCTTTTTTTTGTATTGTTGCAAATCTATCTTACGAGGACTTTATAGACAATGAGTCTAGAGTAGGTCATCTTCCTTTTGTTATTCTTTTGAAAGTGCCCTCTTTTTTCTTTTACCTTTAACCTTTTTGTGGTTGTGGGGGTATTGGCAAGGTTTCTCTTGAGGCCTAGACCTGAAGATGGAAATAGAAAAATCACAACCTTACTGTGAAGGAGGAGCAGAGGCAATATTAAATGTTCAACCTAATACATCAATCTCTATTGCTTATCACCAACACTTTGGTCCTCGTGATGATTTAATGCTTCTTGAGCTTGATGAGAAGCTTATACCTGATATCCTCAACCAAAGGTACGTGGTATTGTTCAGTGAAGTTCCTCAATTTGCGTTTTGTTCATCTAGTTTTGAGTTGAATTTATTCTTTTTCTTTAGAGTAACAATAAGAGGGCAGCCAGATGAGGATGCAGTTCTCTGTAGTCAGTCAAAAACTTATGCCATTAAATTTGTTGGAACTTCTAATTCTGTATTCCTTATACCTCCTTCCAACCTATTGATCACACTTGGAGCTTCACCAAACCCAAGTGAAAAGGATCATGACAATTCGGTGGTTGCTTCTGTCCTCAAAGTAGTACCTGGCAGTATGGAACTTGTTGAGATTGCTCCTAGATTGGACAAGCTTAAATCACTCCTCTCAGAAAACCCTTATGGTTTTGGTGAAGTATCACAAATGAATACCGAATTGATGCACAAAAACAGGGGCTTGTATTCGTGGAGTGACCTTGTTGAGAAGGTGCAAGCCAGTGATGAGGAACTGTGCACAGGGTTGCGAGCTCTTGCAGCAGTAGAGATAGATGGATATTGGCGTCTTTTAGACGAGAACTTTGTGGATGAGATTCTGAACATGCTTTTGCATAATGCGGTGCTGAATGACTGGCTTTTAAGTGCTCTAAAGGAAGATGAAGTTTTGCCTGTGCTGGAAGCAGATGGATTTCCTCGCGAAATAGTAAGGCACTGTTTGGGAGTTTATGGAAGTAAGGTGGATGATGCGACTAGAGAAGGCTGTACATGGAGGTTGGAAGAAAGGCCGGTTTGCGTGCACTTCGCTAGAGTAATCCTAAGAGGGAAAAAGATGAAACTTGAAAGGTTTATGGAGGAGTGGAGAAAGAAAATTCCAGAAGGGATGAATGGAAGTCTTGATGTGCTAGAAGGAGAAGTCTTAACCGAAAAGCTCGGGATAGAGACTTGGATTTATGCCTTTAGTGTTTCTTCACTGCCATCAGTGCCTGCTGAACGGTTTTCAAAACTATTCCAGGAGAAGCCAAAGTGGGATTGGAAAGAACTGGAGCCATTTGTCAGGTTAGGTCTTACATTTCATCACCTACGATTTCAATCTTGTTTCTTTCATCGTACTCGAAGCTTGAAATATGATATGCTCCATTTCTGCTACATTTTTGAATGTGTAGAGATCTGAAGGTTCCAGGACTTTCTTCAGAAGGTTTACTACTCAAGTACACTAGAAGAAGTCAACCAAGCGCAGATGCAGAACCAATTTTCAGTGCCAGATGATCTCTGTGCCGGCATTATTTCCCCATACATGTTCCACAGTTTGTGTAGACTTGTAAAGAGGAAGAAGATCATGCAATGTGAACTTGATTTTGGAATTTGTTAACAAGTTTGCTGTCCTTCACCTGGCTTGTTTTAATGCATGTTGTCTATTCACCTCTAACAGAGACTATACCAGGGAGAAGAAACTATTGAGTTGCATCTTGTGTTTTGGAGCTCATTTATTTCTAACTTAACTAATTTGCATCTTAAGCCAAAGTCTCTTCTTGTCCAACAGTGTTGACATATATTTTAGTTTTTTTTTTCTGCCTGTGATTTTGTAAGCCTATAACAACACAAAGGAACCACAAGGATGGGTGTGTGGTGGTTCAACACTTCACTCCTTAAGCAAGAGTTTGGGGGTTCGATCTCCATTTCTGATGAATGAAAAAACTCTGCTAGTTTTACTACTTAGGGTGCTGACAGTGAAACAGAGGATTAGTTTTATGATTGCCGACTTGCGGGGATATCTTGGAAAAAAAAACACAAAGGAATTAGTTTGGATTTTCTTTTCTACTTTTTCTGTTACAAGGGAAGAAGGGAAAATCAGAACAGTGAAAGAGAAGACTTTTCTAATCTTACTACTCTTTTTGTTTGATTTTGATTTGATATAAAATATAAGAAAAAATATTTTTTTAATCTTTTGGATGTAAAATTAAAGATATGTATAATATAAAATTAAAATATCTTTCAATTTTGTGATATTAAATATGTTATGTATAAAATAAAAAAATTACCTAAAATAATAATTTTTTTAAATGGACTAAATGAAAAAAGAGCAAGTACTTAAATATATATATTTTTAAGAATAACTAAATTTAACAAAAATGTAAATGCCTCCAATATTATGAACACACGTAATTCTTCTAAGAAAATATGAGAGTTGAATGAAGGAAAACATTTTTCTCTTGGTTAAAATGCGAACACGTAAGATTAAAACTCAAAAGTCAAAATTGTGAATAATAGGTTTGTATTTCACCGTAAATCCACTAAATTAAAATATTAGAAGAAGAAAAAAAAAAAACTTGACGTTGTTTTTACCGTAAATCTAACTTTTTATCTCCACCGTTAATCAAATCCGAGGGTCCAACTTCACTCCCTCCTAATTTTCCCCCATTTCCGTTTTGGAGGGAAAATCTCTCTTCTGAGTTCTTAAACAATTTCAACTTGCTTCTTCTCCGATAGAGTTACTCTCAGGTGATTAGCAAAGCTCAGTTCGATCGAAACGTAAAATGCCTCCAAAGAAAAGAACAAGTTCAGGATCAACAAAGAAATCTAGCATTCAAAACCAGAATCTTCAGCAGCAATCTCAGCCCGCCAAATTTGGGATCCAGCATTTCTTTGAACGCCACACCCAAAATGCACTTTCTCAGAAATCCAAATCCCTCCTCCTTATTCCCCACAATTCTAATTCCAATTCATTGCAAAACCCTAAAGAAAGTTCTAGTGTATCAGTCCCCAAAACTCCTAAAAATGTTGTGGATTTAAGGTGTTTAGATTCTAATGAAACCAACTCCGGTGCACAAAAAGGTGAAAATGGATTGAATTTCAATAAGTTTGACGAGGTTAATTCAGTGTCTCAAGTTAAAAGCAATGGAAATATGGTCGAATCGGATAAAGTTGATGTAGTAGAGAGATTTAAGGATAAGGAAAGTAGTGTGAGTTTGAAAAACAATGAATTGGGTAGTTCGTCTCAGAGTACACCTACGGAGATTGTGGCAGCTGCAGGTTCAGGGGAGGAGAGAAATCAAGAAGAAGTGACGCCTGAGTTTTGCAAGTCGGTATCTTTGACTAAGCGATTCAAGTTTTCTCCGGGAATGGTAATTGTCATTGTTTTCTGATGATTGTTTTCTTTTTGATATTTATTTGTTAAGTTTACTCAGATGAGTGAAGGGTCTCATTGTTACTTATTAATTACAAGATTGCAACTTTTGTAGGCTCATTCTACAAGCAATGCAGTTATCTCATTTTTAAGTAGCATGTTATTCAGAACTGGGGAGTTTAGGGTCCTAACATCAGAGACCTATCACAACTGTATAGACATAGCATAGATTTCCAGCTGTTGGAATTTTGAAGACATGTAGATGGTCTTCTTTGCCCCCAGCAACCTCTTTTATCTTGCAAGGAGGATTTTGAATCCATCAGTTGTTTAATAAACTTAATACACCTTAGTCTATATTTTTGGATGCTAATCCATCAGTTGTTTAATAAACTTAATACACCTTAGTCTATATTTTTGGATGCCTAGACTATTGCATCCATGGTTAAGAAAGAACAAAATCCAACTGATTCAAAGCTTTTCCAAATTTGGTTATCAGTTACTTATGAATTAATGTATGCTGTTGTTTATTAGCTGATCAAGCAAAGCCAGGATGATGGAGGTGATGAAGTAACGTGGAGAATATCTCCAGTGAATGAACGACTTCATGCCATGTCCAAAAAATTACCAGAGATTGTAAACGTGTTGGCGGATTCATCACGGTTCAACTCCTTAAATATTCAAGAATGTTCACTAAAAGAGGTACATGAATATAATGTAGAGTATGCTCTGGGTTATGTTTTCTTACTGATCATTTTAATACTATAACACTAATGATTGCTACAGACGCCTCCTGAGAAAGAAAGGAAGTTTCAGAAGTGGCTTTATTCACCTCCACCGAAGGCACTTGATAAATCGTTAGTATGCTCAAATATGGCTAGCTTGAGAAAAAACAACACAGATCACACAATGGATTTGTGGGAAAACAATAGAAACCCCAACTGCCAGAGAAAAACTGAAGTAATCAACAGTCAGAGTCCTTTTCAGACTCCACCTTCTCTGACATACGGCAGTGATAAGGTAGTATCTGCATTATCAAACAAGTAAAATCTTCATGTTTCTTGTAGAAGATATGTTCCTGATGATTTCTGGCAATTAATGCAGCCTGCCTGTGTGGTCGATCCTAATGAAGCCACTGAACAGCTTAGTTCCAGGCAACACAAAAAGGTCTTTGACTGCTCTGGTATTTTCAGCTAATGTAATCATTAACTCATTTCTAAACCCATGTTGTGCAGAAGGTTTAAAGTCATACTTCGACAGTCCCTGTGTCTTATAGGTCTATATATCCTGTTTCAGGCATTGATTGAGCTTTTAGACCAAGTAAAAGATGTAATTTCTGTTGAACCACAATGTGAAGAGAAAATTGCATCCCATGGTCATGATGGACCAGCTAAGCCAGATGCCGTTTTGCAGAAATTGGCAGAAAACTTTAGTTCAAGTGATAAAACAAAAGAGCCAACTATCTATTTTCTTGTATTGGAGGTATGTTAGCTCTTCTCTTATGTAAACAGATCCTTTATGTGAATTATGGATCAATTTACTTTTAGCCATATGTAACTACAGGTTTCTGAGAAGCATGAACAAGTTGAAAAATCTGGGCCACGGTGCTCCTTCAAGGTTTGTGCCAAGCGCTTTGCTAAAACCATTCTGAGTTCTCAATAAAACAAGTGATGTGTGGACACCTGACGATGACTTTCAGGTTTTGCGCTTGCTGAATGAACAAAGTGGAGAAGAAAGGGTTTTGCAATTGTGGGATGAGTGGTAATGAGCTGAATCTCTGTTATTTCATTTCTTAGCAAGCTGCTAAGTATAATTGAAACATAAATTCACAAACAAGGTATTTCATTGTCAATCTCTTTTATAATAGATAAGCAATACTTTAAATGGTTTCCTCTCGATCTCTGTTATAGTGTAATGTGGACCAGCACAAGATGGAAGATATGACTTGCCACTGGAACACATGTACTATTGCTACTCTTAAATGATCTTCCCAAAGTGGTGATGATTTCTAGTCTTGCAGAACAATAATCTTGATGTGCATTGTGTAGATTATATTATTATTTGCTTCTTTAGAACTGTCAGACTCAATGAGATCATCATGTCAAACAGAGATTACTGCTGGAAGGACTTTCTAGAGACTAGTTTGTCTCTGTTCTTCTGGGCCTCTGGCATCATATGTCTTATGATGTTGAGGTAGCAGGTTATGTTTGTCTGTTGTGCATTTGAGTGTACAAAGGAATCTTTATCCTAAATCCAAAGACAGAAGACAACATTTTAATCCCATCCGCTTTTCTGCATTGTTTTGTTTTTATCTAAATACCTTCCAGTTGTGAGAACCTATAATTCATCATCAGTACGTACCATTTGTGAAAGAGGATTGAAATCGTCTCATCTTAAGCTTTGAAATTCTAGTTGTTGACAGACATGGTGTTGATGAGAAACATAAATCTCCTTCCAGGTGCTATAGTGTTGTTGCACCAGGGGATACTATTCATGTCATTGGTGAGTTTGACAGTGAAGGAAAATGTGTAATAAACCGCCGGGAGAATTTTCTCATAGTTCATCCAGATATTTTAGTCTCTGGAACCAGGGTACGTCCGAGCAATCACTTTTCATTTGTTTGTTTCAATTCCTTAACATGTTGTCATTCACTGTTCTAGCTTCTGCAAAGTCTTGCTTCCATCAATTGATTCTTCTTTCTCCAATGTTCTTGAACATTGAGTATTCTGTTAGGTTGCTGGCAGCTTCAGTTGCTCAAGGCGAGCTGTTCTGGATGAGAGGTTAAAATCTGGCGAGTATTCAGCCGCGGCATTGATTGGCACATTATTACATCAGATGTTTCAGGTTTATGAATGAAACGTTTCTCGTCTTTCGATGGCCATAAGGCACATTTTCCTGTCCTTATTTATATTTTCATTGCTATGCATGAGCTTTAAACTATGTTACATGAAAGTGACTGACTATCGTTTTCCAGGCTGCGCTGATCAGAGAGTCCCCTTCAAAAGAATTCTTGGAGGATTATGCAAGGGTAGTGCTCCAGAAGAGTCTTGAGAGCCTATATGCATGTGGAGGTGGGGAACATAAGTTTCTACCAATTGCTCCTTTGTGAAGTCGTTATTATTTACGTTGGCCATCTGAAAACATGCTTTCCTTGAAGAATAGTTTTCACAGAACTGTCCCCAGTAAAGTACTTACATGATCCATACCAGGCAACACTGAACTCAAACTTACGCTAATTGCAGTTGATGAAAATGATACTCACAAGACATTGATCGGGGCAATTCCAAAACTGCTGAATTGGATCCGTTCCTTCCAATATTCAGAGGTAAATGGCGCTATAATTTAACAAGCCTGGTTTGTTGTTAAACACTATCTTGAGGCCATTAGTAACTAAGCTAGAAAGGCAGTGTTGTGATTTAGAAACTTTAGAATGGTGTGGCTTCTTGTTAGACTAAGATTAAATCAGGTTACTTTGTTCAACAATGCATGAAACGCTGAGAAGATTTTTTATTTCTACAGAATGTGAAGGTGTCATTTTACGGATTATTTACAGACTTTGCGCTAATCACTTTTAAAATCCAAATGAAACAATTGAGAAATACAAAGTTGTCTATGGTACCTAAAGAAAGGTTGTTGAATGCTTATTGTACATAAATTATTCCTCTTTGCCACGTCAACCAAAATCTGTAAGACATGGATACAAGTGTGGGTATCTAGTATGGGGGTGGATCTAGAAGTATGATTTGTCATCGCCTAAATCTAAAATAAATGTAGGCAAGGGCTTGTATTCTCTCTTCTGTGAATGCGCTATCACCTTCTAGCTATGGTATGGGGAAGGAGAGGTGAGATCTACTCATTGATTGTATGTTAGATGAGTGACTGTACTATGATCTAAACAGAAACTGAAATCCAGAACGCAACTAACCTATGCTTCTCGACATAGTTGTAAGCTGTAACCAATGCAACCTAGGTGAATTAGGCAAATGCGGTGGTATCTCCTCACACCCTTATCAAGTTAGGTTGACAGAGGCGCAGCAGGGGTTTTTAAGGATCCATTATACACAGGCAACAGTTTCCTTTTGCTCTATACCCCATTATGTTCTGCTTCATTGGTGGCTAGATCTTTTGTGTTTGATTCTCCTTACATCTTGATTATAGTTTGTGCGTAATCTTTCATCTGTTCCCACATTGATATTTTTTTCCTCTCCATTTTTACCTAATATATTTATGAGCTTAACTTATTGTAACTCTTAGGTTTCAGAAAGCCCAAGCATTGATTTTGGAAGTGAAGATGGAGTTAAGAAGATTAAAGTATCTGAAGTAAGAAACCTCCTTTTTCCTTTCTTGGTAATGCAGGCTTGAGTTAATACTTCCAATCTATACCTTTTAAGACTATCCGCTGAATAATTAATAATCTTGAGGTATTAGCTAGTTAATTCTCAGAAAAATTATTTGCAAATATTTCTGTGATATAAAGTATTAACCTCATCAGGATGATCATTAGAAATGGTTCCAACACCTTTATACCTAACATTAGTGTCTTTTCATGAGGATTTGTGGCTGAGGTCATCGATTCAACACCATGCAAAGATAAGCCTAGTATTTAAGTGGAGAAGGGCAGAGGGGTGGACCCTTCCTCCACCTAGTTTAGAAGGTTGTGGTTGGTCGAAAAGGAAGGCCACTGATGGATTTCTTGGTTATAAAAAAAAATTCAACAAGTTTCCTATATTTTAAAAAAAATAAAATCAAGAAGCTTCACACAGCAATCTCAAATTGAAACTTAATTCACTCACTTTATCTATTATACCATAGTGTGGCTACTGGAATGTCCTACTTTATATTGTTAAGATGTTTTTAATAGAAAAGATCCATTACTAGTTGTAGATGAGTTATGTGACATCAGATATAAATTGTGTTTGTAAAATTTATGAGGTTGGGAGATTATTAAAGGATGTTTGGTATTGAGCACCAATAGTACGTGATGATCTATCATTTTTTCTCATAACCTAGACAAAAATTACTACTTACATTTCCCGAGCATTTATAGGATTCATCCTTCAATTAAGTTAGCTACATGCACTTGTGACTGCTTTATTTATCCAAGATTATGCTTGATTTATTAGGTTTGATCGGGGTATTGAGCAGTTTTTCTGAAGGACATAATTTGTGCTAAAGGACAATAAACTGCATTATGATGCAACTAATGGTGCCTTTTCGCATTACCTACTAGACAGACCCTTCTTTTTCTTGAAACAATAATAGCATAATATTACCTATATGAAAGAACTTATGTTTGCCTCTAATTGTTTTTTTGAAATATATATAACATGGGTCACCTTCCAGTCTGCCTATCCTCCCGAGTTTATATTCTTTGCTTATTGGATGACCTTTAATAGGTACTTGACATTGAAGAAATGGCATGGGCTCCAAAATATGGGTTGAAAGGCATGATTGATGCATCCTTGAAAGTAAATGTAAAATCCAACACCAATGTTCCTAATGAGACTATTATGCCTCTCGAATTTAAAACTGGGAAGGCAACAAATGGGCAGGCAAGTTTCTTTTTGAGCATTTGTAAAAATAGTACCACTTAGTTGTCAAGTGTTGATAGTTTTCTACTTTACATGTTCTTGGTTGACATTTAACTTCACCACTATAGCTGACATTACGTTCTGCAGGCAGCTATGGAACATAATGCTCAAGTCATGCTGTATACCCTTCTAATGTCAGAAAGGTACACAGAACCCTGCCTACTTGCATAATTATTCACCTTCTGTTGACATATTTTGTCCTGTCTTTTGTATTTTCCTTCAATTATTGTTTATAGATTCATCTCATTGTTATCTATTGTTTTTCTTTACTAGATACTCGCAGCATATTGGTCATGGTCTCCTGTATTATCTGCACACAGATCAGACACAGGTAAAATCTAGCATCTTTTTTTAAAAAATTTCTTTTCGATAAGTAGTGAAAAACAAGCATCTGTAAGAATTGTTTCGATAAGTAGTGAAAAACAAGGATCTCTAAGAATTATACAGATTGCTTTTCTTTTCCCTTGCAACCTTCTAACACTACATTTCATTTTTCAAGGGAATAACTGTTTGCAGATCCGACTTGGTTGGCCTAATAATGCGCCGTAATGAACTTGCAAATGATCTTCTTAAGGCCTCTATAACTCAACAATTGCCACCAATGTTACAGGTAACATATCTACTTATCATCCTATGACACTTGGATCAAATACAGAAGTGTTTGCTAGTGCTGATATTCTGCATCAGTTCTTACTAGTCATTGAATGTATTGTTGATCAGCTTGCACATAACAGTCATCTACTTAATATTCAGGGTTATCCCACATTCTTTTGTGCCCTTTAGTTATTCCTTGTAACTATAAAAAAGTTGACTGAAATATATAACCCCCCACCCCCCGTTCGGTTGTCTTCAAGGAGGTCAGTCTTTTTTGCCTGTTAAGGTTTAATTCATTTTGAGTACACCTTCATAATTTGTATTCGGTACTACTTCCCTCCGTAGAGACCTAAGCATGATTGTTATCTTCCACCGCTATGTGAGGACATGATCAATTATCGCCTTGAATTATAGGTAAACACCACAAATGTGATAAAAAATGAATTAGCTTATTACCTGACCAAAAAGAACTAGCTTAACAAAATCTTTTTGACATTAGTAACTAATTTTGTTGACTTTCATTCTTTTGATGCAGAGTCCAAATATGTGCAGAGGCTGTCGCCACCTCAGTGTCTGTACCATTTATCATAAGGTACTTTGAGTTCTCAGGGGCTTTTGCGTCAAACATCCTTTTTTTCCCTTTTACTTATATAGACTTCCAAAATAGTTGGTTAAAGGGGCTTCTGTGATAACTCAGCTATCAATTCTAAAATATTATAGCATCTCCACCTCTGCTTGCCTATTAATAAAATGTTCTCCTTTCAAAATTAGTGGAGGTTCTGAGAAACTAAAATGATAAACCATCTACGGAAGAAAACAGGGGAGTTAGTTGTTGAAATTGGTAAGTACATCCTTTGGTTGGCAAATATTCTTGTAATAAATATGCAAAGGTAATAGCTTAGAACAATGTAGTTCTCTTCGCAGGATTTACCTGTTCATGTGGTTAAGGTGAAATAGATACATTCTGGTAGACAAATTGGTACTTAATGATCAACAGAAAATTATCATTACACATGCCATATTTAGACTACTAATTTTAGACCTGAAATGCAATCAAGCCAATCTTGCAGCTTTTCTGAATATGAATCAATATGCCTAATGATGAGGAGTCAGCATCTGGCAGTGGAAAGGACTTGGGGAACATATTTGATAATTGAGTGGCAATTGCTTCCTTTTTTGTTTATCCAATTGGGTAAAATAAAGGAGGATGGTAAATCAACATTTATGTTTCTTGAACGAGCCTAATCAATGTTGACATGAAAATCAGCCTTTTTATTTTGATCTAAATACTTCCGCACAGTTCTCATCTTGGTTATATATCTCATTATGGGGAACGTCAACCTTCAAATAGTAATGGGACTTCATCAAATTAAAAACTTATACTACTGTATCCTGAATAATTTTCATAGGCATACGGTGGCACCACAGAAGGCAGCGGCTTGGGCAGTGTGTTTGATTCACTTGTTAGCCATCTAACAAATGCACATACTAATTTTCTTCAAAAATGGGATCGGTTGATTGACTTGGAGGTTAAAGACGTTGAGGTACAATACAAGGTCGATTGTGAATTAAGAAATCACCTTCTTACTATTTAATATCTCTTTATTCGTTTACTATATTTTTTTCAGGTTGTAAAGAAACAAATTTGGTCTTCACAAAGTTTAAAGAATGACCTTTACACTCCTTGCTTATCTTCGCTTGTCCTTGATACGTCAGAAAGAACCACACCAACACACTTTGGTAAAGGAAATCAATTTACGTATCACTTTGTACATCACAATTGGACTTCCTTGGGGACTCATCAACAGGATGGAGATTCTCTGAACAGTTCCAGTTTTCCTGTGATAAAATTTGAATCCTCTCTTAGGAATGGGGATTATGTGGTATTCTTCTTTCCTGTATTCTTTTTGTTTTATGCCCTCATTGTACTATTTTCAAAAAATTTCACAACATTCAGCTGAAGCCAGAACCACTGGTCCATTGGTATAACATCATCTGTTTGTCTCCAATAGACTTGTGGTGAGACAGAGCTGTTATATTATGCATCTCCAGTGAATTACATGATCCTGTCCTATGGATTGTATTAATTTGATGTCTTGAACTAATGGTTCATTTAGTTGATTTTATATAGTTATGAAGCATTTCAGAATTCAATCAATCAGCTATGCCTCAATCCCAAATTAGTTGTGAGCCACAGGAATCCTCTGTATTCATTCTGCTCTATTCTAAAGCACATTCCTTGGTGGGCTTTGGGCTCATCCCACAAATTCAGTAACTTAGAGGATTTATTGTACTCAGATTCTACTTTCACACTGACCATCAACTCATCAAACTTTTGGCTTTACTTGAGTTTGAGACTGGCTATGCTTTCATGAAGCTCTCATAGGGAAGGGAGTTATTTTCACTATTTAATGACAAGAGTAGAATATTAGTCGATTATTTTCTGAAAGATGGAGGAATTCCTGATTTAGTTGGGGTCATGGTTTATGTTTGTAAAAGTTGCCAGCAAAGAGAGTAATTTCTAATTTTGTTGGACCTCTTTTTGGCTGAATTGTTTGTTTCTGTGATTATCTGAATTGAAGGTGCAGACTTATCAATGTTTGGTTTTATTCATGGTCATGAGCGATTGATGGTATGAATATATATTTTTTTAATATTATTCAGGTATTGAGCACTGAACCTGGCGGGGTACTAATAGCTACTGGAGTTGTTGTAGATATAAGTTGCTCTCGCATCTCAGTAAGTATTATATCTTTATTTGGAAGTCATTCTTTAATGTGAGGATTTGTTATTACTTTAGTGACTGTCTATTTTTAATCGAAGGCTACAAAAAGCCTAGAATGCATGGATATACCTTGTTTTCAGTTCCTTCTTTTCATTCTCCTTAGGTAGAGCAATCCAAAATTTTGAAATAATCTCATTTTTTCCAGTGGAAAATAGGAAATTTAGGATCCATTTAGCGACAAAAGATATTCACTTCTTTCTAGAATAATGTTTCACTTTATTTGAAAATCAGTGTTTCGCCATGAAAATTCCAAATTTGGAAAACAGCTTATAACTTGTTTTCTAACTCCATCTTCATAATTCCTAATAAAATACTCTCTTCTCTCATTTGCGGAAAAACATAACCAAACACAACTCTATCTTCAACTCCAACTTTGAAAATTCCAAATTAAGTGATAAATATTTGGTTTTGTGGCCAAATGCCTCGTATTTCTCATCCACCAGTATCTTTGTTAATGCTTTAGCTCTCAGTTTGGTCCCTTTCAACAGCTGAAAAGAAACCTTTCTTTAATACTAAGGTAGCTCCAACCTATACAAGGGATCATAAGAATGAAATATTTTGATTAGTTGATTAATAGAACTAAAGGTTCACATGGATCTTCATTTTGGTTCCACTTCAAAAAGGGAAACTACTAAAGGATCTGAAAGCATTATCCAGAATCAAAAGTTTAAAAAGTGTATACATGGAAGTTTTCCAAATCAGCATCTTTCTAAATAAATAATTACAACTAAAGCACACTAGTGTGCAGCTTATTATATTTATACTTAGGAGCCAAAGCTTTTGCTGTAAATACTCTATATTATACAAGATTGCCCATAACCTAACCTGTCTATCTTATCATAGTATTGTTTTCAAGTAGTAAAAGTCCATTTTCAGTCATTCTGAAGTGAGCAGGCTACATTCCCATGCTTTTCTTTGATTTAAAAGATAAAATATTGTGGATTTATAATCCTTTATGATAATTCTGGCACTGTTTAACAAATTTGGAATGTAAAATGAACCATGGAGACTCCTTTCAATTTTTGGTCCAATATATGTTTTAAAAAAGCATGCACAGATTTTAACTGGGTAATAGTTTACTTTCATTATGCAGGTATCTCTTTCCAAACGCTTAAGGCTTCCAGGAAGCAGCCGGACTTCGCAGGCACAAGATCTTCGTCAGCAGTTGTGGCGAATTCATAAGGATGAATTCATGGGTTCCTTTGCAATTATGAGGTATTTTTTTTCTTTTTATGTTTTATTATTCCATCTGAAGCCACCTTTTTGTCTAAGTGTAACTTAGTCCTGCTTTTGGTTTTGAAGATTCAACCTCCTACAACTGTTTCTGCAAAATGAGCAGAGTTCTCATCTGAGGAAGATGATAGTTGATCTGGAGGTAAATGCTCTACTCAATTATGAAATTTCATCTGCAGCTCCTCAGCCTCATTAATGACTGACAAAAAAGAATCTTATCTATGTAATTCTGCAGGTGCCTAGGTTTGATAGTGGATGCCAATTTAGTCAAGATCCTGCCATTTCATACATTTGGTCAGAAAAAAACTTGAATGATGATCAGCGTAGAGCCATACTTAAGGTGAAGAATTATTGGCAGTATCTATAATTTGATTTATAGTTGCAACTTAAAATCAAAAGTATGATGGTGAATCATCAGAACCATACTTGAAATTAACTAGATGCAAAGCTGCATTGGGTACCCGCAAAATATTGATTTGTCATCACTGCAGATACTCACAGCAAAGGATTATGCGCTGATACTAGGAATGCCAGGGACAGGGAAAACATCCACTATGGTCTATGCTGTGAAGGCACTTTTGATGAGAGGTTCATCCATTTTGCTTACGTCCTATACAAACTCAGCTGTTGACAATTTGCTTCTCAAACTGAAGTCTCAGGTCATCTCTATCCTTGATGCTACTAAAGAAACTTAGTGCTTTTGACTTCATCCCAAAAAAAGAACTGAAACTTAGTGCTTTTGATCTTTCTTTAACTACTTTTATTTACATACTCTTGGAGTTTATAAGCTTTACTTCAATTCAAAGAAGTAGAAAATAAAGGCAAGAAGAAGAACAAAGAATGTTTGCTGGAAAGATGATCTTTCATTGATCTAAACTGATGTTTCAATAGGGAAAAAGCAACAACTAAGCCTAAATTTCAGCAACTACTTTTCACATGATCCCATGATAAATGAACCACTAAAAGTAACAGCTAATTCCTATGAAACAGCAATTAAGTGAAACTACTGAAAATAGCTAAAAAGCAGGAGAAAAACCAGCAACTTCTGTTTACTAGTTACTGCAGTAATTGAGGCAATTAATCAACACTCCTTGCTTCAGTTGCTGCAAATTCCAAGTTTTTCTCTGAGAAACTCAAATCTGCTCCTTGGCAAGGCTTTGGTAAAAATATCCGCCAATTGAAGATCCGTCTTGCAATACTTTAACCCAACAGATCCTTCTTTATGCGCATCTCTGAGAAAGAATAATTTGATATTGAAATGCTTGGTCTTCCCATGAAAAAACAGGATTATTTGGGATAGGAATAGCTGCCTGATTATCCACAAACACCTCTGTGCACATTGTTTGCTTTAAATTGAAATCAAGTAGCACTTTTCTCAGCCATAAGGCCTGATTTGCAGCAGCTGTTGCTGTGATGAATTCAGCTTCAGCTGTAGATTGCGCAACAATCTCTTGCTTTTTAGAACACCAAGAAAATACCCTTGAACCAAGAATAAAACAGTAACCAGAAGTTCTCTTCATGTCATCAGAAGAGCCACCCCAGTCACTATCAGAATACCCCTGCAACATACTTCTGATTTGCAGAGTACTTGATTCCAAAATTCAATGTTCCCTTAACATACCTTATCACTCTTTTAGCTGCTTGAAAATGAGTGGCAGTTGCACAATTACTGAATCTATATAGAAGACTTACAACATATAAAATGTCGGGTCTAGTTGTTGTAAGATACATGAGACATCCAACCAAACTCCTGTAAAGAGTCTCATCAACTTTTTCAGCTCCATCATTTTTGCTCAACTTCTCCTTCTGACACATTGGAGTAGTTGTCGCTTTGCAATTCTCCATTCTGAACTTTCTCAGAATATCTTTTGCATACTTCTTTCGACAGATGAACACTCATTTTGCTGTTGCTTGATTTCCATTCCCAGAAATACACCATTTCTCCCAAATCTGTCATCTCAAAAATCTACTGCATTTCTTCTTTAAATTTCTTAACAAGTTCATCATTGCTTCCTGTAACCAGTAGATCATCTACATATAACGAAATAACAATGAAATTAATTTCATCACCTTTAATGTAGAGAGTAGCTTCACTAAGGCATTTTCTAAAACCTAGTTGCACCAAATGCTCATCAATCCTGCTGTACCAAGCCCTGGGTGCCTGCTTCAGGCCATACAAAGCTTTTTTGAGCTGATACGCCTCATCTTCATGCCCTTCGATTGCAAATCCTTCAGGTTGCTCAACATATATTTCCTCCTCAGAAAGCAGATTTGAAGTCCAACTGGAACACTTTCCAACCCTTTTGTGCAGCTATAGCCAACAATAATCTGATGGTTTCTAATCTAGCAACAGGAGTAAATGTATCAGAAAAATCAATACCAAAAATCTGAGCATACCCTTTACTACAAGTCTGGCTTTGTGCTTGTTGATAGAGCCATCTGCATTCAACTTAGTTCTGAAAATCCAGTTTACTCCTATGACCTTCCTGTCTTCGGGGCTTTTCACAAGTTTCCAGGTCTGATTCTTCTCATCATGGCGAGCTCCTCCTTCATTGCAGCTCTCCATTTAGGATCATTTTCTGCCTCTTGAAAATTCGTTGGTTCAAGAACAGCCATATTGCATCTCTGATAGATATCAGTGAGAGATCTTGTACCTCTTATTGGGACGTCATCCACCAATTCATCTTCTTTTAGCTGAAGCATTGAACTTTGATAGGAATATATGTTGGTTCTCCTTTTTTCCAGGTCCACTGTTCATCTTCCATGAAATGCTTTTCCTTGTATAAGGTTGGAAAACCCTGTAGGCCTTAGAAACAGTGCTGTAACCCACAAATATTCCAGCTTCTGCCTTTTTATCCAAATTATCTCTTTTAGTCTATGGAACATAAGTAAAACACAAACATCCAATCACTTTGAGATTTTTCAAAGAAGGTTTATAACCATACCAGATTTCAAATGGCGTCTTTCCTTCTAATGCTTTTGTTAGAAGCCTGTTGTGTATAAAGACTGAGGTATGTGCAGCTTCTGCTCAATATTCTTTTGGAAAACACTTTTCGTACAACAAACATCTCATCATCTCCATTATGGTACGGTTCTTCCTCTCACTAACTCCATTTTGTTGCGGAGTATATGGAGCAGTGAGCTGGTGTTCAATCCCAGTTTCTTCACAAAATAGATTGAACTGATCAGATGTGCACTCCTTGCTATTATCGGACCTTAAAGATTGAATCTTGCAGCCACTTTGAGTTTCAATCCACTTCTTGAATTTCCAAAAGATAGCGGCAACTTCAGACTTGGACCTGAGAAAGTAAATCCAACACATTCTCGTGTAGTCATCAATGAAAACTATGTAATACTTACTCCCTTTGAGTGATTGAGTTCTTTGAGGACCAGACAGATCTGTGTGGATTAACTTCAGTTTCTCAATACCTCTCCAAGTTGCTTTGTTGAAAGGAAGCCTTGTTTGCTTGCCGAATCGATAAGTCTTACTGTCTGGTAATTCAGCTTCATGTTTAGGCATCCCTCGAACTAGCTCTTTCTTCTGTAGGTTAATTACAGCATCATGATTGAAATGTCCGAGCCTTTTGTGCCAAACTTCTGCATTGATCTTAGTTGCAAAATAAGCTTTTTGCTCATGCACGATAGGATCCAATGTAAAGCTCTTTCCCTTCATCATTACTTTGAATAAATTATTGCCATCTTCATCCTTGATTTGACAATAATTTATTTCAAAGAGAAGTCTGAAACCATTCTCAATCATCTGGCCAACACTTAACAGACTGTGACTTATATTAGGTACAAAATTCACATCTTTGATTAGTTTTGTACCTGAAGCGACTTCATTTCCACAGTACCTTTGCCTTCGGCAGGAAGATACTCTCCATTGCCAACTTGTACTTTGGAAATTATTGTAGTATCCAACTCCTTGAAGAGATCACGGTCAAATGTCATGTGGTTTATGCAACCACTGTCAAGAAGCCACTTGTCACTTGAACTGCTAGTTGCAAAACAAGTTGCTACAAAGAGTTGTTCCTCATCTTCCTGATTAGCTACCTGTGCTACATCATTTTGTTGAGTGTTGTTCTTGCAAATCTTTTGATGATGTCCCATCTTCTGACATCTCTCACACTGCTGGTTTGGCGTTTTCCAGCATTTGAATGGTGGATGACCCTTCTTTCCACAATGCTTGCGAGGAAAATCATGTTTTGCTCCCCTGTTGACCCGAGGAGAATAAGAACCTGAGTTTTCCTTCTTGTTCCACTTCTTCTTTCCTTTGTCTCCCTGGTTTGATTGAATTGCTGCAGGTAGTGCACCCTCAACAGACCCTTCAGACCTCATAAGTCTTCTCTGTTCTTGTGCCTGCAAAGAATTCAATAGTTCTACCAAACTAATTGTTGACAGATCCTTAGAATTTTCTAGCGAGGAAATAGTTGCTTCAAACCTTTTGGGTACTGTTACAAGAATCTTTTGAACCAATCTAGAATCTGGAAATTCAGAGCCAAGTAATCTTACATTCTTGGCAATGTTGAGTAACCTGTCAGAATACTCTTTGACTGTCTCTGAATCCTTCATCTTCTGAAGTTCAAATTCTCTTATCAAGTTGAGAATCCGCATTCCTTTCATCCGTTCATCTCCTTCATATTCTTTCTTCAGGAAATTCCAGACCTCAAATGCTGATTTCATTGTCATAATTCTGACAAAGATTTCAGATGAGACTGCAGCAAATAACGTTGCTTTAGCCTTTGATTTTCTTGTTTTCTTCTCCTAGTGATTCCTTATTTGCGCCATGGTTGGATTAGCAGGCAAGGGAGGGACTTCGTAGTCCTCCTCAGCAGCTTCCCACAGATCATTTGCCTCCATATGTGCCTCCATTCTTGCTGCCCATACATGATAGCCTTCACCTTTGAAGACAGGTAGTGCTAGCGCAGTGAAAGGAGTTTCTGATTCCATGTGAAAAAAAAGGAATAAGGAAATGAGTTTCCCTTAGTTACAGGTCCCTCAAGAAGAGAGCTCTGATACCACTTTGTTGGAGTTTATAAGCTTAACTTCAACTCAAAAAAGTAGAAAATAAAGGCAAGAACAAGAACAAAGAATGTTTGCTGGAAAGATGATCTTTCATTGAACTAAACTGATGTTTAAATACAGGGAAAAGCAACAACTAAGCCTAAATTTCAGCAACTACTTTCCACATGATCCATGATAAATGAACCACTAAAAGTAACAGCTAATTCCTATGGAACAGCAACTAAGTTAAACTACTGAAAATAGCTAAAAAGCAGGACGAAAACCAGCAACTTCTGTTTACTAGTTACTGCAGTAACTGAGGCAATTAATCAACACATACTATGCTATATATCACAGATTTAGAAGCTATATGCTGTAGAGCTGGTGTCAACTTGTATAAAATCTTTCTCAAAGATAACATTGTATAAAATCTTTCTTTAAATAGGCCCTGTCTATTGTGGCTACTACATTTCCTAGCTGCTTCTACTGGTATTATTGTTACATCATCATTTCCTTTTTATCCTTCAATCGTTTAGAAACAGATGCACACACATCCCATTACATGACCGCCAAACTCCTAAAATGAATTCTAGCATAAATCTGTTGCATTCCTATGAGTTCAGTATCAATTGAATTCACTCATTCAGAAGAGCGGCAAGTTTTTTTCGGGATGTTGTCTCATTTGTACAAAAGTTACCAATGACTAGTTGCAGGATGGTATATCCCTCCCAAGCTAGCCATAAAGAAAGGTACTTCATATATTTTGCTAATTTAAAAATGCTGGCATAAATCCAGCCAATAATGAGGTCATTTGAGTTCACATGAAGTGAAAACAACACTTGATAAATGATTAACTAGAATGGCTTTCATGGGTTGCAGCAGCACTTGAAGAGTTGCCTATGGTCAATATTAATTTTCTATCTTCTAATCAGACAAGTTCTCAATCTTGTCCCTTACATGTTAGAATGCTAAGTAGGATCTTAGGCTTAGCAACTTATTCACACATAACTAGAATAAAATGAGTATACGTTGAGTCATGGTATTCTTTAGGAGGATCTCCACCTGTCATTTGTGTTCTCCCATATCGGTTGTGGGATGGGCACTTGGTCTTCTTATATGGACTTGGGCAATCCTCCCTTGATCTAGTTTTTCAGGTTGAGTTAGGTCCAGGTGTTATATCTATCATGGTATCATCCCTCTTGAGCTGAATTTTGAGGTTGAGTTAGGGGTAGGTGTTATATCTATCAATTTGGAGCTCTGGCTCTGCTGGAAGTGTGCATTAATTCTCGTGGGGTAATTATTTTGATAGGGAATCCTCATAAGGTAATTTGCTATTCCTTTTCTTTAAATTAATAATAAAAGATATTCAAAATATGAAAGTCTAGTTATTTAATGGATAAGGTAGCCCATTATAACTGCTCAGCTTAACTCAATGTAATCTTGAAGAAAGAATGGCTCAAATGTACTAATGTAGGCATTCAACTTTTAATACAATTAATAGTAACCTTTAAACTGTGTTGTAAATTGAAGCATTTTAACAAAAAACTAACTAATGACTATCAGAAATTCTGAACAAGGGTATCCTGAATTTGAATCGATGAAACAGATGCATTTACTTTGAAGTAATTGTCCTGCATATTGCAAATCATGTATAACTTTGCCTCACCCTGAGAAGTGTTGGATATGCTGTTAAGCTGTTGATGAATTCAAAAAGTTGTTGGTGGGGCTTAGGCTAAGTGTCAGACAAATATAAACTATTAGCTTCATGATGGTAAACCCAATTGTATCTTTCTAACCTGTCTTTACATACATTTATATAATCAAGAACCTGCCAATATCTCAAGTAAAATGATGATTTTTCCAAGTAAAAGATATACTCCCTCTATCCCATTTTATGTGGCACCCTTTACTTTTGGTCTGTCCTCCAAAGAATGTCACCTTCATCTAATTGGAAACAATTTAACTTTAAAATTCCTCTTTTACCCTTAATGAAATGATTCTCAGCCACACAAATATCTAAGAATAATTTTAGACCACAAGTTTCAAAAGTCTTTCCTTTTTTCTAAACACCGCGCCAAGTCAAAGGATGCCACTGGGTGTGTTGTTGTTGTTTGTCTGCTAGAAGCAATCTGTTTACATACTTCAGCAGCATTTTACTGAATGTCATTTATATTTTCTAGCGCTTTACTCTCTGGTATGCTCTTCTGACTTTCAACCACAATATACAAGTGATGTACTGCTTAACTGCTTTTATATATACATACCAATCCTAGTACTACTTCAGGGAGGGGATAGTGAGACTAACATATATACTGTTGCAGGGTATAGATTTTATACGTATTGGAAGGCATGAGGTTGTGCACGAGGAAGTTCGGGAGAATTGCCCATCAAGTTGGTTTCTAGTAACATTTTCAAAGATTTACTTCATTAATGGCCCATGGAATACTAACTTACTGCTGGACTTTCTGCTACAGTGATGGACACTCATAGTCTTGAAGAGATAAAACAAAGGCTAGAGCAAAGCAAAGTTGTTGCTGTTACATGTTTGGGGATAGCTAGCCCATTGCTTTCAAACAAGAGATTTGATGTGTGTATCATGGATGAAGCTGGACAAACTACGTTGCCGGTAAGTTCATAGTTTGGGTTGCAGTAAAGATTTGAACATTTTGGTCAATAAAGATAGTGAATGAAGTTTACTTGTCAAAGTTGTAGCCGTTATTTGTAGCAAATGTTCTATATAAGCTAAATAGACAGCCTGCTGTGCGTTTCTCTTCTATGATATTAGAGCTAGTTATTTTATGAACTACATTTGTCACCAGATGACAAATCCATTTTGGGAAAAGAAATGACAATATTAGATTGACAAACCAGGTATCATTGGGACCATTGACATTTGCATCAAAATTCGTTCTAGTTGGGGATCATTATCAATTACCACCACTTGTCCAGGTATTTCTTGATTTCCTCTGCATTAAGCTCCAATGGGATTATAACTTTTGACAAAATCTGTCTGAATATTAGAGTGCAGAAGCTAGAGAATATGGTATGGCAGTAAGCCTGTTCTGCAGACTCTCAGAAGCTCATCCCCAAGCAATTTGTGCTTTGCAAAGCCAGGTATTTTCAAATTCAGTAAGATATTTTCTTCCAACTCTAAAATTCGTCTGGTTTGATATAGTTGCCACTATTATGCTACAACTTGCAGTACCGCATGTGTGCAGCAATAATGGAATTATCAAATGCCTTGATATATGATAACAGATTACGATGTGGTTCTTCTGAAGTAGAAAATGCCAAAATGAAGTACACAGGTTTGACATCTGGGCCTACATGGATAAAGGAGGTACTAGTCACTGATTTCATTGCCTCCACGTACGATGTTGCTTTATTTTTTACTGGTCCAAACATAAGAGCCTGCCTCATCCGGAAAGATTGACATTCGGATGGAAAATAGAGGTTGCTTCCTGTGATACTGTTTTATTTAATATATATTCTGAAGAGGCCTGCACATTCTAAAAAAGATTGATGTTTGGGTGGGAAATATACACCTGGTGAAACTTGTCATTGTTTGAGCACTCGTAAGTGATTACATGGATAAAGGAGGTACTAGTCACTGATTTCATAGCTTCCAAGTATGATGCTGCGTTATTTTTTTACTGATCCAAACATAAGAGCCTGCCTCATCTGGAAAGAATGACATTAGGATGGAAAATAGAGGTTGCTTCCTTGTATGATACTGCTTTATTTAATATATGTTCCAAAGAGTCACATTCTAAAAAAGATTGATGTTTGGGTGGGAAACATACACCTGGTGAAACTTGTCATTGTTTGAGCATTCATAAGTAATTTCCTGTAAATAAGTCCAGCGTCTGAGCTGCTGGTTCTTCTCTTCCAAGTTAATACTAGCCAATTTTGTTGTTCTGCCAATCTGCAATTTCTAATTGCTTCTAAAGGGGCAAGTCTGGTCATATTCTCATGTATCATGTCAACCACAGTGCAGCTGTCATCTTGTATTAAGCTTCCATTTATATGTACTTTTTCAATGTGCTCATTTTGGTGTTGCTGATTAATGGTGATATGAGTGTCGCACACTAAAAATTCCTCTTTTCCTGAAGCTGAGTATATGCACTCCAATGAAAGAGCGGTCCAGTAAAAAACTTGTGCATCTCTAGTTTTAGAGTTTCCATTTGGTAAATAGACACACGTCTTTTGCTTGTCCATTCTTTTCTGT
Source organism: Solanum ossicruentum (assembly GCA_025774065.1). Taxonomy (NCBI): domain Eukaryota; kingdom Viridiplantae; phylum Streptophyta; class Magnoliopsida; order Solanales; family Solanaceae; genus Solanum; species Solanum ossicruentum. Next base: position 22,414,139 of record JAOTQR010000001.1, on the reverse strand, counting down.
CCTAACATGAAAACATAAAAAGATCCATTTTCTAACTGAGTTGTACTAGTGAATCATGAGGCTTTTGGATAATTAATTGGTTGATCTAATATGTTTAGATTAAGGAAAAAACAGAATAGCCTAAACACATGTTCTTTGCTAACCTTGTGTTAGTGAGACCAAATTGTTGGTTAATTTCCTTGTGTTTAAAGAGTAAATTGTTGCTGTCCACAGTTAAACAATTTTGCACCAAGTGGTAGGGCACTGATAAGGAGTTCAATTTTGTGTACAATGGTCATGATGGAATGTAAAGGATAGGTTTGGTGTGTGCATTATTTGACAAGGATGAACTTATATTAAGAAATTATATTTCTTCCAGAAAATATGTGTTTGAATTGTGAGGGTTAATACCCCAAGTGTTTGTTTTTTAATTCTGTGAAATAATCTGGTATGATTGGTCTTGACAGGCAATGAATCCAAACAGACCTGTCGTCTTTATAAACACAGGTGAGGCAAATTTCTATCTCAAGTCAAATTCTGCAGGCTTGTCAAATGCTATGTTGCTCAGATTCTTCAAAAGTTTTGATGGGTGCATGTTGGATTATCCAAAAAGAGTGTATTTTTGGAAAATCCGACTCGGGTGTGGCATAAAAAATGAAGAGACTACGCAACTTAGGTCAAATGCAGTTTAAATGTCCTTGTCCTAAACTGTTGCCTTATCCTTGTTTCCAAACTAGATTTGTTGCTTGCATTTGAAACAAATGATCAGAAAGCTGTAAATAATCCAATGGAAGCAAATATCATTGCCGAGGTACAAATGCCTCTTGCATCTTCCATGAACATCTTAATGACCATTAGCATCGGATCACAAGAAAAATATTAAGCTCCAATTTCTTTATAATTATTTTGGCCTACAGATTGTGTGTAGATTGTTGAGCAGAGGTATATTGGAGGATGATATAGGCATCATTACACCCTACAATTCTCAGGCAGATCTTATCCGGCAGGCTGTTTCCACATCAGTAGAGATACATACAATTGATAAATACCAGGTAATATTTATTCTGATATGATTATATTCTCGAACAACATCTTTAGTTTGCAACTTTCTTATTCATAAGAAGCTGCTTTACCACAGGGGATAATAGAACGGAAAGAAGATCAATAGACCAGCCTAAATAGAAGCACACTGCATAGCTGTTGACGGTTATTCTTTGACATGTGTAATTGTCAATTATATACCTAGAACAATCCAGTATATGGCTTTGATATAGCTATAGGAGCCTGAATGCCAGTTAAAGGAGGCAAAAAGTTAGCTGGTTTTCCATTTATGAAACAGAAATTCAGAAGCCTAAAACTTCACAATACCCTAGCCTAGAACCAGAAGTCTAATCTCACAATGCTACTTCAGAGACACTAGCTTTGTTCAATGCAGACTTCGGCCTAGAAAAAGCTAAGTCCTCATACAACTGCTTCCCCATCCTCCTCAACCGTTTTAAGATTTTGTGGCAGTTATTAGCCTTCCAAAAGCTCGTTTTGCGAATCATGAATGATCCCACCTACTCGGCTTGCTTTTAGAATCATTTTTCTTTGGCTCGAGGATGTTTTGCAGTTACATCAAGTAATGCGATTACTTGGGTCTTAGGTATAAACTGATGCATTTCTGCTCCTAATTGTCCTAATCTTAGTCTATGTTTATAGGGAAGAGATAAAGATTGCATTCTGCTGTCCTTTGTAAGGTCCACTGAAAATCCAAGGAACTACATTTCTTCATTGCTTGGAGACTGGCACCGGATTAACGTGGCTCTTACTCGTGCTAAGGTTTAGATGTGATTCCTCTGAATGGAATTTTTCTTCTTTTTGAAACTTTTTGCATAAGTTCATCAATCTCCGAGTAATAATGTACTTCTCTTTTGTTGATTGAACAGAAGAAGTTGATAATGGTAGGTTCATGCATTACGCTATCGAATGTGCCTCTGTTGAAAATTCTTATTGAAAAGGTGGAAGAGCAAGGTGGCATTTTGAGCATCTCCAAGAAGGATATTGCTCATAAACCACAATTGAGAAGATGCTCTAACCTGAGATGATGGTAAAGATATCGCACCCAATTTTGCTATTTGTGATCATGTAAATTATTGCAAAATCTACTTCTCTAATGTAGATGTAAATATTGAGACCGCATCCACCCAGCCTCATTCTTCTGTAAAAAATAGAAAATTCTACAGTGAAATGAAGTTCAAGGCCAAACTTATCAAAGAATGTCTGATGATTTGTTGGATTCATGGCTAGTATATTTTGCACTTTTCATCAATAACCGAAATGACAGGCATTGGTCAAAAATTTAAATTTGCATCTTCAGTGCAGGGGCATTATGTTGTCATAGACCAATATTTTTTTTTCCCTTCATAAATAAAGGTGAAACGGAGAACTGTGTTTAACCAATCAAGTGAAAACTGTTACTATCAGATATGTCGAGAATGCTAGAATTTGATTCACATTTCATAGTCGAAGAGGCATAAAAATGAACACAAATAGACTTCTCTAAAAGATCCTGCTCCACAATTGTGGTTTATTCCCCCACAATTATCAAACCAGCAAATGGAAGTTCGTATCCGAAGCAAAGCAGCACGTCATCACAGCTCAGAAAATAGGAAAAATGCATCCGTGCTTTGATGTTGAAGTAATTGGTTAAAGTTTGATGAAATTTTCAGAAAGGCTTAAAATGTATGCTTATGTAGTGAAAAAGACTAAAGATTGAACTTAGATGACGCTGAAAATGGAGACCAAGGGAGTCAACATATATGGGAAGAAGAAAAGGAAAAAAAAAAACATACCTAATGAGATCCACGAGTAGGATTTGAAGAGGATAAAATACACACACACTACCTAACAGAAATAGAGAGATTATTTCCTAAGAGCCCTTGTGTCAAAAACCCATAAATAGAATAGACTAGATATAGAAAAAAAAGGGAAAACAAAAATAAAGTTGTATCACTTAATAATTGGTTAGCAGTCATTACGAGAATGAAGCCCATGTGTTGTACTAGTATTTAGTAGTGTTGCATTAACAGTTAACATTTGCACATAAATCACAAACTGCCAGGTAAAATCCTTACAGAGAGATAGCAACAAAAATAATGCTAAAGTTTCTGTAATCAAATTCATTGCACATGGCAACCAGAATTTCGGACTAGTTAAGACAAAACTCCGAATAGTATAATCAACAAACAATGAAATGAAAGAAAATGAGTTGGGAAAAAAGAAACAAAAAGGGGAGCTTTTAATCAAATATCCTTCCTACCTAAAGCTCAGTTCGTTTCTCAGTAGCTGTTGCAGAAAATGCTGGATGGGGGATTTTCAAACTACTCTTGAATTCACTGTTGGCTTTCTTCAAAAGGAATAACCTCTTTATCAACATTTATTACTTCCTCTATTTCAACTTCCTTTGCCTCGTATTCCTCCTCCTCGTCGCTAACTTCCCCATCACGCAACTTTTGCCTCTCCATTTTCTCCTCTTCATGCAACCGCTTCCACTCGCTAACCCATGCTTCCCATTCTTCTTTCAACTTCTTTCGCTTCTCACGATCTTGCTCACTCAACTGCAATGAAACATCCTGATCCTCTGCTTCATACTTCTTGCTGTACTTTTTCAAGTTCTTGGCAATTTCTTCCTCTTTCTCCTTGCTCAAGAAGGATGGTGGCCTAGGGCGCCACAAAAACTGCACAAACAACAAGCATTGCCAATATATGAGTATAGAATGTCATGTAATGAATATAATAAGCATGTTCCTTCAGAAAAGGGAAAATGGCGTAGCCAAGCAAAGCTCAACCATAGCAAATAGAAGACAACAAGACAGGGGAACTGCGAAGCATATACACTCCTAGCAGTCAAAAGATAAGAGGTCCTAACATATTTAACATACACATACCCAGCCCTAGAGCATCATGGAATTGTGTTCAAAGGAAATCACTTTGAAAGGGGGGAAGAGGGGGGTGGTGACCATCCCTAATGTATAAATTTAGGAGGTCGAATAATTGAGTCGTGCTACCAAATCACCTATAATAGAAACAAGGAGTACAGCAAAAAACAGAAAAGGTTAATATAGTCCCTTATCTTTGGGCATGAATTCAAAGTCATCCTTATTCTTTATCACAGAGCACTAATAGCCCTTATTGTTCTCTAAATGGGTGCACTTTTTCTAGTCTCGCCCCAATAGCTGTCATTGTTTTAGCAGAGAGCAGTCATATGTTGTTTGGATGAGATGCTTTCCCCCACAAAAATCAGACCTCTTCTGGTGTCTCCTCTCTTCCATTCGAGAGACCAATGGAATCTTTGTATGTGATTTTCTATTCTTGCCGAAAAAATATTGGAAGCTGTTTTATATGAATGTCTGATGCGAAAAATCAAGCAAATAACCAAAGTCCAACAACTAGAGGCTGAAACCATGTTTCAGCAAGCTACATCTCCCATTGATTGTGAAACATCAACTATAATATAATAAAAGATGGGAAAATATGTTTCAAACTGCATGAAATGATAAGATCACAAAGTATCTTCATGAGGCGTGACTAATAAATGAAGGTTCAAAGTATGTCCCCGCTTTAGCATCAAATTCTAATGTATAACAACTGTTTGAGCAGAAACTGAAATGCATCAATTTTACAAGTAATAGGGGTGATACGTGCTCTATATAAGAGAACAGGGATGATTTTGGGTCTTAAGCCCAGAAATAAGGGACTATTTAGGCTTTTTCTTGCAAACAACGCATGGTAAGATTGTTACCTGGAAGAAATGATCCTTGAGTATCCTATACAACAGCTTTCCATTGAAGGACCAAATGTTGAATCCATTTTCCATCTCATGAACTGAAGTAACGGCTGTCGCTACATACCTTGAATTGCAAAATAAAGCAAAAGGCATAAGGACTAAATAGGAAGGTCTTACAGAAAATTGATGAGGGCCAAGTGCAACTACCTTCCAGTCGGATCCCATTCGACATCTGTTGCCATAAAATGCTCAGCAGATGCCATGGTATCAAGCTCATCGACGTCAAAGAATTCTAACTGTCCATTGAAACCTTTCAGTCCAGCCAAAATTATGAACCGGCCTCCAGGTGACCAGTAGAGAGCATTAGCCTGCTTTCCCTTGAGAGTTGTCAGCTTAGAAACACGACCTGTGTTAGTGCCAGACCGCATAGAGTAGAAACTGATATCTGGCCTGGGGTTGTCACCATGGATGACAGCGAATCTGTGACCTTTAGGCTCCCAAGCAAATGCAATAATCTTATCATTCTTATTGTCAAGCTCCAAAACCTCAATCGGAATATCCCGTTCTTTGATTCTGAACAGCTCAAAACCAGTGTATGTGCTTTTCTTAGTCTTCGTGTACCGGTCAACTTTAACAGCAAGGTAGTCACCATTACTTTGCCAATACATTTTGCAATCACTGACACTGAAGAGATTCTTTTGCCTCAGCTCCTCTTTGCTTGGGATTTGCACAAGACTAACCTGTCAATTTAACACAGGTTTGGTTAAAATGCAAAGACAAGTAGTTCCTACAAATTACTGGCAACTTGCATAAAAGTTTTAGAACCCACCCTGGCAGGTTGATTTCCGCATTCAGGAACAAAAAGTGAAAGAATTGGATCTGTTGGTGACCAGCTAAAATCCATAACATTTTCAACCTTGATAGATTTTTTGTCAATAAGTGAGAAAGTCTCTGTTTCATAAACAGAGATGACATTCTTTCCTATTCTTGCAAAGTACTTGTCCTCTTTACCACCACTCCACCTGAAATCATCTCAAAAATAAAGTTAAAAGAGTACCACCACCATCCAAATTTCTTCATATTTCTATGACGTCTCATATTTAAGTATGAGATCAAGCAGGCACGAGTTTGAAGATGTTAGGAATGACTAAAAAGAGATAGTAAAGAGAGTGATAGATCACCTGAATACTGGCCAGGACACACCAGTAACACCTCCAGTCCCTCCAACTGCAAATTCATCGGCACTTCCCTTAAAATCTCTCATCACTTTTCCAGTTCTCACGTCAAAAATATTTAGCACAACCCTCTGAAAGAGATCTGAGTTAGAGAGAATATCCAGTATGGCCACAACTGGGCATACAAACACAATAAAGGTGAGACTTACGTGAGTGTCACGAGGGTTACTTGGTTCGTGGCTGCTGTATGTCACCAGATATCTTTCACCAGGGGAGAAATCAATCAGCTTTACCTGCATTTGAATCCTATAGAGATAAGTCACAGAAACCTGCGAAAATTTATTTAAAGAAATAAGCACGAAATTAACCTGAGGATGTGCATAACGCATGAGGCGGTTGAAAGTGGTGGCACCACCCCAAATTGCAGCACCTTGTCTGTGAACTGTTGCCAAGTAAGTTCCCATAGGGGACCATTGAACAAAACTCTCAGTCCAGTACTGCACTCAAAGAGACATCATTAGCAAAGTTTAGTGATGACCATATGGATGAAAGAAAGAAATATCCTTTGAAGGATGCAGTTTCTGTACAGAAGCATTTTATTTTTTGAAGTTATGCCATTGAACAGAACAAACAAGAAAAACCATGGGTGGATAGTTAAATGAGCAAAACGAGAATACAAGTCCACTTACCAAACGTTTATAAACCAGCTCAGGCTTCAATTGTCTTGCATCATTCCAGAGGACCTCTGTGTCATTACCAGACCGAATCACATACTGATCTCTAGCTTTCTCATCAGTAAGCCACTTTAGCAGCATCTCCTGCCAGCGACAAACATCTCAGTAATATTAGATGAATGAAAAACTGACACTAGCATTTATGACTCAGTGCTAGCTGAGGAAAAACACAGAGCAGGTTAAGAGCCTAACCCCTGGAACATAAGGCTTGATCTCTGGTGGAGCCCACTCATCTGGAACTTTCAGGAACTTCTCAATGTCTTCAAACATGTTAACAGCAAATATATGTGACCTATCTAACTTGTATCCATGTGTCTTCTCCTTACTCAGCTCAGCTTCCTAGAGCAGGAAAAAATAGCAAAATGGTGCTGGTTAGCATTCGAACTTAGGTAAGTGAATTTCAATCACATCAAGTTGACTACAAGAACAGGCATGGAGAACTGTGACAAAACAAACAATAATACATGAGCATTCAAACAATTTGAGATATTAGTCATGCATCACCAAAGTGCAGCTCCTAAGTTTTTCTAGACACTCCAATGACGACACACTCACATTGACAAGGGCACTAAAGTCACTATGGTTCCTCTTTTGAGGTAATGCCTACCTTGAAATGCATAAACAGTCATGTAAGCTTTACATGACTATTTACTGCTATTTTGTTAATTAACTAGTACACTAGTCAGTTTCAAATGTTGCAGATCCATTTCTACCTTCTTCGCTCATAGTTGAATACTACTATCAGAAAAAGTATATAACAAGTGAACACTGAACAACTTCCTGCACTAAGAAATCCACGGATCACAACATTTGAACCATATAAGTTCCACATGTCCACCTCACACAAGCACAACTTGAAGTATAACAAATCTAGGATGCAGCCAAGACATGTTTATAATCAGTCAGCATCTAACTAAAGAACAGATTATGACACTATATAATTTCTCAGAGTAGATGACATGGAGCTAGCCTGTGAGCATTTTTTTCTTCTATTGAAATTCCCATTTTTACATATCTTTTATCCATTCATAATCACATACTCCCCCGTCCCAATATATGCGACGACATTTGACTAGGCAAATGTGTCTAAGAAAGAAACGAAGACTTTTGAAATTTGTGGACTAAAGTATGGGACAAATACTTTCATGGCTACAAATCATCTCATTAGGGATAATGATGGGCATTTTAAAATAAAATTGTTACCAAATGTACAAAGATGTCAATCTTTTTTCGATTCTCTAAACAGAAAGAAGTGTCACCTAATTTGGGATAGAGGGACGCTAAGAAAGAGACATGCACATAGAAAGTACAAATCAAAAGTCAAGAAAGAAACAACATATTCACCTGCTACAAACATAAAGATGGTAGAAGAACTAACAAAAATCACCTCTCAACAATTCTGTTACGAGTCTCAAGCATTTAGTCTATAAAAATGAGTTACTCTATGGCTGCTAAAAGAGACAAATTGGAGTACCTGAGGAGTATTATACTCTATAAAGCAGTATCCAAGGGTTTTCTGAGTCTCAGGATCAACTGGCATATAGAGACCACCCTCCTTAATAACACCAAGTTGGCTGTAAATTTTCCGGACTACTCCTTCCAATTTCTCAAATTTCTCTTTAGGCACAACTGGAAGATTGTCAACCACCAGTATGTTTCCAAAACCTGGATCAAACTCCAAGGGGTCCTCCTCCATCAAGTCATCATCGTCACTGCCCTCATCACATCCAAAAACAGCACAAGTTCAAAACCCAAGAAATTTTTTTTAAAACGCAGCATATGAACTAAAAACAAAAAACAATTTTACAAAAATCTAACTCAAACAAAAGAAACAAAAGTAAGCAGAACAAATATGAATGTACGTATAAATCAAGATATTGACCTGATAATGAAAATATAAATCAAGATATATCCACAGACTCAAAAACACAAGAACACCGGTAAAAATTTTAACCTTTACAGCAAAGACAGTAAAATCCATAAATAAATAGAGATTGTTGACCAATATATTCAAAACTCACAATGCAAAACCGAAAGATATTCAAAAGCCATATACAATAATAAATGATCATAAACCAGAAATACAAAACACCTGAAAACACTAAAAATCAAATCTTCACGACATAATTTGCAAACACAATAAAAGAAAGAGCAACCCAGTGATAGCAGTCGATATGAAAAATCAATATATTGAACTGGGTAGAAATATGACGATAAATCCAACAAAACCAAACACCCAATAAAAAGGCTAAAACTTTCCAATCTTCAGAACCAACCCATCAACCAAAGCCATACATTCAAACTCAATAAACTTACAAATTAAGACTTTATAACAGAGAAACGAAACCCCTAAAACCTGCATATATAAACAAAAAACTGCAGATTTTACAGCAACAAGTGCAAGATTCAGACCTGGGTATGCCTAAATTATCACCGGGAGGAAGCTGAATGGAGTCTAGATCGACTTGGGTAAGATCCACACCAAGCCTATCGGATATGGCTCTGATTTCTTCCATAGAAACCACTTCCGACATGATTGAACTCTACTTTTTTGCTCCTTGCTTAACTTTGTTGCTGTGCTCAATACGATTATGAGACGGTACGGAGATAGCCACTTTGAATTGAAGCTCAAAAGACAAGTTTCGAGATAGAGAGCAATATGCAAGCACAAAGAGGGAAGTAGGGTTTTATGTCTTCTCCGGGTAAACGGGTCGATTCTGCGGGCAACCTTTAACCTATATCAATAGTTTTCAAAATACTTAAATAACTAAAATTTATATCCGTAAAAAAACAATAATATCTTAACCTTATATAATCATACTTATACCCAAACTAGTAAAGGCAATCCGGGCATTATATTTGATTATTTTTATACTTTTATTCATATAATTAAATTTAAATTCAAAATATAATATTTCATTCATCTTAATTTGTTTGTCCTTTTTTTGGCAACTTTTAAAATCTAATTTTGAGTCAAATAATTTGACATATATTTCATGTAAAATCACAAAATTTATAAATTTTATTATTTTTCTTGCCAAATTAAATAGGAGCAATTAATCAAAATGGAGATAATATTTAATTTTATTAAAAAAATTAACCAAACATTGGCTCATACATATTTTTTTGTCTCAATTTATGTAACACTTTTAGATTTCTTATATATTTTTAAAAAATTTAAGTTGTTAATTATTCTAAATTATAGTATATTTTATGTTAATTTTAAATAATATATAGTACTTACTTTGTTTCAATTCGTGATCATGCATACAAAATTTTGAAAGTCGATAATTTTTTTCAATTTTTGATTAAATTATTAATTGTCGCAAATAGGTTTCACTGTTGGTATGTAAAAATGAAGAAAAAGAATTGTAGCTGGGGTTTAAACCAACGACATCCAGCTTGGAATGTCATGTTGTAACCACCAAACGAACCAAGTAGATCATTTACTTTAAAGGGAAGCACACAGCTGAAGCAAGTGTGTTGATGCCAAACTGTGTGCTATTCCCACTTCTTAATAGTATAAATATAAATATGAATTAAATTCAATAAGATATTGTAATATTTTATATTAAGCAAAAGCAAGAGTGAAAATTTTACCAACAGTAAAAGAAGCAAATAATATGTGAAAAATATAAAAATGCGAACAATATCATAATGGATAAACTATTAAATAACCAAAAAAGAATCCAATCTATACTCATATTTCCAACTACACACCTAAACTTCACTGGGGTCCTATTAACCCCTTGAACTATTTAAAATTGAATGTTACACACTTAAAAAACCATAATAACATTTATGTTGTTGGGTGAAACTCAAGCGCTTGACACCTGGATAATTCATTAAAAAAATAATTATTTTATCATTCTTTACTCTTTTCTTCTACCAGTATGAATTTCAATTATTTTATCATTCTTTACTCTTTTCTTCTACCTTTACACTATCCTTGCAAACTCAAAAATAAGTTCACCATTTTTACTAAAACAATGTGGAGGACTTGATGGAGCACTCATGTATGGAGTAGTACAACCATTCTCGATGTTGAATCCACCAGCATTGGAGATGGTATCATCTCCTTTGTTTCCATTTTATGCACACCAACTATTCGATGTTTTTTCTTAAAGAGAAAAAAGAAGACTCCATCACCAACCTCCTTCCTTGCACCAATACTACCATATCCCAAACCTTATCAATAGAAAAATTAAAGTTTATTTGTCAATGGATCTCTCATCATTAATATCACTGGCGGCAACAATTTTGTGCATATTATTTCTATCAATCTTGACCTTCTACAACAAAACTCTCTGGAAAAAGAAGAAGTAGATGATGTGTTCCACATCGTCATCATCGTTGGCAACAATAGCTGCAGTTTTGAAAAGAAAAAGACTAACAAAGTTTTATTTAAAATGGACTCATTTTTATTTTTAAAATTGAATCTCTGTTTATTAAAAATTCAAAATTCTTTCTGAATTTGGACAAAATTGCTATATTATGGCTCCGAAATTGCTAAAATTTTAAAATTTCATGAAAAAAATCAATGGAGATAGTAGTGGCGGAGTGACTTGGATCTATTGATGAAGAAGAAAAAAATATTTAGGAAGAAGAAAGTAAAGATATATGTGTGAAAAGAAATATTAAAAATAATATTTATTTTTGGTACTCACTCTCTCAAGGAGAGTGAAATACACTCACTTTGCCACATCAGGTGAGGTAATAATTTCAATTTTAAACAGTTCAAGAAGGTAATAAGACTCTCGTAAAGTTTAAGTGTGTAGTTGGAAATACGAGTATAACTTGGAGCTCTTTTTTTTTTTTTTACTATTATCTCTTTTTTTTAAAACTTAAATATGTAATAGATGATGTTTGTAAAAATATAAAGAATTTCGCATTATTATAACAATATCAATTGCTTCTTTTGACTATCTCTGATAAATTGTGTGTTGGATTGTGATGCTAACAAAATAAAATTTATGAGTATTTTTATATTCTAAATTATTATGTGACCTCAATTGATCTATTTGTTCTATCATTTTCTTCCATAAAGAATCAACTCTATTATTATTTTTTTAAAAAATAAAATAACTATTATAGATGAAAATATTGATGCAACAATTAAACATAAAAATAAGATAGATTTTTAAGTTTCATAAGTAATTTAGAGTGGATAAAAAAAGTGATTCTAGAAATGTGTTTAAAGGATGAAGAATCAAAAGATCTAAATTTCAATTGTGATTTTTAAAAGGTCTCACTCCATCTAGTATAACTTATTCACCAATCAAAACTCCTTGTAAAACTATTGGTGGAATGTGGAGGTTATAGTGTTAAAATAAATTAAGAGATTATTTTATTTCATATTTAATTAATACTTAACACAAAGATTAGAAATTTCAAAATTTGTTTGCCACAATTTATGTAGTATGATTTGGTTAAACTATTTTATTAGACATATATTTATTTATATTTTTTAAACAATTATAGACATTACTACACGATTAAACCACCCCAATTCAAATTTTCAAGTTAATCAAATCTCTTTCTCTCATGAACTTCCATCTTTAATTTTATCATCATTTTCTCTTTTCCTCTCTTCTCTCTATTATAATTTTCACAATTAAAGGCTTAAAATTAAAATTCAAAATAATATGTTGAATCTAATCAAACACTTAATTTGCATGATCATTCAATTTATTTCACTAGTCAGAAAGTATAATCACATATAAAGATGAACTACACCATATAAGTCACCGTCTATAATCGTACTTTGTTACAGTTGTTCGTTTTTCAGAGAAGCAATCTACACAAGAATCTTCACTTGAACTTCTTTTTGAATTGGAGAAGAGGAAGAAGGAAGAAAAAAAGAAACGTTCTTTCTCTCTGTTTTTTTTAAGGAAAAGTTACGTTCTTTCTTTTCAATAAAAGAACCCTTTTTGTACTTCTAAAGGGAGACAATTTTTCAAATAGTTGTGTCTCTTTTCTTTTATTAATATTTAAATAAATATAACAAATATATTATTATAAATATTAATATGCACATGGGTTGACCCATATGGGTGACCCAATCCAAATTCTTTCATCTCCCACTCACACATAGTGGGTCAATTCACATTCTTATTTTGTAACATTCATACGTATGACTAGACTGTGTGACCAGTGCATACTCCGAGAGTTTTGTTGCTATACATCTGTTAGGAATATACAACATCTCAATCAATGAAACTTAGAGTAGATTATAATATGCAGTACCCTAGACCATTTATCACATTCATATCTCTCATTATCTCTTTTCTTATATTTGAGTTCATCATTATGTACTAGTCTCATAGACAAACATAAAGGACGTTAATGAACGCAATTGATGTGATAATATCCAATGATCTTCCTCATCTCATGAATCTCTCAATCTCAACGTGATATGTTTTTCTAGAAATGCTCCGTCAGACCGAATCAAACATGGTCTCTTGAAAACAAATTAAGATAGCAAACATCAAATTGAATCTCAAGAAACTGATTTAATTCATGAGGGTACAATATGAAAATTACTTATAATTTTCAGGGCTTCACACAATAGCAAGTAAAGAGTGGTGTTATACATCTCGAGGTAAATAAATGCACTTTTAAATAGTAAAAGTGTGTAATAGATCGTCATGTTTAAATGTGTAACTGACTTTTCAAGACAAGTTTAGAAAGAAAATTTATGTCTTTTTCCTTTTTATCAAGGTATCTGATTAAGTATATATGTATCTTACAAAAAATACACATAACACATCTATCTAAATAATAATTTATAAATATGAGTTAAGAAGTCTAAACTTTGCTGCATCACCCAAAAAAAGAGAAGGATTTTGAATTTTTAAGAGATGTGATGTCATATTCTTTAAAATTGTTACAAGCATGATGCTCTCCTTAATTAATAATTTTCAATTATATACCTTAACTAGACACACTCTTTAATTAGTGATTTTTAATTATATTCCTCAATTAGACACAATAATTGATATGCCTATCTTAATACATGTATTCAGAAGAGGCGGATACATGTATTCGAAATTCAGAATATGGCAAGGAACTTCATATTGCAAACTAATGTAAATCTAAGTAATTAGCCCCTAAAGTAGTAAGATTTATAGTTCAAAAAACGAATCATCAGTAAAAATTTGCTCTATTAATTTTGTTGTTATTAATTCCATCATTAGAATCCTAACTTTACTATATTTGTACACCTTTTCTTTTTCCTGTTAGGAGTTTGTACCATAAGTTTACTACTGTTATGTCTTTTTCCTATGTATTCGTCGTTTTGTTTTGCTCGTCCTTTGTAATTCCTCCGGCCAGCCATGGCTACCAATATTTCTGCTTCTGCTTCTTCCACCACCAGTCTACTCGACCAACGACTCTTGTCGTCTCCACCTAGCGGAACAACTCCGTCCTATAAAAACATCCTAAGTAAACCGTACCAACAACAATATCTCTTGATCACCTCTTCCAATAAGAACAACCTTCAGCCCTTAGCCGTGCGCAAATTACTCAATGTGGATAAACAACATGATAGTTATTTGGATGATGACAAGCCCAAGGAAGAGTGTGGAGTCGTTGGCATCTATGGTGACCCCGAGGCTTCGCGCCTATGTTATTTGGCACTCCATGCCCTTCAACACCGCGGTCAGGAAGGCGCTGGTGTGGTTTCTGTTCACAATGAAGTTATCAAATCGGCTACAGGGATTGGCTTGGTCTCTGATGTGTTCAACAAGTCGAAACTTGATCAACTTCCAGGTGACATAGCTATTGGTCACGTAAGGTATTCTACTGCTGCTGGCTCTTCTTCAATGCTGGAAAACATTCAGCCTTTCGTTGCAAGTTCTACATTTGGATCCTTTGGTGTTGCACACAACGGTAATTTTGTGAGTTACCAATTGCTTCGAGCTGAACTTGAGGGGAAGGGGTCGATTTTCAGTACCACATCTGATACAGAGGTGGTTCTTCACCTTATAGCAAAATCAAAGGCGAGGGCTTTTGTTTTGAGGATTCTTGAGGCTTGCGAGAAGCTCCAAGGAGCTTACTCGATGGTGTTTGTGACAGAGGATGGTAAGTTAGTTGCAGTAAGGGATCCCTTTGGGTTCAGGCCATTGGTTATGGGTAGGAGGAACAATGGCGCTGTAGTTTTTGCCTCTGAGACATGTGCTTTGGACTTGGTTGAGGCTACCTACGAAAGGGAGGTCCATCCTGGTGAGATGGTGCTAGTTGATGATACCAGTAAGGAACCTCAATCCATGTATCTCCTGCGGCCTCATCCACCTGAGCCTAAATCCTGCATCTTTGAGCATATTTACTTTGCCCAGCCCAATTCAATAGTATTTGGGAAGTCAGTATATGAGACTAGACATGCTCCCGGGGCAATTCTTGCTACAGAATCCCCTGTGGAGGGCTGTGATGTTGTGATAGCAGTTCCAGATTCAGGTGTTGTAGCAGCACTTGGTTATGCAGCAAAAGCAGGGGTACCATATCAACAAGGCTTAATAAGATCACACTATGTTGGAAGGACATTTATCGAGCCATCCCAGAAGATTAGGGATTTCGAGGTGAAGCTTAAGCTCTTACCGGTTAGAGCAGTATTGGAGGGAAACAAAGTGGTAGTTGTGGATGATTCAATCGTTAGAGGAACTACTTCGTCAAAGATTGTAAGGATGTTAAAGGAGGCAGGAGCAAAAGAGGTCCATATGAGGATTGCAAGCCCTCAAATTATAGCTTCATGTTACTATGGGATAGACACTCCCAGTACAGAGGAATTGATATCTAACAGGATGAACGTGGAGGAGATTAGGAAATTTATCGGGGCAGATTCTTTAGCCTTTCTGCCATCTGATTGCTTTCCCAAGTTATTAGGCAGTGATCATTCAGGCTTTTGTTATGCTTGTTTTTCAGGTAAGTATCCACTCCACCCAATCGCCGCTGAGGAGGAGCCTATACATGATACAATGAAGTTAACAGTAGCTACTGCAAGATAATTTCTTTAAAAAAATTTTATAGCAGCAGCATTCTTGAATGATTATTTGGAGATGTGTGTATAATTTATTTCATTTACTATGTTCTCGATCATTTCTTCCCAATAATTTCAGCTACATTTTGCAAGTACAGACATTATTTTGATCTTTTCAGTATTCCAAATTGAAATCAATTACACCTCCATTTGAACCAACTCGAAACAAAAAGTAATGATCAGAATGATATTCGATTCTTAAGAAAGCTCAAGGAAGTAACTCGCAGGTCATCACAGCAAAAGCACGTCGGGAAGCAGGACATATTTTAGTAAAACAATTGCAGTCACTATTCACTAATTCACTGACCCGATCTGAATCTGATAAATGTAGATTCTTCTTGCACAACAGATGAACTTCAAGCTTTTACAAAGGGGAAACAAAAGTTCTCGATCCTATGTTTATATTATTAGAATTACAAAATCTCCTAAAGACGGTCCACTAATACCCAGGAAGCTCCTCACACACCATTTAACCACATCAAACTCGGGATGAAGTGATTGGCAGGGTATTTACTATCATTTTGATTTCCAGTAAAAGCAAATTGATTTGCTCGGATGATGAATCAGATCTTGACTTGTTAAAGAGAAAAGCATATACATGATAGGCTTATGATTCTACTCCATATGGGAGAAGGGCAGCAGCCACAATCCTACCTTCTTCGTTTAGAATATTATAAGTTGATGCAGCATTTCTCTGCAATACAGACGAAGGACTGTTAGCAACTTAAAAAGGATGAGAGCAAGAAGAAAAGCTCCGATTAAGGAACATTTGCAACAAAAAAACACGATATATGTGGTTATCTAATAAACTGCAGGTTGGCAAAGCAATCTTTAAGAGTTCAAATAGCAATTTACTTTTTCATGTGAGTAGCCTGATATCAATCTACCAAACATGTGTCATTCAGTTATGAGAGCGGAACATCTAAGCAGAATATCTAGTAAAGAATCCCATGAATAGGAAATAGCATGTTTAAACGAAATTGAAAATTTAAGAAAAGGGGAAGGAGAGAAGCCACTGTTAAAAAATTGGCTAATATCTTGAAATATTTATGCCTACCATAATGCTCATTCCAATTTCACTAACCAATTAGAAAAATAGTAAACAAATTAAATGTCACTGTTCTGGCTTCCTTTGCTGGCTAATCTAGTTGTATTTAAGCTCCTTTGGTCTGGGTCCAGCAGTATCAAAGAGATCCACCTTTTTCAATCTTCCAATAGTAATTTTGGACCAAAAAGTTCCAGAGATGTTGAGTAAATGGTTGGGGGTATGATGCAGTAAACAAGAATAAATATTGCTCAGTGTCTCTATGGCTTACCATCTTATCTAACAACACAATCTGATAAATACTAAATAGTGCCTTAAGGATGAAATATCCCCTTCCTTTGGCACATCATTTTTCAGAATAAACAAAGGACCATATACTTACAGAATCAATTGCTTCCAATTTCATTCCAGTAGAGCGAATAAAGGCACGAAGCTCAGGATTTACCGGTTGAATGTACTTCCCACAGCCAAGAAGAAGAATCTCTGCAGTGAAGTTACATTAAAAGAGAGAAAAAAAGAACACGAATACACATAGTAGTATAAACTTAAGAAGACAATCATTCCTCAACAAAATGAGGAACGGAGTCGATACTCACTAGGTTATATGATAATCCAAACGGAGTTGGATTTTCTGTATATTCTGTCTTTTTTCTTACAGCTGTAATTTTTGGGATAGCTTGCATGCACCTTGCGTTTGTTGCTCTCCCCCATTTTAGGTTATTAAGATAGCAGATGTATATCCCTCTCCCCCTTTATAGTTTTCCCCCAGCCCTGCAATTGATCCCTCCCCCTTTGCCCTTTTTTCCCAATTATTTATTGCTGTTCAAAATCAGTGAAACATTTCCTTCTTGTCCTTTCTGGGCGCAATATGATTGAGATATGTGAAAAGGAAAAGTTAATGACAAAAAAAGAAGGGATGATCAAAGATGGAATTTCAGGCGAAAGTCTGGCCACTGAGTGGTTACTTCCCAGCTCCAAAAAGCTACAACAAAGTTGGTTTAGAAAAAGATTGGATAATTCTAATTTTTTGGGGAGGGTTGCTCTCAGTTACGCCATTGTTGGTTGCCGAACTGGATTTTCACAAGCTGGGCAGGAGTCCCCTTAGTCTTTCCTTGTTCTTTTTTAACTCAGCTGGAGATTTATTTAAAAGATTAATGATACATGTCACGACCTTATTGGTGTGTGACATTCACCTATTTAAATGAAGTGGTCAAACATAAAAGAGGTGTGTGTTAAGATACACTTTATGAAAGATTTGGTATATAAAGATTCCCTGTGGACAAGGGGCGTGTAACAGGGATTTTGCTACTTCTTCAAGATCTTAAATCAGTATTAAATCACAACATCTTTTAACTACTGGTTTAGTGGCTTTGAAACAAACCTCCAAACATGTTAGAACCCTGCATTTGCTTTTAGGGCTTTGGTTAAGTGGTATGAAAGAGGCTTGTGATGTGTGGCTTTGGTTAAGTGGGGAGGGCTGCTCTCAGTTACGCCATTGTTGGTTGCCGAAATGGATTTTCACAAGCTGGGCAGGAGTCCCCTTAGTCTTTCCTTTTTCTTTTTTAACTCAGCTGGAGATTTATTTAAAAGATTAATGATACATGTCACAACATTATTGGTGTGTGACATTCACCTATTTAAATGAAGTGGTCAAACATAAAAGAGGTGTGTGGTTCATTGAGTTCTGCAAGAGAACCCAACCAAGCACAGTATTACAGTAGAAATCCTTCTCAAGCAGGAAATTGCACCAAACAGATTTACAGCAATATTACAGTGTGATGTGCACGTCAGAACTTATCATAAACTTGCATAGTGTCCCCCGCCCACCCCCCACCCCCCCCCCCGCACCCCCTGAGCCGGCGCGAGCATTGCGAGGCCTCAGTGTGCAAA
>JAOTQR010000001.1:22378921-22395504 GCA_025774065.1 Solanum ossicruentum | reverse complement strand
ACTCGCAGGCAACCTTACCTATTCTGCTGATGATCTAACCCCCCCCCCCCCCCCCCCCGCGCACTTTTTTTTTTGGAGAAAGGTAATAGTAATATTTCCCCCCCTTTTATGTGGAAGACAAAATGAGATAAAGCCATGTACCGCAGAAAGATTTTCAAAACTTTTCAATCAATGTTGCCAACTTGAAAGGAAAACGTGTAAAAGGATTTTCAGAAACAATTAAAAGAATTTTTAAAAAAATAAGAAAGAGAAAAAGAGGATAAAACTTGCTTGGTCTCAGCAAGAAAGGAACAAGCAATGCAACATGCAAGGTCCACTTCTAACAATGTTGTACAAGAACATGACAGTAAGTGCAAAGAAACATCAGCTGATCATAGTCTTCTTCAACAAATAGACTGACTGGTACTCACCTGGAACTGGTCGCACTGTCTGGAAGATACATAAGCTGCATGCCACATACCAATGCCATGTCAGATATAACTGTATAACCAATTGAAAAAGGAAACAATTGGGGTTCTTTAATGGTAAAAGGCCATTCATAAGTGACGTCCAGGCAATATAACTAAAGAGTTGGACTTAGTGATATAGAAAAATGTCCAAACCATGTAATACAAGAGTTCTGGACAACTACTTCCTTTACCCAGATTAAATTTCCCACTTCGAACTGGTTAAGTTTTAAAATGAGAGATTTACTCTTGTATATGGAGCAACTGAAGACATGAGTATGTTTTAGCTTTGTACACCCTTACAATGAAAATGTTGGATATGATAGTCAAAAGTTACATAAATGTAATTACTGTTCTTTTTTGACATATGATAGTACTTCCCCTTTTAAGCAATTGGAGACTTAACGGGGGAATATCACATTCTTGCACCCTGCTGTCCCTTTTTGGTCATCCGCTGAGTTACTGGGTGTCTTCGTCCTCAACTTTAATCGCCCACAGGCTAAACCAGACCAAACCATTTCAATTGGCTAGTTCGATATATATAAATCTATAAACAGTTTTCCCATGTCTAACCAACTTTTAATACGTTACTAGAAAGGAAGGCACCAAAAGTTAATGTACAATGAGGAGCAAAAGTAAGAACCTTTCTGAAGTAACCTCAGAAAATTTTTTGGGATGCCAAGACATTAGCAAGTTTCCAACACAAAGCAAGCTACCTTCATAATGCACCCCTTTAACTCCGAAACCGGTGTCAGTAACCCTGTGAAGAGCCAAAAAAGATAATTAAATAAGAATCAACTGGATGTACATCAGGTACTGAAACATACTAACATAACTTGAAGCTTAAGGAAAAAAATATGACAATTTTTGTAAGAAACATAGATAGATATCATCCATCACATATTGTATGTTGTCCATTTTTCTGAGATGGTGGAGGATTTCTTGGAGGTTTTCATGGATCCATTTGTGGGTGACCCATCTGAGGGATGTTTCCTCATACACCACATATTCAACTCTTCTCCATTAACTCAGTTCGTTTACAAATTTCTATGCACTATAATCGTCTTTCTACGTCCAAGATTTTCATCCTTTTTTCACATGCTTTCATCTTAAAATTCATGCTAATCAAGCCCAAGACTTGGTTATTATCAGAAGTAACTTAGGAACGCATAGCAGAGGAGCAGAGTCCCCTCAATGTTAATCGCCTGACTCTACTGGGGATCATTGGTGTGAATTCCACCACAATGCAAATATGGCTACCTGCCGAACATGAGGTCCCACTCACTATTCATGGCCAGACAAAAAGGGACAGCTACCCTAGACAATCAACCAGCTTAGCAGACTCAGTATTTCCACCAACATAATAATAGATGGGCTTATGATGGAACTTTACCAGATTACCTTCTATATTAATTTAGAATGCAGGACATTAATAAATTAAATTAAACTCCTAAAGAGGCAAAATCTTCATGAAAAAAATATTTTTAGAAAAAAGATGACCATTCTCCCAGGAGGGCTATGACGCTATATATCATATCTATTAAACCAGCTTGCTACAATTTAACATGTAAAAGCACAAAAGAATCCACAAGTTCAGTAATACAAATAACATAGCCCCCTAAATTTATAGCTTGATTTATACTCCTCAAAAATATCATATAACCAGACATTTTTCTTAAGGACACATAGTCATTAAGGACATATCGAGCTCGTCGCACCGGGCTTGTCGAGTGCAGGCTACCTCTCCTGTGTGCCAGCTATTGCATAGGAGGGGGGGTTTTACCCTGTGCGCACCTGAAGGGTAGCGGCTGCGGGTTTCCCTTGTCATTAAAAAAATATTCACAATATGTATTAATAAACGGTGTGGGTGGTTTCCTACTTGGTGGACCAAAAGTAATGCAAGTTTCGGGTGTGAACTATTATAGAGATGAAAATAAACCGGCTAGCAACTGCAACCCATAGTTTTCTTCCTTTCCGCTCCCCTAGGACCTCTAAAGGTGAGATAAAACATTGTGTATTCTACTAATGGTCTTTTATGTATACATTTAGAAGACTCTTTTTACTATCCTTCTTGGCTATCCACAAAAACAATAACCCCCAAAAAGGTAGAGACATCAATTCTTCTGGTCAATTCATCTTACTACAACTTAACATTGCCATACAACAGAAAGAAAAAGAGGAGTAAATATGATGCATGAAAATGAAGCTAATAGGAAATAAGAAAAGTATATTTGATACAGAAAAAGCATCTTTTTATCCGTTGATAGAGCTAATTGTCAAAAATATAGGTCAACAAGGACTTGAACCTACTCCACAAATAAAATGTATGCTTCGTGATTGACATAAATTTGGTACTGTAAAAGGAAGTAAGGCACAGAGAATAAAAGTAAATTTCAGCTAGTACGTTATTAAACTGCCAATATAAAATGAAACTAAAAGTTCTCCAGGTCTATAGAGACAATAAACCTCGGCAAGAAACAGAAAAGTGGTCAATTAGCATGCCTAAGCAGCAAGAACTCTAACCAGATTATATCATTGCTTTCCTCAACGAAGTAATAGCAAAGTACTAAACCATATGAATGTCAACTAACGTCAAAGAGTATTCCCAATAGAAAGTTTGCATCGATTTAATTCCTTACACATACTCTCTGAACTTCGAAGAGCTCTGGTCAAATAATTGGTTGAATTAACAACTAAATACGACCTAAAACACCTAAACTGAAGGGAAAAAAATAATAAATTGTGAAAATAAAATAGATCGATCATATTACTAATTTTATGGGAAAAAACAGCATACAACAAAAAAAAATGTTCTGATTAATGAATAGGAAAGTACTGTTGGAAGCGTATTTGATCTTCAGGAACGTTATCGATAAGATTGATTTGATCGTATAGAGAGAACGCTCGTCTGAGTGAAGGCAACGGTTGATTCGAAGGCATATGATTTGGGGTTCTCTTCCTCATAGCTCGCATCAACGTCGGAAGCGTCGCCATTGCTTTCTCTCTCACCGCCATTTCTCCACCTTCCCGTTGCAGAAGAATACTCATATTGCGAGATCAACTTCGTTTTTTGACTTTTCCCACTGAACTTTTGCCGGTCGTGCAATAAGACCCCTGAAGTATTCGGAACATCGTACTCGCCCTTTAAAATTTTCTTTTCTAGAAATCGAACTAGAATTATGAAATGGTTAACGCTTCTATGTGTAGGTTTGTATATTTTGGTGTAGGTTTGTATATCTTGGTGTATTGTATCAAGAACTTTAAAACAATGTTATGATGACAAACAAATGAATACTAGCTGGAATTGATTGGATTATAGTTAACTTGGCAATTATAATGAATACCGTGGGAGTTATTAATAACTATCATATATTTAAATACTACTTATCAAATTGTGTGTAGTAATAGTAATAAACAATAGGAAGTCATATTTGAGTAAGACTTCGACATCTAAACATTAGTTAATTTAAGTTATTGTTCAATTTAAAATGGTTCGACTATGGTCTTTAAGAAAAGTGTTCCATGGATGAATAATGAACAGAGACCAGATCCATTCGTGTTAGGACAACAAAAACAACCCTGGTGTAGCACCAAAAGTAAGATCGTAAATAATCGGTCATAAAGAGGTCAAGTGTACACGGACCTTATCAATCTCTATATCAATCGAGGAGGGAGCCAATATTCTACAATCAGATCATCAAGTAGCTTCATAGAGACAATCTTCAATTATTAATGCCAACCATGTAAAAGAACTGTTCACAATCGCCGGATCAAGGGTACAATATTAATCCATATACATCAGCCGTAGGATACCACCTGATTCGATAAGAGACTTGTGGTCCAAACAATAAAATGAACGAAACCAATCCCTTAGACATCCCACATCCTGGGTTACTCGAAACCGTTATCAAGAATAACAGCAAATAAACTTATATAAAGGGGTAATTCTCTTCCCGTCGTCTTTATTACAGTAGTAAGACAACAAAATTGGAGGGCTGATTCATTAACTTAAAATGAAGCATATGAAGGGGCTGGTAAGAAAGGAAATGGAGCAACCGAAGCATATGCTACAGGTGGGCGACGTTGACCATTTCCTATGGACTGCTTTCTTTTTTCTTCTTCTGCCTCTTTTGTAGTTTCCAATGAAGGTGACATCTCGACAATCTTACCCGTGTGATCAATAGTCATTTGCTGCTCACTCTTAGTTACACGATGAACTAGAAGCCCAGACATAAATACAGGAAGATAAAGAAGGCTGGCGTGGAACATTCTCCTGGCATCTTTGGTTGTACGGTTCAGGTAGAATGATATTGCTGTACCGCTGATTGCCAGAGCAAGAAGTGTTGATTCCAGGCAAAACCACCCAGATGTCAAACCCCCTGCACACAGAAGGTTGTAAGAGAAGGAAGTCTACGTAAAAGCATGAAGAGCAAGGGTTAAAATTAACAAAGTGCACTCGAACAAGCAACCCAACACCAGATGTGCATGAATCTTCCAACAAATGGAAAGCACATTGAGCAGTTGCACGGAAAACAATTTCATGATTTTATGTACTTCACCGAAACCTTTACACTGATTCATTCCAGGACAGCTTTCAAATGTTTGACATGCTCCAAAAAATAACACTTAAGCCCCAAAAAAAGCTCATTATATTTTAGCAGTCCCAAGATGTCCACTTTGAAAAGAAATATTGATACATTTTATATCATAAGAAGTCTTACAAGACAAACTTTTGTCTGTCTTAACACGCTATAATCTCTTTTTGATAAGTATTCGTGTCCCCTTTTTAACACACCATTATCATAAGTAAATCTAGACCACACTCAGCTCTTGAAGAATTAATTGGAAACAAATTAAGAACCACTAGCCTTATAAATCTGGCTATCTAGGTCAAAAGTCGAAGAATTATCAATTAACTTAGGACACCAAAAGTTGGAAAGAGAGAAACATACAAGTCCAACTACCTTCTAAAACTTCGTAATTCAAATTGTTCTAAACACTTCTTCACACAGCAATGCATAAAACAGTCTTCCGATATAGAAAATACTCACAATCATAGGCTAGGTAACCCAATGGTAGTAGATATAGGCAGTTTCTCAAGGAGACAGCGGCTGTCCTCTGACCAGAAGGATCAGCGAGAGAGAACATTTTGAACCTGTACAGAAAATAAGAAATTGACAATTACGAAAAAGAATCTTAGCACCAACTTGGAAAAAATATAACATTGGACATTATGAGAGAGATGCTACATGACGTCAAGCAGCTCATGTACTTTATTGCAAGCATTATCAAGAAATACTCAAGCTCCCCCAACTCATAATAAGCCTCCAGAAGCCCAGAATTTTTGCTCACCAATCATCAAGTGATGACTAGAGCTTGAGAACCTCTTTAAATATAGAAGAGGTTTGGACAATCCTTGGTCTTTAGATACATATGGCCATCAAAATGTAACTATATGACTACATTCACTGCATAACATAAAGATCACTACATGATTAATACTTGTATGGCCAAAAGTTCAAAAGAAAGGTGCATACCCTCCATCAGCATAATCTTTACGGCACAAGTAAGCTAAGGCCATGAAATGAGGTATTTGCCAAAAATACAAAGCAACTGGGAGGAGCATTCCATTGAGAGACACCTGACCAGAAGCTGCAGCCCACCTTTACAAGGAGAGAGAATCTTTCAGAATGGTACATCAGCTGCAGAACCATGACAATTACAGCAATTACAAAATACCAGAAAGCATGGCTAACCTAAACCTAGATCCAAGAATCCGCTGCAAGTGTTACTCCTATAACATATGCATAGAAACAATCACTTCAAAACAATAACATGCAATTCAGCGGAACAAAAACTATTGTCATCCTTCCTATAACTGATCACTAGTGAATTTTCCATGCACCGAGTCAAATTAATGATATTCCATGAAGAGAGTTTCATTCTGAAAGTGGAGTTGTTATTTTACATGCAATGTAGCTACCTATAGAAGGCAAACCAGTAATACTTTGCAAAGAAGCTCAAAGCAAATATAGGTCAGAGCATGCCAAAATGATTGCTCTAGTAATGTTGCTGCAGTATTATACAGCATGTGGATTTAATTATCATGAACAACCCCGAATCAACTATCAATTGAGAGGAATTTTAGCAAGAATAGAACGATATACAACCACATCCCCTTTATGCAGGTACAGAAACAGGAAAATCAGTGGCCCCAAGATTGATAAAGCGGAAAGCCTAGAAGGGTATAACAAGACAATTACCCAAGCAGGGGAGGAATAGCACCAACAATTGCGCCGACCCATGTATTTATTGGATGTATCTGCTTTAGTGGTGTGTACACAAATGCATACAACACAAGATTCGAAGCACCAAGGCCAGCTGCCAACATATTAGCCTGTACAGACCTTGCCATAGAAATTGCAACATCAGTCTCTCAGCCATTAATCCATGCAACTGGAAGATGATTTATCAAATTGCAATACATATTGTTAGACTAGTTGCAAAGGATATCCGGCCACCTTGCTAGCCAGTAAAGCAGTGCCCAGAATGCCAGTAGAAGATGCCCATGTTACTGCATGGGGTATACTGATTCGTCCTGATGGCAATGGTCTTTTCTTAGTTCTGTTCATCTTAGCATCATTTTTCACCTCAAAAACCTGAGAGCAAACACTAGAATAATTAATTGCACGGAGTTCCACTTCTTGAAAATGTATGTAAAAGTACATGCAGCATGAAATTTCACTGATGAATAAAATCCCAGCACCATTAGTTGTTTTTTGATGAAGACTCCCATCGCCATCAATTGTTTCACAAAGAAAAACATAGAAGGAGAAGGAAAATATTTCTCAACAACCCACAAGGGATTCTCATACTTTCAGTGGGGGAGTGGAGCTAGCATAATTTTCATTTAGGCGGAAGTGTAGTTCTGGTAACAAGCAAGCCCCTAAGGCTGTTCCCGTTCCTGCTGGTGACATGCCAACCACTCTCCTTTTACAAAAACTTAAAGAGGAAGCATAGTTTATGAGCAAGATTCCAGTATTTTACCTGATTTAACGTGCTAGCGGATGCCGCAACCATCATTGTGCCAGCACATGTGCAGCAAAGTCCCATGTAGTCAATGGCACTACCACTCCCAAGGATATATCCAGTGCCAGAGGTTGCCACTACAAGCATGCTGATAACAGTGTAATTAGAGGAAAATGAAGCAGCAAAGTATAGAGCAGTGACATTGTGTAGTTTATTTGCTAAATTCTGTAAATAAAAGTCTGAACAATCAGAATATGCAATACATTTAAGCAGTAGTCAGCAGAAGTCAAAAGAACCTAGAAGCTCTTCTACTCCAAGGAAGCCAAGGACTAGTAAGATTTCAAATTTGGAATAGTGCGAAAACTTCTTTTTTTCCCTGCTAAAATAATTATGTATCAACACGTTGAAAGATGAGAATGTAGCTAGAGTACAAGAACAACAAGCATCTTGTCTTCTTTTGTTACTTCTCAATTTGGATCTAAGGCCCTACTCACTTGTACTTAATAGGGATATGAATCTAAATCATTCATATCTCAGCCCATTGCAGGGGCATTTATTTTTATTTGGAATATGATGTTTGAATTTGAGCACAGATCTGAAAAGTCAGATACTGTTTCTAGATCAGATATGAAAATGCACATAACTTCAGCTCCCATAATCTTGAAGATGGACTTGCAAAAAATTTCTCCATATAAATTTACTTGCAAGGTTTACGAATATCCTTTGCTAGTATAAGTATAAGAAATAACACTGGAATACGAGCCTAAAAATTGTAAAGTAACCCATTGATACCAGATATGAGGGGAAAAAACCAGTACATTTTAGTAACAAAATCAAAGACTCCTACTTTTGTAATCTACTGGCATTTGTTAAACTCATTTGTCTTACTCTTAAGCTTTTGTTTCTGATGCAAGAAAACAAGTGTCACATTCAAAAATCTCTTCTTTGTACTGGAATTAACCCACCTCAACAAACCCACAATTTATACCATAGCCTCCTATTGTAATGGTAGAGTAGAGAATCAATCAAGATTTATGCTGTAAGACCAAGAAAACTGTGAACCTAAAAACTAATAGGTAAAGAATTTGAAACATTACTTGTTCAAGATAAAAAGATTCAGCTTGCTGGATGATATAGCTGGAGAAAAAGATGTGTCAAGTGTCAACTTCTTTTGCAAAGAGAGGAACCCGAGCTTCACTTTTGTAGGAAAAGAAAAAAAAAGTGTTTTTAAAGTCTGCATGACATTAAAACTTTGTTAAAGATTTGATTCAACCAAATCTAATCAAATCTATTAATACGTTATAAAAGAAAACAAGCTTTTGCTATTAGTAGGCTGATAGCTGAATGTTTCAAACTTAGACCCCATTAAGTGCAAGCAAATAGGGACTAAGCACAATTG
The DNA here is from genome assembly GCA_025774065.1 of Solanum ossicruentum. NCBI lineage: Eukaryota > Viridiplantae > Streptophyta > Magnoliopsida > Solanales > Solanaceae > Solanum > Solanum ossicruentum. The sequence continues at coordinate 22,386,630 of JAOTQR010000001.1, read as the reverse complement.
TTTTCCTTTTAAAGCGTTACAATAGGGTCTAAATGAATTTGAATGAATTAAATCTTAACAAAGTCTTGATACCATTCAGACTTTCTAAACCATATTTTTATGGCAAAAGAATTTCACCGTTTGTTATCCACTTCAAAAAGAACTTCATGCGTCTCATTCTCTCCCAACTATCAACCAGCCAAATCTCTTCTCTAGAACTGATAAGATATCAAAGTCTTACAAGTGTCTACCAACTTTTAGATTCATATGCAATTGTCATCTTGGGTCAAACTAGAGACTTTTATGTCTCTATTTTTAATTGAATGCAATTGAAAAGAGAAGCCTCAATTAGTGTTTACCAACAGTTGAAAAAAATCATGGAGGACTATAAGATTGGCGGTGGTGAGTGGTCAATGATAAAATTTGTAACTTGTTTAAGAGAAAAGAAATAGCTCAACTTTTGCATATGTTGATGGGCTCTAGGTGCAACAATGGAAGAGGATTGAGAAGAAGAGCCATGGGACCAACCAAAATCAATTTTGATGATGACACGGAAGCACACATAAAGCGATGCAAAGCGATAACATGTTTTGAGCTTTGCTTCAGGGCTTAAGCACGCCTTTCACAGCACTGGTTTTGATTATTTAGAGTTCACACTAGAAAGAGCATCCTGATATCCAATCTATGTATAGAACCATACATCTTAATCTTTAACAAACAAGGCCTTATTATATGCTTTAATCTTCTAACTTTTATTACTACTAAAGCACTAACCCCTTCGGGTAACTTCTCTTGATGACAAAGTTGTTTCCCTTATTAGTGTTGAATGATCTCTTGTAGTTTAACAATAGATCTATATCCCACTCAACTTTTGCCTCTCACTTTTAGACCCTCTTAATATGTTTTAAGGATTGAACTGAACCTAGCATCACCCAGAAAACAAAAAATTAGACTAAAAATGAAGCATTCTATTAAAAGATAACTGAAGTTCCAGCCGCAACACTATCTAAAACTCCATTTTTTTTGGTTCCACGATACTCAATCAAGCAGTTCTATAGTGCCTCTAAATCTAAAACAACTCTCACAAAGAAGAGCATAAAGAACTCAATATTCTCCATACAACATCTAACGTCTCTTAAGTATTCTCCAAATCAATATCACTTGGATGCACCTCAACCAACCCACCAAGCAACCTACTAGATTACACAACTGCAGTTGTTGAATAAAGTTGTCCGTCAAACCAGGACATATGAGCTACACTGAGATTGTAGCGGCATTTACACACGATCAACATCCTTTTTTAAAAAAAAAAAAAAGGAAAGGTAAAGTTATAATATTCCATCAAGATCTTTCCTGATCTACAAATCGAAAATCATATAAATCCCTCTTCAAGATGAAAACTTTAGGTTGTTTAAATAAGCACAATCAAACAGGCCCTAACATCCCAATAACTCTATGAAGTCAACAGATACATAAATTAATTTACATATTCTAATAATTAGATTCAGCTAGTTATAAACAAGTACTTGCTCCGACATATTTTATGTGGCACAATTTGACTTGGCACAATGTTTAAGGAAAAAAGTAAGACTTTTGAAACTTGTGGTTTAAACAATCCTTAGATATTTGTTTCGCTGTAATCATTAAAAGGAAAATTTTAAATGACATTTTTTTAGGACGGACTGAAAAGAAAAAGTTGTCACATAAAATGGAAGCCCAAAAAGGTTTTTAAAAGGTTAAAAAGTCCGTTGAGCGCCTCAAGGCTATTATATAACTAAAGAAAATAGATAGATAGGAGATATAAAAATAGAAGAGAAATGAACTAATTATGGAAATATCTCTCTATCTCCAAGGTTCACTATTGCTTAGTCTAGCTTTTATGGAAGCTAGCATTAGCACTTTTATTTGCAAATCCTTTTGTTTAATCTTAGCTTAGAAATAGGAAAAATATATTTATTTTTCCTATTTTATTGCCTTCGACTTGTCGTTTGCTTTTTCAAATTCTATCAAGATTTCCCTCCTCCCATTCTTTATTCTTTCAGAAAAGAACCTACGGGAAGGGCTGATTTGCGGATGAGGAATTAGCATACTAATTCGCTTTCATCCTCGAGGGAATACTAAAGAGTTCTATTACAAAATCGAATCAACTAGACCATCAATCCCAAAACAGAGTTGAGGTCTGCTAAGTACTGATCCAAAACTACACACGGCTTAATTCTCATAAGAATCTGAGAAATGTAAGCAACTTGAAAGCAAAGTTCCAGTCACAACACTATCCAAAACTGTATTTCACTTTTTTCTGGTTCCACGATACCCAATCAAGCATTTATGTAGTTCCTCCAAATCTAAAGCAACTCTTCACAAAGAGCATAAAGAATTCAATATTCTCCTGACAAACGTCTAACGTGTCTTAAGTATTCCTTAAATCAATATCTTTGAATGCACCTCAACCAACCCACTGAGTAAGCTACTATAACACACAAGTGTAGCTGCTGAATAAAGTTGTCCATCAGACCAGGGCACATGGGCTACACTGAGGTTGTAGCGTCATGTATACAGGATCAAGATCACTTTATCAAGATTTTTCCTAAATTACAAATGGATAACCATATAAATCCCCCTTCAAGATAATATAAACTTTAGGTTGTTTCAGTAAGCACAATAAAACAGGCACTAACATCCCAATAAATCTATGAAGTCAATAGATACATATGTTAATTTACAAATTCCAATACTAACTTGAATGAACAGTCTTATCACAGAAATAACAATATCCAGCAATTCAATAAGAGGGTTCATACGACAAAAAGTCCTAACCTTAAGCGAGCTTTAGAAAGCTCCGAATAACACCGGACGTAATGCTTAGCCATGTCCACAACATCTCTGCCTTTCAAAACTGCTGCAGTTGCAAAAGATGAAAGATCCACAGCTGAAGAACCGGGAGATCCGGTTCGAACCCACTCCGTCGACGAGAACCCAACCTTTACTGAACCGGAGGCTTCAGCAGACTCCGTCCCGGAGCGGGCGGCTGTAGAAGTGGATCTGCTGGCAAGGCCATGATGAAGTAAAGGAAGACGAATATAGGAGGATTTGGATGTGAGGAGTTTGGAAGAGAAACCCACCGAGTTCCTCCACATGCTGCCAAGTCTTGGACTGAATTGGGGGTCGACAATTTGATCTTTTTGATCTATGAACTTTTGGATGTTTGATACTGATAACTGTTAATGCCGCGTTGATAAAATCTTTTCCCAGATGAGTATATATTTCTGTTTGAGCCCCAAAACTTTACAAAATTGTGATTTATGTGCCAAATAAAATTATACAGCCTTATTTCTAGCTTATTTATGTCCTTGTTTGGGTATGAGTATAGAGATTCGTGTTGGTCATAGTATTAGCATATTTCTATAGTCTTTAAATTCTAGTTTAGGTAATCGTATTTGTCTTTTGTTACTATAATTTTTTACATATCGCAGAATTGAAACTCCCTCAAATAAATGGAATCATATCACAACTATTACACAGTCGAGATATGGCATTGCATATGGGCGTAAAGCCTTAGTGTCTATGCATGTATGTCAATTGGGCCCCATAAGCCCATAAGGTGTACCACACACAATTAGGGCATGTATAGGTGTATGGATACAGGTATCATTAGTAAATGGAATGAGTCTTCAACCAAATATGGTGTCACATGGAGACTCGAACCTTTATAATATCAAACAGGAACCCCTATAATATCACTTAGGGACTCAAACCTTGGGTCCTTCTAACCTGGCCTCCAGTTGGGTGTGGCTCGACAAAATCATTCCGAACTCGAACCACAGAAACCATCACACGGGACTCGGTCACAGAAAACGTCAATTTTTTGGTGACAATCTTTTTTTTTAATCACAGGACACGGGCCTTGCACCCAGGAAAAACAATCTTTTTTCCTAGAACTAGAATGTTGATTTCCTATTAACTAGTACTCGACGTTCTCGTAGTCTATTTGCTATATGCTCAATTGGTCAATTTTTGATAAAACAAGATATGTGGAATAGAAGAACAAGTAATTTTACAAATCAAAGTATAGCTCGCTTATAGCATTGTTCTTGAGGTTCTGCTAGCCATCTTCTTGACACTTTACACAATGGCTAATTTCCACATAACATCTTTTGCTCAACTTAAATAAATAGTAATCATAAACTTTTCTAATCAGTCATTAACTTATATATGCTGACAATACACACAAAAGAATTTTTACACTCGTATTCATAGTACTGAGTCTTCTGTCCCAACAGACGATCATCTTGCTAACATTGTGTGATGCAGATGAGCTTTTTTTAATCAGTTTTGAAGAAATTACCAAAAATCAAGCCTGGAATCTCAAATCACCCTGCTTTTCTTCATCTTGTTTTCCACTTCTTTGTTCAAACTCAATGTACTTGTACCACTTAGCACAAATAAGGTAGACCACAAAATCAGCTGTTGTCAAAGCTGCTAAGAGGAAGTAAAATCTATCCAAATGTCCATTGTTGAGGTTTCCAGGTATCCATCCGGGCATTTTATCGGTAGTTGAAATTTTAATAACAATGGAAACCAGCAAGCTGCTGACATAGTTCCCTAGTGAAATTGAAGTCATGCAAAGTGCACTTCCAAAGCTTTTCAATCCATCAGGTGCTTGTCCATTGAAAAACTCCAATTGTCCAACATACATGAAAACCTCTGATGCTCCAATTAGTACATATTGTGGGACTTGCCAGAAAATGCTTAAAGAACTCGAATTCGTGCAATCTGAACAGTCTTTGTTGGCGTATTTTAATCTGAAATGCTCCACTATACCAGCTGCTACCATTGCCATTATAGCAATTATGAGGCCAACTCCCATACGTTGGAGCTCGGTTAGTCCTCTTGGAGATGACTTCTTTAGGCTGGCAACGAGGGGGTCAAGAACTCGCCTGTAGATGAAAATGAATGCTGCAACACTAAGGATATCAAAGCTTGACATGCTTGCAGGAGGGATGTCGAAGCCTGACACCGTGGTTTTCATGGCATTGCCTTGTTCCACGAATAAAGAGGCCATTTGAGTGAACACAACAGAGTAGAGTATTGTACATAGCCAAATTGGAAATAGTTTTAGAATGCATTTCACTTCTTCCACTTGAGTCACTGGACAAAGGCGCCACGGATTATCAAATCTTTCCTTTGATGTGATTATAGCTGCTTTATCCAAGAATCTGTTACCAAGAATATTTTCGTTAGAAGTACATCCATTTTCCCTTTATATATATGTAAACGAAGCACAGCACAACGACACAAGCACCTATCGAGGGCAGAGGCAAGACGCAGGATTGGAATGAGGGGATTCAGAAAAATGCTAAAATGTAACATAATAACTTACCTAAATTCTTCCGTATGCAGTATGTTTCGACTGCTATTATCAGCAAGCTCTCTTCCATCACCTTCATATAGCTCATCTCCATTTAAAGGTTGCTCAATCCTCCATTTTCTAGTTGCAGCTACAACCACTTGACAAAATCTTGAAATGGGGTTCCCCGTAGGTTTAAAGTGTCTGTACCTAGGTGTCCCAATAAGAAACAGAACCAATGCCAAAATAGCTGATCCAGCTGATGCCCAAAATCCCCATGTCCACATTCCCTTATCCTCAAAATAGACTAATACAGTGTTTGAAAACAGCGATCCAAGATTCAATGCCAAGTAGAAATAGCTAAAGAAGGACACTTTTGAGTGACTTTCTTGAGGATGATCTTCATCAAATTGATCTGATCCAAATGTCGCAATGATAGGTTGGTACCCTCCATTGCCAAGAGCAATTAAGTAAATGGACACATAGAAGAGCATAGTGTGGACACTTGAAGGGGATTCACAAGGGGTTTTTTCATCTCCGCAACCATTAGGCTTGACCAAGAAATTGTATGAACATAATGATAATGACAATAGTCCCTGAAAAAGGCACAAATTTCAAATTCTTAGTACCTAGTTTTTCAACTTGAGTTCAGTTTTTATGCATCAAAAAGTAATTTCTACGTTATTCATGCCACCTAAAATATAACTACTTATAATCATCAATACTAATCTGGATTATTAGCCTGAAAAATGAGGTAGGTAATTACAATGGGTTAAAATATAGTAAAAATCTTTTGTTTTTTTTTACACTATCAGTGTGCATAATTTGACATACGTGAATAGTGACATGAGGAAAAAATAACTTACCGCGACAAAAATGGCTTGGAAAATGGCACAAGTCTTGTATCTACCCCAATAGGAATCACTTAAGAAAGCGCCCAAAAGGGAGAAGATGTAAACAGTTCCAGTCCATTTGCTGACATTGTTGGCTGCTTCAGCATTATCTTGCCCCATAACTCTTGTAAGAAATAGGACCAGATTCACTCCAACTCCAAAAAATGCTAGTGTTGCTAAACCTTGATTCACTATATTATTCAACCAAAAGCAAAATAAATACTACTTAGTAGACAAACTAAAGTTGACTATTTACATTTTCTTTACATTTTAACCGATTACTATAACATGTTATTTGTTGCCCCTTTAGATTACCATGTTAAAATTATTGTAAATAGTTACATGTTGACTGTGCAAAAAAAAATGTACACAACATAATAAACGTAAGTTACCAAGTAATAGAACCCCAGCAAACCATCTTCCAGTTTTGGCACGCACAGCAGGGTTACCATGCTTATCTACAGTTCCATCTAGGGTGAATTCTTCTTGTGGAATATTCCCTAACTTCTCATCCTTCAAAAACGAAAAACATTTGTTTGTTAGAAGTTATCGTCAAGTGATAGATCAAAAGGTCATATTCAAGCCTTTGAAAAAGGAAAATAACTTACCCGTAAATACATAACACATGTTGATCTTTGCGTATCATTTTTATTAGCAAAGGATATATAGTTAATTGAATACGTTATTTCATATTGATTATAGAATACAAAAAGTAGACATTCATTTTTTCGTTTTCAAGAGATACTCTTTTAGTAAAACATTTTACTTTTCATCTGCTTTCTCCTCTTCTTTTCTTATTTGGTTTCTCAGTCAGTGTCTAGTATCTCCACTAAATTTCTAGGGATGACCCTTCCTACATAAATTTTTCTATTCTCGAAAATTGGAATCTGATACATTTAGTTAAGGGTGAAGGAATCTCAATCATCCCATCACAACTCATGTTGATATTGATCTGATTTCTCTTTAAGCCCATGAAAGAGACGTCAACCAGAGGTGTATGTTGAGTTAGGTACACGAGATACATCTGTCTTTGTCATAATTTTCTGCAACCGGAACGTACATTTGGAACAATCAATGGAGTTCGTACTCTTTCACGTATAGTTGAACATATCTTTCTGAGTCACTATTTTACTTTACGTGATTGGCTTCTCTTACATATATGATATGCTCATCAAATTATGTATCTGAAGTCAATAATTAAGCCATGGAACATTTTTATGCTAGCAATTTGCTATCGGATAGAACACTAGCTAGCTAGTACTGCGTGTTCTGCTTGAACACACGGCAAGCTAACTCTGATATGACTCCTCTCATTTAAATTTTATGGGATTTGGTTCTGACATGGTTCAATACGAACCACAAATGTATACTCCTTTTGCACATTTTTATTTGTCCAAATCTATGGACAGAGGGTCTCTACTTCTATGAAGTAGCGGAAAGGTCTGCGTACAATTTGCCCTCCCCAGACCCCACTTGTGGGATAATACTGG
>JAOTQR010000001.1:22363588-22378821 GCA_025774065.1 Solanum ossicruentum | reverse complement strand
CCAGATGACCCATGAGGAGCGTCGAAAGTTGCATTGACTAACTGCTACTTCACAAATGAAAAAAACGCAGATAGTTTGAAGAGCCATTTTGCTTTATTCCATCATACTCCAATGGCTGACATCAGAGTTTGGTTTAAATTTCAAAATATGTGTGAGGAAGAAAATTCCTAATATTTGAATATCTAGATATAGACGTAAATATTTGTGTACTATTCATCCCCTTTATCAAAGTAAAGAGCAACGTGAGTGGTCCTTGTTTAATGTTCGTCTTTAATTTATACAATAACTTTTCACGAAAAAAAAATTATGTTTTTTTATATCATAATATTTCATTAAGTCACCTGATTAAAGGTGCTCATAATTTAAATAAAAATTTACCCAAATCAAAATATCGAATTAAATAGATTAAATAAATTGATTTCATTTGGATTTGATTTGATTTGATTTTAATCTTTTAAAAATCAATAGTTCTTAGTTTGAGTTTGAATTTATTTGAAAAAATTGAAAAAATAACCAAACTAACCGACAAATTATATTCATAGATTTTATAATTATATGTACATTAATACATTATTTATAAAAATAATTTTAAAGATCTTATATACCTTTTCATAAAAAAAAAATTTAATCTACTCATGAAAGCACAAATACTCAAGACAGGAACATTTATCTTATTGATTTCATATATGTGAATGTCTATAGCAATTCTTGGTGGGACTAGAAATGTCACAATCTCTTCTTTTTAGGATAAAATGGTATTTTTTTTTTAAAAAAATTCACCATAAATTTACTATAATATCAGTCGTTCTAACTATTTTTTTTTTGAATGGATTATTGTTGTTTTTTCTTCATCTTGAATGTATCATTGCTTTTATTTTTGTGTATGGTTAATAACCGAATAATCGAACCAAACAAAACCGAAATCGATGATAACCAAATTGATAAATATCTATTATAATTGATTTGATTTGGTTTTGAAAATTTAAAAATTGTATTAAGTTGATTTGATTTTAATTTTGACCAATAACTGATCCAAATCTTGTACACCTAGCCATGATTTGAGTTTCTAAAATAAAAACTTATGTGCCACTTTAGTATAAGTTCAATGGCTAAAAGACAAAAGAATTTAAACAGTGGTGTATAAATAGATATTATGTTGGAAATGAAAATTAAAAGAAAGATGGGAGATGAAGTGAAGCTTTACAGGACATGGTCAAGCCCATATGGTCTGAGGATCGTTTGGGCGCTAGAGATGAAAGGGATTGAATATGAAGCCATCTTTGAAGATTTAAGCCAGAAGAGCCCTCAACTCCTCCAGTATAATCCTGTTCACAAAAAGATTCCTGTACTTGTACACAAACGCAAACCAATCTGCGAATCACTCGTAATTCTTGAGTATATCGACGAGACGTGGAACCAAACAGCTCCTTTGCTACCTCAGGATCCTTATGACAAAGCCATCGCACGTTTTTGGGCTAAATTCGTGGAAGACAAGGTAACATATCATTCATCTCTCTTGACTATTTCTAAGTCCATTGATCAGACCACATTCTATTTCTCTTTTGTCTTCTAACTCACAGTCTTTCAAAACTTGCTTTGCTAGCTTTCGAATAACGTCTGATTGTTATAATATTAAGGCCGGCCAGAGGCTCAACTCACTAGATCGAAGATAGCTTTAGGCTATACATTTGACTTTATGCCACTAATTTTATTGATTTGCACCTCTATATTAACATAGGAACAGAGCAAGTACATAGTACTAAATATAGTAGGACAATAGGTATTTCCAGTTATAACAATAAGCTATCTTCATTTATCTATGGGTCTACCTGCTTTAGGCTCCAAAATTGACTTTAGCTACTGCTAATTTTATTGAGTTACATCTGTATATTAATTGTTAGGAATTAGTATGAAGATAAGAAATAGATATAAATAAGCAAGAAGTAAATATAGAACTAAACATACAAATTTTAATGTGGAAAACTCGAATTGGGAAAAATCACGGGCAACGACGACCAAATTCACTATGTAAAACGTTGAGTACAACAAGTCCTCAAGAACTTCAATGCAATAATGAGGACAAGATAAAGAAAACCTCAGTACAAGAATAAATTGATCATTTTGATTGATATTTGTCTTTCATCATGATGTGCAGCTTCTGCCATCAGTATGGAGTGTTTTCACAGGAAAAGGACATGAGGAGAAAAAGGATGCTCTTGTTCCAGCAGTGCAAAACTTTGAACTCATGGAAGAGCAGCTGAAAGACAAGAAATTTTTTGGTGGAGAGAATATCGGATATGTGGACATTGTACTTGGTGGGATGGCCTATCTTCTTGATGTGTTTGAGGAGGTAATCGACATGAAGTTGTTTGATGCATCCAAATTTCCTCTCTTGTCGGGATGGATGAAAAACTTTCATGATGCTCCCGCAATCAAACAACACTTGCCACCTCGAGATAAACTAGTAACCAAATTCCAACTGCTTCATGAAAAGTACCAGACAGAAAATTAAATGGTGAAATTCATGCAGGGTGTGTCTTATAGTTTATAGAAATAACAACAAACTGATTGTGGAACTGTTTGTATGATGATCACACACTTTTGGACTACATATCAGGAATAATAAAAGTCTTACACATGGAATATTTGATGGTAGATCCAAGTGTTCGTGGTTGTTCAAGAATAAATGAAATAAAACATATGGTAAAGCTAAGACAACTATTGTATGATTGATAGATACAAAGGCGCATAATAGATCGATATGAATATCGTGAGCTATCTCAAAATAAAATCAACTATTGTGATACCTTCATAACCAGCTCAGAGAAGGAAGAGATAAGAAGACCCTATGCAGAATGTGGCCAAGCATGTTGACCCTTCCCTCTTATTATATAGAGAATATCAGCTTACATATTATTAATTTATATTGAAGTATATGGGTGTTATGGTGCATTTACTACTCAAATTAGATCCATCTTTCTATATATGGTGAATATATTGGTAATTTTGATTGGAATAACTAATAAGAAGGATTATTTGGTGAGTTAATGTACCATTTCGACTAAGGATGGGTTAATGGAAGTAGTGGGAATTTGAGTTATTTTTTATATGGTCTGATAGTATAACAGAGCATAATATTAAATATTTTTCAATAATAAAAACATAACCAAATTGAAATATTTGACTACCATGATTAAGCTATACTCGTGAGAGAATTTTTTGGGCAGATGCTTCCACTTCTCTCCCCATAATGTTACACCTAACCAAACTTGAAATTGTGTTCATCACCATTTTAGCATCTTCCCATCTATTCCCACTAGCTAATTTCTTGTACAAATAGCTATCAAATGTCATCCTTTGCACATATTCATCTCCACACAACTCCACCAATGCTTCCCTTGCTGCATTATTACCATAGAAAACTTTCTGCAATACATCCAAGAACTTGAATGTTGTGAAATACTTGTCGTCCCATTTTCTTAGATATTCCCTTTTCAAGTCGGCTTCATGGATCATGTTTTCTCCGCCCTCCGAGGCCTTCACGATTGCCTCCCCACATATTCGTCCGCTTTTTGCGGCGAAATATATTCCTTCGCCCGAACATTTTGTCACGTATCCAGCTGCATCCCCTATCAGAGCAACCCGTCCGCGGATCCGAATGGGACGCGGATGCTCTGGTATGGGATGAGCCTCCACTTTGATCACTTTCCCGCCTTCGATTTTTGATTTGACTCGTGCTCTCGTACCAAGTTGAAGAGATTTGATATCGGACTTTGAGCAGACTGTGCCTGTCCCCACTGCCACGTGATCGCATTTAGGGAACACCCACGCGTAAAAATCGGGTGACACGTCATTCCCTACGTACATCTCAGCTAAATTTTCGTAATACCCCATTTTGTCCTCGGGTAATTTGATCCTCTCTTGGAAGGCAATGGCAGTAGTGTAATTTCCAGCTTTGATCGATTTAGCTACGCGGCTATTGGCTCCGTCGGCGCCAATGACGACGTCCACGGCGAGCTGACGCTGGCAGTTATCCATGGTGTAGTGAATGACGTACGGCTCGCGTGAGGATGTGGGGACCACGAGGTTGGTGACAAGGGCTTTGAGTAGGGTGGCGCCGCTGGATTCGGCTCGCTGACGGAGGAATGAGTCGAGCACTTCTCGCCGGACCATGGCGATGAACTCGTGCGGTTTTAGGGTTTTACCGAAATCGACGACGAGATTTGATGGAGAAACGATTCGCATCTGGGTGACACGGCGATCTATGAGATGAGAAGGTATTGAGAACTCGTCGAGCATGCATAGTGGAATGGCGCCGCCGCATGGCTTAGCTGTAGCTGGGCTTCGTTCAAAGAGGAAAGTTTCGATTCCGCCGGCGGCGAGAGCTTCTGCAGCTGAGGACCCAGCTGGACCGCCGCCGATAACAGCTGCTCGAAGCTTGCAGAGGACTTGATTTCTGGGTTTTTGTTTGAAATGATGGGATTGCTTTTGCGGGTTTTGGATGCTGAGTGGGAGCAGCGGACATTGAAGAGGGTGAAGATGCAGGTAGGTTTGGGCGGCCATTGCTGATAAAAAAGTTGTATTTTAGGAATTAAAGGTTTCAGATTTGACAAAGTAATTGGTAGGTTATAATGCCTCACTAGGTTGCTTATAGGAGTTCAATCTTCGTTTTGTGACCCCAATAACTAATTAATCAGCAACAAATTCTTAAATGAAATTTAAATTCATAAAGAATTAATTCTTGATCCGTTGAATTGAAAATATTTTAAAAAATAAAAAAGTTGGTAGATTATAATGAGATTATTATATATACCAGTAATTAAAATGTAAAGATGCTAACATGAGTACAAAGAACTGAACTTTTGTTTATTTTAATGTGTTTGGGATCACAGGAAGTTGGTAATCTTGTAATTTCCTTGACAAGTTTGATTATTCAAATCAATTGGTATATGTGCTTATTATATACACTCACTAGAGAATAATTTTTATGTCGAAAAATAGAGAAGCTCTAGTATAGTATCTGTGATGACTTAATAGAGTGAGCAACAGTCCTTTTTTTTTTGCTTTTTTTTTTCTGTTGAAAATTGGTCACGATTAGAATATTACGTAAAATACAAAATTATTATGTAGGATGCTATGTTGAACAAATATATATGTATATACCAAATCCTTTATTTCAAAAAAATCCTCCACATCAATTGATATTTTTCTAAACAAACATGAGACAAACATATTTAGAACCCATTTGAATGAACTTATTGCTTTGAACTTAAGTCAAAAACTATAATTAGGAATCCTAGGTTATAGCTTTCTACTTATTTTAATCATTTTAGTTTAAAAACACGTGCTTATAAGTACTTTTTAATTTACCCAAATACTAAAAAATGCTTAAAATCTATTTTAACATAAAAATATTTAAAATAAGTCAATTCGAACAGACTCTTAGTGTTATACTAAAATTACAAATAGCAATCCCAAATTTAAATTGATTCTATTTTATCTTTTTCTTGGAGAAAGACAATCAATTGTCCTCCCAAATACGTTTTAGAGGTTTTGTTTAGGGTGATGTTACTGGCTTCTATTGACTAACAAGAGTAACAATTTAAATGTACTTTAACTGCACTAATTATTGTTCAATACAAGCCAGATAAAAAAACAAAAAAAATTTCTATATACATGTTTGTTCAGAGACATTCTTGATGGTATCAAAATATTTAAGATTCTGAACATAATGAAATTATACTCATGAATAGACTTAAGAATGTCTCTAGGCAGATGTGTATAGAAAAGTTTCTTACTTTGTCATATGATTTGTATTGGATAAGAATTAGCGCAATTAAGACACATATTATAGTAAATCAAAAGTTACTAATTTCAATACTATCATACTTTGACATGATCACTTAAAAACTCATGAATGATGAGAAAAATTATAGAAAATTTAAATGGACATCCATTAAAGAAACTAAGATTTCTTTAAATGGTGAATTTTTTTGCACTACTTGTTATAGCGAATTAATTGTGAGACCATCACAAAAAAATTGAGATCATGTCTCGTGTATTCTTAGAAAGTATACATATGGAGATATTTCTGGACCTATTCACCCACATAATGGGATATTTAGATAATTTATGGTCCTAATAGATATGCTTTCTATACATGGAGTTATTTATGGAACTCTCATCCATCTAGTAGATCGTTTAGATATTTTATGGTTTTAGTAGATCATTCATCTAGATGGTCTCATGTGTGTCTATTGTTATTCCGTAACTTGAACTTTGAAAAATTATTGGCACAAATAACATGACTATGAACAAAGTTTCCTGATAATTAGATCAAGTTTATTCGTCTTGATAAAGGTGTAGAGTTTTCATCTCAAGCATTTAATGATTATCACCTATCGATTGAGATTGAATAAATCCAATGCTAAAGTGAATGTGGTAGCAGTGCATAATGTGTGAAAGAGACAAATGATTGAATAATGCATATGAACATAGAATGATGTATTAGACTATCATAAATTAATATGCTAAGATGATTACATTTCATTCTTAAAAAATGAGAACTTTTTGATAAATGCTATGGATACAGAACTATTCTCCGAAGTGAATGTGGTAGTATTTAATGAACCTTCTCAATGCGAACGTGCACTTTATCATGATAGGACCACGATTTATCTTTTGAGAGAGGTGGAGTAATTGAGCAGAAATTAGTTTAGAATTGACTCTTAGAGTAATAAATGTAAAATTTGTTTATGTTATATTAAATCAGTAATTTACCAAAGCAAAAAGTATATGCTATGTTAAATTTGGAGTTTACTTATTAGACATATATTGAAAATATAAATGATTCTTCAGGAACTTTTTATATTACTTGTTCTCATAATAAGTTGATTGGATCAACTAATATTAGGGTTAAATTTCCTACATTTTGAAAGTATAAAAGGTGATATAGGCTCGTTCATTTATCATATGATAAATAGATAGATACATTTGTAAGATAATCACATGTGCATTTATTGTCAGTATATGGAATATACTGGTATGTAAAATGACTCAAATAAAACAAAAAATGTTCAGACTCAAATCAATCTACTCGACTCTGAACTCATCTCATCAGCTTATAACTCAACTCAATAATTATGCAAGTTTTGGAGTTTAAAATCATGCTTTGAAAAGAGACTCAATTTTCATGCAACTCAACTTAAAACATAATATGCTCAGTCAAGTGTTGCTTGGAAGTTTATCTAACCGACATAAATTTCACCATCTTAAATTTGGTGATACATAATGAAGGCGACATCATTGTCATGCCCATCCTAAACTTGCAAGGTAAGGGAAGATCAACTCCTCTCTCTCTCTCTCTCTCTCTCTCTCTCTCTCTCTCTCTCTCATCCAAGGGGAACGTTCATCTTTTCGGACATGAGCCGCCAGAATTAACTGCACGACTATCCTGCGCCGATAACGTAGTTCTAGGGTATTATCTTCTTACCTAACTCGGTGGTCAATATTCTTTCTAAGATTAAAACGTGCTCATACAAATCAACTCAAACTCATCTCTTTGCTTCATCTCAAAACAGCTCAACTCGATTTCTCAACAACTTAACAATTTAGAGTTTATCATTCATGCATGCAAATCAAGACTCTAACTTACATCATGCAGGACTCTGATTCATATGGTCATTCATTCTCATACCAGTCATACTCAATACAAATACATATAAGGTGCTAATCTCATGTATATGGTAGAACAAGAATATGTACATACTCCTCATGCTCAAACATGCTCCAAGTATTCAACTCGGATAATAGACTTATATTCTCAATTCAATTAATATACAAAACATCATCAAGTAATGAAATCAAGGTTCATGCCATCAAGTACATGCCAACTATTATCTCAATTTCATATGAATGGCACTGCAGTGCATCAATTTATTCACATACAGTCATGAAGACTCAAAATAAATGCAAGAAAACTCAAAAATTAGAATTATACGATTTTTATCGCTCACTCTTATTCATGACTCAACTTAAGACTACTAAGGGATGCATGAACATACTCAGTTCTACCTTTTAGAAAACCTTACATACTTGGAATTTGGAAGGACAATCAATCCTCTGACGATCCTCACGCTTGAACTCAAAACCCTCACTTTTTTCCCTTCTTGGATACTTTCAAGAATTCTTAAGTGTGTATTGAGAGATAATACACTTAGGGTTCTTATATAGGACCTAAAATAAGTCCAAAGCACCGTATGTTTTAAATAAAAAAGGTGAGAAAGAATGAAAATATCCTTCTTAAAAATTACCGAGTGAAATCACGAGACCCCATCTATGGACCGTTGGTCCATTTACTAGCCATAAGTGACCTCTCATAAGTGAGGGTGTCCAAGAATTTAGTTACTGAAATTTAACCTAGAACTTACAAAATCTCTTCCTACGGGCAGTAAAGTACCTTACGGACCATCTAGTTGTCACTACCCAAGCTTAGGGCTCAGATATAGCATGACGAATAGGGAACCCGAAGGGACCCCAAACAAGCTTCTTAACATATCATTCACACATAATTGATTGCGGAAACAAAATTAAACAATAAGAATCCATTAATAAAAGGGATATGGGGACTAAGGGAAGACTTTGATATTCATAGAAGCATAAAAGAGTCAAGCTCATAGCATAAACATAACATAGTATCCAACAACACTTCTAACTTAGAATGAAGCCGGGCTTACCTTTATAATAATAAGTATTCAACACAATAAGGAGTCTCAACATAATATGAAATGAGTAGATATTGTCCTCATAATCGAGGACTCACCAAAGCTTTCTTCGAGAACCGAGCTATCCACGTGGAGGAGGATGACCAAAAGGAGTTTTGGTTCCTACATGGTGATATCATGTAGACATAGAGTATGCATTAGTACATTTGAATGTACTAAGTATGCGGGGTGCAATGCAACAAAGACATAAGCCAATATATTCAAAATGCATAATCATAAGCAATGAATATATAATCTCAACATGACATGCATGATCAATGCTTGTAACAAAACATGTTTGTAAATCATTCAACTTGCATAATACATAATACATGTGTGAGAGGAGACCTTAACCAACATAAGTAAGACCAAGCGAGCTATAACTTGGAATCCCAATGATTACCCCTCATCGGTAAAGAGGTGGTTTACTTGCCAAGGTAAACCATACTTCACCTTATGGGAACATGACCCATTTCGTATGAAGCAACAGGAATATGACCTATTTTGAAAAGGATTTCATGATAAAGTGCACTAAATGGATCCACTAGTATAACAAGGGTAATGAATAATCCTATAATGGCACATAATTTGAGGAAAGGAGTATGGACCCTTGGATATAGTTCACATCGACATCCAATCTATTGGTGCTAAGTCTAGTCCCACGGAATACTTGAAATAATCATACTTTAATCATAATATTAATAGCTTGTAAAAACATAACTTGAGTAGCTCATAATTTTGCTTGACCTTTACTAGTGAGCTTAACTTGAACATGAGAGTAGATCATAATCATACATGAATCCTTGCTTTAACATGAACGACTCACAAGAGGTAAAAATCTTGAAATAGGGGTTAACTTGATACTTGTAAATCATAGATATTTTTCATGAGTTCAATACATACTTGAAAACCCTTAATCATCATGAAGTCACTTGACTTGCTAATCATGTAATAACTCATCAATAACTTAAGAATTCTTGTCATATCATTTTATCAAACACATGGTGGTTTCATGTGTTGGCCTCTAGCACACGCAAGTGTACGTAGTCTAAACAAGTAACATAGTGATCTTTTTAAAGATCGGGATGTCAAACACAAAGGACGTGATATAACTTGCTAATATTCCAAATTGTTATATTGATGAAATATTTTATATAAAATTTAATTTGACAATTTAATTTTATGAACTAACTTGTAAAATATTGAAAACTAAAAAGTAAGATTATACTTGAATGTATTCTTTTGATTAAATACCAAGGTAAATGAAATTTCGGGATTGTAACTTTTTTGACGCCGAATTAGTTATCAAATATTACACTTATGTCCAGTTGTTGATTGTTGATTCAAAGGGTTGAAATTACCAAAATAGGGCTGCACGCCTCTTTTTAGCCTATTTTTAGTATTTGTCTAGCTATATCGTTGAGCGGGGATAGATAATCCAATAAAAATGCATTAACGAGTTCATCCTTTATTTGGAATCAAGCAAGGTGCAGAGGTAGATGTAACAATTCTCCAACACACAAAACAACTTATTTTCATAAATCAAACAATCTCCTTATACTACCTATGTTCTTGGCATCACAACATCTTTCGAATTCATGATACACAACAATTCATTTTCAAGGTGATCAAACTTAAAAATGGAGATTTAAGAAGTATAAGAACAATCACAACTCGTTCATAAATGTAAAAGTTTCAACAACTAAAACATTTTCTAAGTTACAATCCCAGAAAAAGATGAGTTTAGTAAATTATCTCAAGATTACAAGCCAAAAATATGATCAAACTCATAATCAAAACAATCAAATGAAAGATAAAACTAACCAAAAGGTTGAAGAACTTGTATTTCTTCTTCCTTCCAAGAACTTTCGTACAACAAAGACAAGATGAGGACAGAATGATTAATTACAACTAAGGTGGGATCATTTATAGCACTAAAATTTTTTGAAAACATGACTTTTCCCAACTTTTGCTCAAGTCCGCATCGCAGACAGCTTATTTTTGTGCACACTCGCTAATTTATGCTGGTTGAGTCAGAGATTATATAACACTAATCCGTAATTTTTAACTGGTCCACTACGTGAACTTGGACGCGGATCAAGTGTTAATCATCTTTCTTCACTTTGCACCTTGTTGAAGTCTTCACTTGGTTCTTGTATCATTCTGAAACAATATTTTCTATTACACATTCATGAAAACCACAACAACTTGGTGCAATTTTCTCAACATTAGCAAAATATATACAATAACTATAAAAAGACCTAAAACATTATGATTTGTCTTTCGAATGTCACTTTATTTATGGAATTTTTGACTAGTTAGGCATATAAATACGCCTAAGATCACCACCCCACACTTAAAGCTTTTGTCTGTCCCGAGCAAATCAAGACACATGCATGCAACAATTTCCTAAGTAGTATGTAAAATAAACTTCATATGGACAAATATTTCTAACCAAAATATACATCCTTTAAAACTTCTAGCAACATTACTCACTTTAAGCACTTGACGAATTGATCAAGACTTATGTGAAAGTTCAGTTAACAGTATCACCTATTTGCCATCCTTACATGATTATATACCATCACAAGAAAAATTACCTAATTACACCATTCAAACCTATAAGTGAACTCAAATTGGGTACAACATCAACTCTCACTCTCACAAATGAAGTTTCACATTGCTTCTAGTTCCTATAAACTTGCCCTTAATGTAAAATTGACGATTTCATTTGAAAGATCACTTAGGTCTTCTTATACAATTCTTCAATACAAAAATCAACTTATTTTCATAAATCAAACAAGCTCCTTATTACTATCTATGTTCTTGGCATCACAACATCTTTCGAATTCATAATACACAACAAATTTATTTTCAAAGTGATCAAACTTAAAAATGGAGATTTAAGGAGTATAAGAACAATCACAACTCATTCATAAATGTAAAATTTCAACAACTAAAATATTGTCTAAGTTACAATACCAGAAAATGATGAGTTTTGCAACTTATCTCAAGATACAAGCCAAAGCCATGATCAAACTCATAATCAAAACAATCAAATGAAATATAAAACTAACCAAAAGGTTGAAGAACTTGTATTTCTTCTTCCTTCTAAGAACTTTCGTACAACGAGGACATAATGATTAATTACAACTAAGGTAGAATCATTTATAGCACTAAAAATTCTTGAAAATCTAACTTTTCCCAACTTTTGCTCAAGTCTGCATCGTGGACTTAGCTTATTTTTGTGCCCACTTGTTAATTTATGTTGACTGACTCAGAAAGCATTATTTAACACTGATTTACAATTTTTTAACTGGTCCACGATGCGGACTTGGACGCAGATCAAGTGTTAATCATTTTTCTTCATTTTGCACCTTGTTGAAGTCTCCACTTGGTTCTTGTATCATTCCAAAGCGATGTTTTCTAGTACACTTTCATGAAAACCACAATAACTTGGTGCAATTTGCCCAATATTAGCAAAATGCATACAACAATTATAAAAAAACCTAAAACATTATGATTTGTCCTTCTAATGTCACTTTATTTGTGGGATTTTTGACTATTTAGGCATATAAATACGCCTAAGATCACCATGATACTTGTTTAAAATCATGCAATTCAAGAGTAAAACAAGATGAGTAGACTCAATGCAATTCAACCCACCAACATGGTAGTAAAACCCTCATGTAGGGTACCTTAAAATCCATCACAAAAGCTCATAATAGTTCATAATTTCATAACTCAAAACATGCATAGTCTTAATAGACAAAATCAATTCATGGAATAAGCTGTTATAAACATTCATGCATAATCAATCAATACTTGATAAAAACCCTAACATGATTTATGTTTATATTTCATAATAGAAGATACCCATAGGTAATACAACTTGAAACCATGCAATTTTCATAGAAAAAGAAGGTTGGGCTCCATGGGTGAAAGGATCCATGGATGAAGATGCACATACCTTAAATCTTGAATTCCTTGAAATGAACTTGAAGTAGACTTAGAGCTTGAAATGAATCCTTGAGTTCCAAAATTGAGCTTGAAATCCTTAAATTTGAATGAGAGAATTAATAGAGTCTTAGAGAGGATTTTGTAAGCTATAGAGTTGAAAAATGACTAAGTATAAGAGATTTCACGTTTAAGTGGGCATGGGGCTATGACCCCAATGCCCTTGGGCGAAATAAGAAACCAAGGAAAATGTTACATTGGTCCGTGCCCCTGGCGTGACGCAGATCAGATGCGGACCTCAATCTATACTAGTCCATGCCCCTGGCGCGTCGCGGTCAAGGAGTGGACAACCCCTGAAAATTGAAAATTAGCGAAAATTATTTTTCATTACGGGTCTTCTAAAATCTTGGTTATACCCATTGCCCACTCAATTTTTCCACCTGATGGAGAATATGAATTCGAATTTTTGAAATCATGCACAAATTTTGAGATATATCAAAATTACGATTATGAGGCATTCCGAAGCACATGAGCGGTGTTTCTCGTGGTTTCAAGGCTCAGAAAACTTGATTCCTCGGAACTTTAACCTAAGAAATTAGACTTACGGGCCATAAATGATTTGATGGGTATTCTGCAAACTCATCACTTGATATCCAGAAAAGTGGATTTTTGAGTCATCAACCTACGAAAATTAATGTAAAGGTCGTGGAACAATATACGGTCCATATAGTATCTCGTATTTGAGCCTCAGACTTAGGAAAATTTACCAAGTCACTTGGGCAACCTACGAGGCGTTATCTACGGGCCGTAGATAATCCCTCGTGATTTCTTCTAGTGGTTTTTCTAGAATCATTTTTCTTAGTGTTTCTCCGGGCATCTTCTTAGACTAGGTAGGAAGAATTAGGGGGTGTTACATCCACGACCTCCCAGAGATATAAAACCTCAAGATAAGTCTCCATTCTAACTGCCCAGGGATGATAATTTTCACCATAAAAAATAGGAAGAGCAATTCGAGAACAACTATTTCAAAATTAATCTTTCCTTGGTCCCTTAAGAAAATGGCTCGGATACCAAATTTTGAAATTTTTAATAAAGAAACTAAGAAAATAACTGAGAAAGATTTTGAAAGAAAAAATACTGCAGTATTATAAAAAAAGATTATTTTATCAGTAATGCATAGACATACATTCATATCTATAATTTCTAACTAGAAAATAGAAAATATATTATTAAATTTGTCAATAAAATTCAAATATCAAACAAAAAAAATTCCTAAATTCAAGCCATACGAGACTCTAAAAAATAATTTCTGTAAAAAATTTTTTTTAGAAAAAATATAATTATTTATTTTATTTTTGCAGTATCGTGAGACACATCCTCAACACTTCTAAAAAAATAAAATGGAATGCAAATATAAGAGTGAAACTTCCAAGTGTTCTAGTTTACCCTCTACAATTAAGTAATGAAACTTCCATTCAAGAAAGTTTGGAATAATAGTACTAGTAACTAAAAAGCTCTTTTATTCAACCCAAGCTTCAGCATATTCAAAATCAAACTAATTAGTCAAATAACTAGGATTTTCGCACACCTTACAGTGAATTAGTATTAATTACTCTTTCTGTTTCAATTTATCTGATGTTATTTGATTTGAAGTGAATTTGCAAAAATCAAAGCACTTTTCATATTTTTGGTCAAAAGTAGATTATAGATATTTGCATGACAATAAATCATTTCAATGAGAATAAAAAAATATTATTAAATTAGATTATTACTAATTACTAAATAAAAAAAGTGCTTGAATCTAACTAAAGAAGAAAGTTTGTCACATAAATTAGATGAAAGAAGTACTTATTTTTGCAAGTTGGGACCAAACTAGCAGTTCCCTATTAAGAAGTACTCAGCAAAAGCTTTTGGAGGAAGGAGCCAAAAGAAGAGAAGCCTAAATATATATATATATATGTAAAATAATGAATACTGCTAATTTATGAAAGGAGAAGTGTTGAAATCCATATAATTAGGAGTTCAAATTCACTCATTCCACTAATTGGGGACTTAATATCCATATACATAGACTTCGTCATTAGATTAGTATTAGTTAGTGCAACTTACTGAGTTCTTTCTTTTATGATGAACGGTTGATATAAGTTCTATATTTTGTGTTTGTAGACTGAGGAGAAAAGAGGCTTGGCAAGAAGAGGAGTATATAATGAGAAAAGCAAGGAGATCAACCTCTTTCAAATATACTACATGAATTTTAAAAATATAATCAGATTCTCGTGTCGATCTAAATGAATCATGTTTTTCAAATACAATGTTTTTCAATCAATGTTGAAAAAGAAAAAGCCACAAGCACCACTAAGCCCAATCATTGGTCAATGTGTGTTTGGATTGGATTTTTTAAGTGGCTGATACTCCATCGTCCATCTTTACTTGACCCCTATACTATTTTGGGATGTCCAACAATACTTGTCCACTTTATGAAATCAAGAGATAATTTTACACTTAGTTCCTAAT
>JAOTQR010000001.1:22348728-22363488 GCA_025774065.1 Solanum ossicruentum | reverse complement strand
CTCGTATGGGTGACTGGTAGAAAGTTATAATGAGATTATATATAACTAAAAAGTAAATATATTAAGATAGAGCAAAGTACCCATGAACTTCAAGTTTGATCTTGGGAGAATCAGGACCGTCTCGACCATAAAAATACTAAAACAATTCTTTGAGGCTTTAATTTTTAGGGCCTCCAAAATTTTCTAATAATCTATATATTATTTATTGATAAATTTGAACACAATTTTTTGGGTAAAAATGAATAGTAATTATTTAATTCGTTAATATGGAGGTCCTTGTAATAATTAATAAATGAAATATTATTTACTTGATTATAATATCATTTTTTATGTGACTACTTATTTTTTTGGTTTATTGTATCTTTGTGATTATCATGAATCCAATCTATTTTTTTTACATGTATTTTCCTTTATTATTCCTCTTTCTATTTTCACTCACTCATTATTGAATATCTAGAGTCTACTAAACGGTAAATTTTTTTGCAGTATGCAAAATATATTATTCTGTGTTTATAAATAGATCAAAGTTTATTTTTCGAAGTATTATTTAAATTTCAACCATTACAACAAATCAATATTATGTTAATATCATTATATCAATTTATTAAAGTCACCAACTATTTCAATATTGAAAAAGAACAAATGAAATAAGTTAAACTTAATAAAAGTTGGGTCGGGTTAGGTCTTGACCCACTCTATAACCCATTACGTCTTGACCCACTCTATAACTCATTACTCAACTTATTTTGACTCAACCCACTTTGGGTTGGGTTGGGTCTTGACCCATTTGTTGTCTTAACCCATTATGACCCAATCAAAATTGACCCAACCCACAAATTGCCACCCCTAGGATAAATCAAGGATTATATTATTAGACTGATGAAGATTATATTGTACCATAGTGGCTCGAAGCTCCTTATAGAGAGCAAGATATTCATGTCTCAACCTGAATAATTATTTATTCATTTTATTTTTCAAATTTTCATATATATTCATTTTATTTTTCAAATTTTATGATATCTTCACTAACATAATTTTGTGATACCATATGTATAACTGGTTCAAGTGGAACTCTTAACCCTATACTAGCCCTACCAAATAGACTCTTTAAGACCTTAAATTGTGAACTAGATGAGAGTATAAGTAGTCACTCCTTTTTGGTTATTTGGAAAAATATCATACCAAATCCAAAGCAAACAAACCAATGGGCATGTGGTGGTTCATAACAACATTAGCCATTACTGTTTTCTTTTATTCCCCTGCTGATGCTTATGATAACAACCCTCTACAGGACATATGTGTCGCTGTTAACGACTCACAGGCTTCTGGTTTAATCATCCTTCTATATTATTTATTTTGGAATGAGGCATAGTTTTTGTATACATGTTGTATAATCTGAATATATGCTTATCTTTACTCTATTTTACTTGTGCAGTTTTCGTGAATGGAAAGATTTGCAAAGACCCAAAGCTTGCAACAGCAGATGATTTCTACTTTTCAGGCCTCAATGTTAGTACAGATGCATACCTGGGGTTTGCTGCAAATGTTGTGGGTATAAACAACATGCCTGGACTTAACACTCTTGGTATTTCTGCTGCTCGTGTTGACATTGAACCGCATAGTATTTTGACATTTCACATGCACCCCCGAGCTACTGAGCTGATAATTGTCATGAAGGGTACTCTGTACGTAGGATTTCTTGTCCCTGATCCTGCAAACTTCTTTAAGAGTCGTCTCTTCTCCAAAGTATTGAACCCTGGAGATGTGTTTGTGTTCCCAATAGGTCTTATCCACTTCCTGTATAATGTTAGAAACATAAATGCTACTCTATTTGGCTCTTACAACAGTCAAAATCCTGGAATTAACACGATACCTAGTTCAATCTTTGCTTCAGAGCCACCTATTATGGACGACATACTTGCCCAAGGCTTCCACCTTAATAAGACACAGATTGCAGAACTTCGAAAGAAATTCTCTTAGTTGTCACTTCCAGCATCTTATGATGGAATATGACTTTACTTAATAACTCCTTAATCAAGTTGAAAATCTATGTAACTACATAATCTTTCTTGGCTGAGATATTTATTCCAGAAAGAATGAATAATACAAATGATGCATATTATGTTATTATTTAGCTTGATGGCATCTCTTTCTTATTTTTGTGTAATTCTTTTACACAACTTTGGAAGTAGAACTAGTTATACCTAAATGCTTTGTTTACTAAAACTGTCATACTAAATCAATTATGATGTCTGAGTTCCGTTTCTTGGTATTTGCTTAGCAGTGAAATGATCCTTTTTCGTTGTCAACTAGGAAATGTTATGTCGAAACTGAATTTTAGTCTTGGGCAACATGAAGCCATTTGGGTGATTATTGATCGGCTGACCAAGTCCGCTCAATTTCTGCCAATCAGTTTGACTTACTCTATGGATAAGCTAGCCTAGATATACATTGATGAGATAGTACGTCTACATGAGACACCATCATCTATAGTATCAGATAGAGATCCATGATTCACACAGCTATTAATGAATAAAAATTGTTGATCTGCCTTGTTAAATATATACGAACACTGTTAACAAAAATCTCAATACTGTTATCTTTAAAAACAAAAATGAAATAGTTTTAGGTAATTATATGTGACAACCTATTTTGGTCCATAATTTATATCCCGGTGATCTTTTTATTTCCTTCACTATTTTTATTCTCAATGTTATTAAATATCTTGAAGTCTGCCAAATGGCCAACATTCTGCATTATACAAATTTTATTATCGTCTATTTACAAAGAGTTTAATTTTGGTACACTATCAGTGTACCAAAATTTTATACTATCAGCTAATATTGACCTACAGTTGTAGGGCTATTGCAGGTTACCAAAAATATTTCTTTCTTTAAATATATATTATAAAAAATACAACATAATTATTATTTTTTCTCTTTCTTCTCTACTTCTCTCCGTTTCACCCTCTCTCTTCATCCTTGGCAAATAGTTTAGTTTTTTTTTTATTAACTTCTTCCATCAATCTAAATATCTTTTTTCTTAATTATTCTATAAGCATATATATATATATATATATATATATATATATATTAATTTTGTTTATTGATTCTAGGATTTATTGGTATTTGTTTCATAAAATTAAGTATTTTTTGAAGTGTTTGTTTCATTATTCTATTGTTGTGTTTTTCACAGAAGACGAAAAATCTCTTGAACAACTCCCTACATCTTCCCTCTCTTTCAAATCTTCTTTTTGATTACATATATTTAGAATTACTAGTTTTGAATAGTGTGTTGCACATATGTCACGTGTTCAAGGTTACACTTATGTAGCACGAAATCCTTGGCTCTCTTCTAGTTGATTAAGTCTTTATCCTGACAAATTTTGAATTCTTAGTTTGCTATCGTAAGTCAATTCTTTGTTAGAGATAGGATCATGAGAAATATATGGATGAGATTGTATCATGATAAAACAAATCTTTCTAATTCTATGTTTACTGTTGTAAGATCGTTCTTCTTTATGGAGAAGATATGAAATAAATAAAATTTTGATCATGTAGCTCTTTCTTTTACCTGCTCTTCTATGTTTCCTCTTAACCTTGTCTATTCGATGCTAAACCTGGTGACAATACATCATCTTAATTATACTCCAGTTATTGGAGAAACTACTATAACTTTTGCAAACTTAATCAATAAAGGAGAAACAGAGAGACTTACGATGGAAAAGATAGAAAATTGTAAACCTTGCAATGTTATAGTTGATTGCAGGAGGAAAAAGAGAAACATATTCATGAGAAATAAGAATCCTATTTAGGTGATTTATATAGAACAATTTTGCAATAATGAAGAAATTAGTACAGGAAATAAACAAACGACTGTTATGTTGAGGTTTAATCACATTTTTGAGCAACCATACTACTTCCAGTGATCAAACCATTTATATTTATAACTGAGAAAAATTCAACCATCATGAGTTCTTTCTTTATAATTGCACATTCAATTCAATTGATACTTAGAAAAAAATTTAAAGAAAAGCTAACTGAAAAATGTTCAACATATGGTTCTGAAAATTGTTTGGTTCCTGAAAAAATGTGATTAAACCATAAAATGCAGACACCAATTTAAGACATTACATTGTAAAACATAACTCCAATGCTAATTGCTAATTAAGGTCTAAATGCACCAATTTTTTGAATCTATTATTTTATTGGCTCATTATTACTTGGCTCATTACGTGGCTGACCATTTCAAGAGTTTAAACTTTTTATCATTATTTCATTTAATAATTAAATACATAATTTGTCTCATTTAAATATTTAATTATTATTTTATTAAGTATTAAATACATAATTTGTGTCTCTTTTTATTTAAAGGTGGGGGTAAAATGGTAATCCAACTTTGAAAGAAGGAGCTTCCCACTTTTAATAATATATGATTATTAGTATAAATATGAATGCCATAAATTAAGTTTTTCCTAAAAAAATATAATGAAAAATGAACAAATAATTTAAGAAAAACGAAAGGAATAAAAATGAAAAAAAAGAGACAAGAATCGCAACATCGTTATTTTACCAACTCCATATCATATCTGAGAGAGAGAGAGAGAGAGAGGGGGGGGGAGAGAGAGAGTACAATTTAGATTTAAATTAAGAAAGGAAAAAATCTAAAAATTAGAAAGGAATTTGGATAATAATATAATCAGGATTCAAATTACCTTTAATATTTTTTTAAATTATATATTCTTTTCAAAAGGTATAAATATTACTTAAAAAATGATGTTAATTATCTTTAATGTTACGTAATGGTGTAGAAAATCTAGTACACTGATGGTGCATATAATTTAAACTTTTTACAAAAAGATGTTTTTTTTTAAAATCTATTATTCTAATTTTAGATATAGCAACAAATCAAATACTATTTCAATATCATTGCATCAACTCTTATTCATTGGTTGGCCGAACCATCGAACCATGCACCCAAAACGCCCTTGCCTTGGACAAAGATTCCAAAGTGGAATTACCTAAGAGCAAAATAACATTGGAACCTTCCAATTTTGCGGAGAGCAAATCGTACGAGGATTTTTCTGAATTCATTGAGTAGATAAAATACAATAGAGTAGGGATGGCACAATCAAACTCAATTTGTCTAATCTGTTGAAGTTTGGACAGGTTATTATTAGCTCATTTGAACCCATTTAAAATTGTGTCGATATGCAACCCATTGACTCGAGAATTTTGTCAAAATATTTTTAAAACACTTTTTTTTTGAATTTGATATGTTTTATACAACCATAATAAAGAAAAATGTAATTTAATTAAGTACTAAAATATTGAAAAGAGAACAAATAAAATAAGTAAAACTTAATAAAAGTTGGGTTGAGTTGGATCTTGACCTGCTCTTTAACCCATTACTCAACTTATTTTGACATAACCCAATTTGATCCAAGCAAATTCAGGTTAAATTAGGTCTTGACCTGATTGTTGTGTTGACTCATTATAACTTTGACCCAACTCGTCCTATTGTCACCTGTACAATAAAGATAGAAAAAAGAAACATATGTAAGAAAACAAAGAGACACGAAGGAACCAAGGTGATTGTGTAGATAAAACAACGACCATAAAGTAAGAGTCCTATTTTGGTTCATAGTATATATTGTTATAGATATACAATTTTGTCACGCCCTGGGAGGGCAATACCTTCAGAGACTATTGCTAAGGAACCAAGGTACTTGTGTAGATAAAACAACAACCATAAAGTAAGAGTCCTATTCTGGTTCAGAGTATATATTGTTATAGATGTACAATTTTGTCACGCCCTGGGAGGGCAATCCCTTCAGAGACTCTTGCTAATCCCTAAACAAACCACTTGGCCTCATATATCATAGTCATTCAATTATAAATATATATATATCAGCGAAAGACTTAAGAGAAATAACAAGGTAAACGATCTTATTTAAATATAGTCAAACAAATCGACAAGACTAGTGTGAAAGAGGCCAGTCAAACAACATTCAAATTATCAATCCCAAATCTAGTCTATGAAGCCCCTATTAAACTGTTCAATGGTGCCAAATTACAGACCCATGTATAACTCAAATCAAAATAAGCAAATCTAAAGCCCAACACTAAAGCTATATGTGGTAAATAATATGCATCCTTCAAACTCATCACAAATCCAGTTTTATAGTTTTTCAGCCTTTCCGGAACACTACAACAGTCAAATTTGATGGATCGTCGAATTTTACAGATTCGACAGGCTTCAATAAACAGTCATAACCTTTTACTTCAAACTCCGATTAAGGCAAAATTGGATATGTTGGAAAGATAATTCAAAGATCTTCAATTTGATATATTATGGGTCACACAACTCATTATCTGCTCAAAGATATATAAAAACAACAACATACCTAGTAAAATCCCACAAGTAGGGTTTGGGGAGGGTAGAATGTACACAGACCTTACCACTACCATAGAAGTAGAGAGGCTGTTTCCTGGGAACCCTCATCTCAAAACCCGTAGCAGGAAAAAAACTAGATATGACAAAGGAAGGGAACACATGATGAAAAAAAAACTAAAAAAGGAAACTAAAATAAAATAAAACTAACACATACAACAGATAAAGCGAATAAAAAAACACCTAACCCTACCATTAGCGTGCTACTCTAATTCGCGACCTCCACTTTTTTCTATCTAAGGTCATGTCCTTATTGAGATCAAGTTCTGTCATATCATGTCTAATCACCTCCCCCCAGTACTACTTCGGCCTACTTCTACCCGTCCGAGTATCTCCCAAAGCCAACTTCTCACACCTCCTAACAGGAGCATCGATGCTTCTTCTCTGCACATGTCCAAACCATCGCAGTCTCGCTTCTCTCATCTTTTCGTCCACCGGGGCCACCTCCAGCTTCTCCCGAATGGTCTCATTCCTAACCTTGTCACTCCTGGTATGACCACACATCCATCTTAGCATCCTCATCTTTGCGACATGCATCTTCTGAATATGTGCCTTTTTAATTGGCCAACACTCCACTCCATACAACAATGATGGTCTAACCATCATTCTGTAAAGCATCTGTTGAAAGATATGACCATTTAAAATTGACCCTTGTAGAAATATTAAGAACAATGGTCTGGAAATTAAAAACAATGATCGGGGAAAATTTTTTCTTGTTGATTCCTCTCTAGTTACCTTTCTTTATACTTATTACCAAGGACTAAAATATTTTTTTTTAAAAAGAAGAGAATTCTATGTAACAAACTTGTTGTGTTAATAATAAAAGAATAGAATCCTTTTTTGAACTTGTAACTCTTTTGACTATTTGGAAAGAGTTGTTTGTTCATTTGCAACACCCCCTCCCCCTCAAGATGGAGGGGAGGGAAGTTAGATCCATCTTGGTAAGAAGACGATGGTGTGATGGTCTGGAGAGTGACTTGGTGAAAATGTCAACGAGCTGATCTTTGGAAGGAAGGTAATTAAGGGAGATGAGTCAAGCCAAATATTGTTGCCTTTCAAAATGACAGTCAACCTCTACATGCTTCGTTCTCTTATGGAATACGGAATTCTTAGCGATATGGATTGCCGCTTGACTATTCGAGTGAACAGGAACTGGCAACGGTGGCGTAACAGAGAGATCTAATAATATTTGGGTTAACCAAGTTAATTCCGCCACAAACATTGCATTGATCTTTATTCGGCTTCAGCAGAAGAAAGAGATACACAGGCTTGTTTCTTGGATTTCCAAGAAATGAGAGAACCACCCATACAAATGAAAAATCCACTGATAGAGTGACAAGAGTCGGGGCAAGATGCCCAATCTACATCACAAAAGGCTTTGAGGGAAAATGATGGAGAAGTTGATAGAAAGATCCCTTGACAAAGGTATCCTTTGATGTAGCACATAACTCTCAATGCTGCAGCAAAATGAATGTCACATGGCTTCTGCATATTTTGACTCAAAACCAACACTGAGTAGCAAAAATCTGGTCGAGTATAGGTCAAATAATTTAACTCGCCAACCAGATTCTATAAATCATTGGATCTGACATGAGTTTTCCCGACGATGCAGGTAACTTGACAAAAGGATCCATAGGTGAGGAAATAGGTTGCAAATGAGAAACATCAAACTCCTGAAGAAGGTCAGATGTATATTTCCTTTGACTGATGATTATGCCATGATCTTCCCACAAAATTTCCATTCCAAGGAAATAATAAAGTAAACCTAAATATTTGATTTTAAATTCTCTATGAAGAAACTGTTTAAGACTATGAATTTCATGTGTATCACTTCCTATGATAAGTATATCATCAACATAGACAACTACAATAGAAATCAAAGATCCAAATCTTTTAAAAAATAGGGAATAATCATTAAGGGATGCCGAGTATCCTTTGAAGGTGAGGGCACCAGCAAGCTTCGCATACCATTGCCTCGAAGTTCGTCATAGACCATAGAGAGACTTCCTAAGCTTGCATACTAAATTAGAACTAGAAGGAAGCAAACCAGGTGGGAATTTCATGAAGACTTCTTCTTAGAGGTCCCCTTGCAAAAATGCATTGTTTACATCAAATTGTGAAAAAGGTCAATTCTTCTTTGCTACTATAGATAGAAGACATTGTAGTCATTTTGACTACAGGAGAGAAGGTTTCATTAAAATCTATCCCTTCTTTTTGAATGTCCGTCTCCCCCCCCTCCCCCCCTCCCGTATGACCAATCTAGCTTTCAATCTCTCAATAGATCCATCAGCATTGTGCTTTACAAGTTGTAAACCCATTTACAAAGCAAAGCTTTTCTTCCAAAAGGTAAATTAACAACATCCCAAGTGTGGTTAGATTAAAGCCGAGAATTCTTCCTTCATAGATTTTAACCATCGTGGATATGTAGAAGCCTCATAATAGCTAGTAGGTTCACTGATTTTAGACACTAAATCGAGGATGAATTGACTTGATAAAGAAAGCCCAATAGAAGTAATAAAATTGGGTGTTTCAGGAGAAGTGAAGCAAGCATCTGTCACTGGACTAAAATATATATTATTGCAGAAGTAATCCTGTAAATGAACTGGTAGAACACCTTTGGTGGATCTGGTGGACCTACGAGGTGGAGTGGAAACAAAGGGTGTTGTAGTGGAATGTGTACCCTCAGAAGGCACAACAGGAGAAGAAGGTGAAATTGACTGAGATTGTGAACTGGGAGACAAAGGAATGGAATCTAGAATCTGGGAATTATCAATAGATTCTGTGGGAACAATAGTAGGCGTAGTATCATTCAGGATTCCTAGCTCAGTTAAAGGGAAAATGGGTAAAGATGAGGTAGAACTTTTACTGAATGGGAAGATTGACTCAAAGAAATGGACATCCCTTGAAACCAGAATCTTGTGAATGTCGAGTTCCAAGAGTTTGAATCCTTTTTGATCAATAGGATAGCCAAGAAAAACACTGGTTTGCTCTAGGTTCAAACTTACCTCTACCATATGCTTGAGTACTAGCATAACATAGGCAGCCAAAATATTTCAAGCGATCACAAGATAGTGCAGTACCAAAAAATACATTGATAAGGTGTTTTGCCATTAATAACTCTAGAAGGCAACCTATTTATAAGAAAGGTGGCAGTGAGAATACGCTCACCCCAATACTTCAAGGGTAATTGATATTGAAACAGTAAAGCTCTTACCATCTCAAGCAAGTGTCTATGTTTTCTCTCGATAATTCTATTTTGTTGAGGGGTAGCAACACATGAAGTTTGATGTCCAATACCATGAGAGCTGAAGTAGTTAGTTGCAACTCAACTTTTCCCCAATTCTGGAGCAGTATCAGATCTTATCTTCTTCACCTTGAGATCAAATTGTCTTTCCACCATTTTTAGAAAACTTTTTAAAACAGAAAAGGCATTACTCTTGGTCTTCAATAAATAAGTCCAAGTTCCCCTACTACAATCATCTACTATGGTGAAAAAATATTTATATCCATTGTAAGTATCTACTTTGTAAGATCCCCAAGTATCCATATGAATGAGATCAAATTTGGATTTTGTTGAAATTTTATTGACGGGAAATGAAGGTCTAGATTACCTAGCCTTAGGACAAATATCACAAAAGTAATCAAAATCAGATAGAAAGGAAATAGAACCAACATTCTTCATAGATGAAAAGGGTATGTGCCCTAATCTGACATGCCAAAGTTTTACAATAGAAGATGCACTAGAACAAATAGGAAAAGAAATAACATCGTCATTGCTAGAAGTAGAAATTGAAACCGAAACTGGAGAACTACTAGGAATGCCCACAACTTCCCTAGAAGTTGTCTTGCTGAAATTAGAAAATGACTCTTTGATATTAGGCTTGAGAAGATAACAACCCTCTTGTACTTTACCAAAAACTTGAGACCTCCTTATTGAAGGGCCCTGCATGACACAAGTGGTTAGAGTAAAGAATAAACCACAAGAAAATTGCCTACGAAGTTTCTCTACAAACAACAAATTATATCTAAAACTTGGTACAAATAATACATTTTCTAGGAAAAAGTTAGAAAATATGTTCACAGTACCTATATGATATGAGTGACAAAAATAATTTGATAATTAGGAAGATTGATAGTCAAAGGGGATTGAAGAGTGCACATAGAAGCAAAAATAGATGAGTTAAAACACATGTGTTCAGATGCACCCGAATCTATGATCCAAGTGTTAGAATTGATAACAAAAAGATATGAATTTATATATTTCGAGACTGTACCCGCCACTGCATTAGCATTGATTTCAACTCCTGAATTGGAACTTGATTCTTCCTCCATTTTTATCTGCTTGAACATCTACACAAATTTAGAATATCACTCCCTACTATAAGGCATGTCACTTTGAATAGCTTGTTTAGGAGCTGCCTCCTCCATGGTCACAACACCATTTACCCTAACTTGATTTTGTGAACCTTTATCATTTGTGAATAGAAAGTCATCAGGAAAGCTTATCAATCTATATCAATCTATTTCAAGATGACCCTTCTTGCCACAGTAATCACAGAAGGCATTAAGATTGTATTTTGCTCTTTTGGATTTACATTTTGTCTTGGGTTCTTTTGTTGTTGTTGATGAGGAAGAATAGATCCAGGATATGAATTTTCAGATTTGGATAGATTAGCCACAAACTTTTGTGCCTGTTTTCCTCGGTTGTTGAGATTTTTGGCCATGAAACAAGAGGATTCTGTAGAGATGATATGATTGAGATATGATTCTCTTTGGTTTCCATCTTGTAAAATCAAAAAATAAGCAAGGTTGATGTTGGGTAAAGGATTGATCATAAGAATGTTGCTCCTAGCTTGTGAATAGATACTATTAAGACCCATGAAAAATTGAATGAGCCTCTCATCCTCCATAGATTGCATCAACTTAGGTTTTCTTTCACACACACAAACACAACAACATTGGATATTGGACTTTAGAGAGTCCAACTCATCCCACAATCTTTTGAGTTTAGTGAAATAGCTAGCTATATTACTTGTTCCTTGATTCAGATTGTTGAGTTCCTTTTGTAGGTGGTACAGTTTAGCTCCATTGGATTGACAAAATCTGTGTTCCAAGCTTGTCCAGAGATCTTTCACAGTTTTGGAATAAATTACTCTATCCGCAATCTCCTTGGAGAGTGAATTCAAGATCCAAGTTGTAACCATATCATTCGATCTGTTCCATGCATGAAAATCTGATGCATTGGCTGCTGGTTCTGCGTATGTCCCTGTGATGAACCCCAACTTATTTTTCATTGATAACGCAATCAAAATTGATCTTCTCCATCCTTGATATCCATTACCAACAAAAAGGGTGTTCACTAGTGTCATTCTAGGAATATCAAAAGCATGAAGATAATTGGGATGACTGTGATCAATGGCTGACAAATTAGCAGTAGATCTTATAGTTGTAGGGTTTAATATTTCACTAGACATGTCTTAGAACGAGGATTGAAGGATTGAAAATTAGTTCTGAAGATTATTGCTTTGATACCATGTAGAAATATTAAGAACAATGATTCAGAAATTAAGAACAATGATCTGGGAAAATTTTCTCTTGTTGATTCCTCTCTAATTACCTTTCTTTATATATATTACCAAGGACTAAAATAATTAAAAGAAAAGAATCCTATGTAACAATCTTGTTGTGTTAATAATAAAAGAATAGAATTCTATGTTAAACTTGTAACTCCTTGGACTCTTTGGAAAGAGTTGTTTGTTCATTTTCAACAACCCTTCTATGAATTCACACTGAAATATAGCCGATTGAAATGTTTTGATCTTGACTTGACCTTGGGCATTCCTTATGACCGCAAACCACATCTGACACACTTCAAGTACTTAGGAAAGTATCTTAACATGCATCCACAACCTTGAAGTTATTCGATTACCCAATTTCATAGAACTTCATATCAGAACTCAATTAGTAAGAAATGTTTCATCTCAACTTTGTGTTAAAGGATATTTGTGACCTTAATTCATCTCAAATCTACCATCCCACTATAGAATAGGCTTTTAGACCTATATTCAAGATTAGAATCACTTGGTATGATCCCATACACATAATAGGGAAGTTCACATCTTAACTTAGGAATTTCCAAGGTGTCACAATAAGTTTCAAACATTATTTTTATACAACCTACCAAACAACACCTAAACGTCTAATTTATACAACTTTGCAGAACTGAAATGCTTCTTTTATGACATTATCTTCCTGCCAAACCCCAGGAACTTGTTTCTTCTGGCTATTGGTTCCTCAACACCTATGATTTTCTAGCCTAAAGTTACCCTCTTCCAAATGGGAGAATTTTTGAATACCTACATAATTTCGTGATGCTAATCAAAAAACCTGTGGAGCTCTATATAATTTCGTGACACCATATATGTAACTGATTCGTGTGGAACTGTTAACTCTATACTAGCCTTACCACAAACCATATTCAATGCTAAATTTGCAGTACCTTCTGTTTTTCTCCTAGTATAAGTAGTCACATCTTTCTGGCTAGGAAAAATCATAACAAATCAAAGCAATCAAAACAAATGAGCATGAGGTGGTTAATAACACTTGCAATTCCCCTGCTTATGCGTATGATACCAACCCTCTACAGGACATATGTGTTGCTGTTAACAACTCTCGGGCTTCTGATAAATCGTCCTTCTATAATACTGTCATTTGTTATTACCTGAATGATTTACTTAGCTTCATTTTATTTCACGTGTGACTTGGAACCACAAAGTGTCATTCCATTTCACACGCACCCTTGAGCTACTGAGCTGATAACGGTCTTGGAGGGTACTCTATATGTAGGATTTCTTTTCCCTGATCCTGCAAACTTCTTTAAGAGTCGCCTCTTCTCCAAAATATTGAACCTTGGTGATGTGTTTCTGTTCCCAATATATAGGTCTTATTCACTTCCAGTATAATGTGGGACACAAAAAAGCTTCTTTGTTTGGCTTTTACAACAGTCAAAATCCTGGACTTATCCCGATTCCTAATTCAAGCTTTGCTTCAAGAACCACCTATATGGATGATGTTCAAAATATTAGTTAAAGTTCATATCAATATATATGATAGAAAATACATCTCAAAATATTGGTTAAAGTTCGTATCGTTGACTCTAAAAAAGAAAATTATGACAATTAAAAAGGAACAAAGAAAGTAGCAGAATGGGTGATATCTCCTTTACTAATTTAAGTGTATTAGAACCTGTTTCACTTTGTCATTATCAAAACACCTCAAAGTCATCGAGCAAAGAACAACAAAAAGACAAGAGATACAAAAGTTTTCAATTTGCATGGGATTGATATCTGTAAGTACAAATATTTACTTGATTCAACAAAAGCCTTGAAGAGGAGTAGAATCATGAATAGCAAAGGGATTTTTATGTTCTTACATCACCTCAACTACTAATCATGAGATAGAGAATTTTAAATCATATTCTTATGTCTTCTCTATCTCTATTAGGTAGTGGTAAGATATGCGCTTGGCTACGTAGTTTGACGAGTGCGAGTTGGACTAACTCTTACTCTTTCGGTGCTCGATACTCTTCCCATGAGTCAATGCTCATAAAACAATCCATCCAGTCAATACATCTCAATTGACTCATCTCAACTCAGTCTTGTAAAGGCTCTCGTCATTCAATCAGTCTCATAGAGACTCTAATCATCTCATCAATCAACATCTTAATCAACAGATCAAGGCTTTGAACAATCATTAGGGAACAATCAAATAGACAAATCATTAGAGTACATTTATGGAAACTAATGGGACTATCAAGTTCTATCAACTCATCATCGTTCTCACATCTCAATCTCAATCATAATCACAATCACATTCTCGATCAAGGCTCAAAACTCAATCCCTCTCTTCTTTCATGCATGCTCTTAACCATTAACATAAAAGGGTTTATGCAATATCTCAAGAAAGTATTCAATTCAAGTAAACAAGTTTATGATGATCATCAAAATGTGAAAATATGTACATTTAATATAGTTTTCAAGAATATAATCAAGAAATCATGCATATAGACTCAAGAATCTTCATTCAACCATCTAAGACCATCTATGAGGCACATGAGAAAATAATCTCATGTTTTCGTTTAACCTTACATACCTGGAAAGTTGATATTACCATCGAAATTTGATGAATAGCTTTTGTGAGAAATAGAGAAAAGAGTGAAAAAATTGAATTAAGAGATTTTTATATAGAGAGATACTTGGATTGAATGTTTAATAAATGAGAATGACCCTCCTATATATACAAGTCCTT
>JAOTQR010000001.1:22328588-22348628 GCA_025774065.1 Solanum ossicruentum | reverse complement strand
CATCGAATTCTTGCATAAGAGCTCGTACATGTCCCAAGTAGGACTCCATAGAACCTTCTTGTTGGAGATTTTTGATGATAGAAACTACTGCATAAAGACGCTGAATGTCATTAGTATAACATTCAAATGCTTCTTTCCAGACTTCATAGCATGTTTCAAATGGACGAAATATTTGCAAAACAGATGGGTCAATGGAGTTCCATAACATATTACATAATTGGGCATCGACCTGTTCCCATTTGGCCTTGTCTGCTGCTGCAATGTTGTCCACCTTTGTGATAAGATGATCATATTTCCCTCGTCCCTTGAACCACATTTTGACGGAGGCTACCCATAGAAGATAATTGGCAGATCCATTCAATTTGATAGTGGTGATAACAGGGTTCCCTATGTTAAATAGGGTGAATGGTTGGGATGATGATGAAGCACTGGGTAGTGGAAACATCGGCTATAGAAGACATATTGAAGGTTTATACCAAGAATGAGAATAGTGTATCAAATAGATCAGTTCTGGAATTTCTGACGGCGGCAGCGGTGCGTGACAATGGCAGTGAAGGAGGACTGATCGGAAAAAAAAGAAAAAAAAATGGGTTTTGATACTGCTGGACAAGGATACTCAGCAGTAACTTATAATTTTCTCGCTGGAAGCTCTGATACCATGTGAGAAATAGAGAAAAGAGTGAGAAAATTGAATTGAGAGATTTTTATATAGAGAGATACTTGGATTGAATGTTTAATAAATGAGAATGACCCTCCTATATATACAAGTCCTTAAGGGCCGTTTCTAGCCGTTTATGGTCGTTGCTGCAGTACTGCTACAGTACCTCGACCGTTGCTACAGTGCCTAGAGCCGTTGCTACAGTACTGCTATAGTACTATTTTAACACTATTCTAACAGCTTTCTTGGAGAAAATCCTCGATCTCAGTAGTTCTTTTAGAGTGGAAGAACTTAGAGAGACATTGTTTAAAGAGCTTCTCTTTGATTCTTGAATTCTTTATTTAGAATCTTTAGAGTTCTTGATGAAGAACCCTAATTCTTGAAGAAGGAAGAATCAATAAATCCTTTCTTGGGATTCTTGAATTCGTCTTGTTGAAACCCTAGGTTATGATTTAAAATCCTATTAGAGATTCATGAATAAATAAAGAAATCTATGTTGGGTAGCTTTAAATTCATGAAGAATAACTCACCTTGATGATGAATCTTGAAAGCTAATCCCAACTTGATGACTTTCTTGATGATTCTTGTGTGTTTATGTTTACGAGTGAAGGGGAGGATTTTTGATTATGAAAACTGACATTTTATGCGTTTTGGGGCCTTAAATAGACCCCCAAAGGTTTAAGGATAAAAGTAGCCTCAAAATAAAAATTTAAAACATCATTTACCTCATCCAGAAAGGGTCCGCGTTGGTTCGCGACGCAGAGCCGTCGTGCACCTTCAGATAACTCTGCAGGTCTTCAGTAAAATGGTCATAACTTTCTACTCCGAACTCGGATTAAGGCGAAATTGGATGCGTTGAAAAGCTAATTCAAATATCTTCGAGATTATATATTATGGGTCACCTAACTCACTATACTTTAGGAAATACGATCATTTGAAATTAACCCTTCTATCAACTCATACGAAAACTTAGTTGGTAGGATTTCTTTGGACTTGACTTGATGTAAAAGATCTCTTATATTCATTTATTGAACTTAAGAGGGGGTTGGGAATTGATCGGAATGCCCCTCAAATGATTTAAAATTTGAAAAAAACATAAGTGTGTATGTGCGACAGGTCCGCATCGCGGCTTTGTCGCGCATCCTCACTGGAATTCAGTTTTGGATCGAAAAATAATTTTTTGATCCGATGGCTCTAAAATTCGAACAAGATCATTTTCCCACTCAATTTTTCATACTGATTGCATATCCGGTCTCGGATTCACAAACAGAGCATGGGAAGACACATTACGCACAAGTCTCCACTCTAGGGGTATATATATGCTTAGATTTTGTGTATATATATATATATATATATATATATATATATATATATATACGCTTAACTTCATTTTATTTCACGTGTGCAGTTTTCATAAATGGAAAGATTTGCAAAGACCCAAAGCTTGCAACAGCAAATGATTTCTATTTTTCAGGTCTTAATGTTAGAGGAAATGCAGTACCACTGGTCGGTATTACTACAACCATTGTGGATGTAAACAACATGCCTGGACTTAACAAAAAAGCTACTTAGCTCGCTTTTTTGAACAGTCAAAATCCTGGAATTGTCATTATTCCTAGATCAATCTTTGCTTCAGAACCACCTGTACCTGACGACATTCTTGCCAAAGGCTTCCAGCTTAATACGACACAGATTACAGAACTTCGAAAGAAATTCTCTTAAGCTATACTATATGTCATTAAAAGTGCGATTGGTGTGTTTTCTGAAAGTTGTTTGCAGCATGTTAGCTGCTCAGCAGCATCTTATGAAAGTGTTGTAATAATTCTGCCACTCTGTAATTCCTAAATCAAGTAGCAATCTACATTATCTTTCTTTGCAATATATACTAATGAATAAGCAATATGTTGTTCATGCATCTTTTGTAATCTGAGAGTGAAATTGACATGCTCAAGTACCTGTTCAGAAAAGGTTTGGTGTCGGTTCGGAAGGAACAGGTCTTTCTATTCCGTTAGAAAGTATTCCATGAAATTTAAAAATGGAAAAAGAAATAAATTAATTTGGTCAAAAAGTTAATCGTTCTTCTATTAAGAGTTGGAAATAGAATGCTTCATGTCCTAAAACTGTGAAGATACTTGCTATTTGCTTCGCATTGAAATGATCCTTTTCGTTGTCAACGAGAAAATGTTCAGACGAAAATGAAATTTACAGAAACCATTAGAGTAGATATAATATTATGGAACCATTCCAACTATTACATTAGAATCTATATTTTTCATTTTAGTCAATCAATCACCTGCAGGCACCGATGCGATCCCAATTTGCAAATGCCCCTTCTGACCCAAAGCTAAGGTCCTTAATGCTCCTGGTTGATTTTATGGGACCAGGTGTGCCTTTTAAGCATGGAGATCTTTGTGAGAACCCTGTAATGCTGCCAATCCTACTTGTGACCGTGGCATCGCTGTTGATAGAAGATATTGGAGATAGTTTGTACTTGTAGGGAGAGTTAATCTCAGAGTAGACATCAGTATTGGGTCTTAGCCTAGGTGAGCTCATTGATCTTGCTTTTGCTTTTGCAGATTCAGTGGCTGCCATGTAGGTTGGAATCGAAGGAGAGCCCATGAAAGAATTGTCGTGATCCCCACTTGATTTCTGTCTTCTGTGCTGAAATGATCTTCTTGGAACATATACTGGAGAAACCAATTCTTGATCTGTATGGTATTGTCTTAGAGAAGACCTTGTTTTCATTTCTTTTCTCTCGAATTCTTCTCTATTTCTTGCTGAGAAAAGCGTGTCCACGTTCTTAAGGTCATCTCTTTTAGCCAGCTGAGCATCCACCCATTGTTCTAACCAGTATCGCCTTCTTCCATTTACGTCTGATTCTGTTGACCTCTGCAAGTGAGAATACCCCTTATGAAATAACTCATAGTCTGCGTAACAAATATGATATAGGATTTGAGAAAGATACTTACTCGATGACTTAACCAGTATTCTCTTATACGTTCTCTCTTGATCGCAGCCTCCCTTTTGCTTGAGAACATCTTGTTTGTTTCTTCCTTAGATAGATATCGACTGTCCCACCTTTTCTGGCTGTTTAGATCGATCTGCAGAAGTAAAAGAATTGACTAAGCTGGAATAGTTTATTACACCTTGAAGTTGGAGATGATTTATCTTGTGAAAACTACTCTCATCATCATAAGAATTTTCCATCTAGCTCCACTGCAAGATCACATTTCAGTTATAGAGTTTATTTTTGCCATCCTAGGCATGAGTTGGACTATGTCTTTCTCCACAGAGGCCGACTACACGAGAAGTAGCTAAAATTTTGGTTCACTATACCTCTAACAGTTTGGTGTTATGTATGGACAGAAAGAAACAACAGAACTTTCGAAGGTAAACAGAGGAACATTCTTACCTTGATATCTTTCTCTCCGGGATCCAGCGAAGTATTTTCTTGACAATGTACTGTGGTTTTCACCTGATTGTCACATCTCTTTGCACATACTTCAGATTGAATGTTTACAATTGACTGCAATGACTTAAGTGTAGCAATAGCTTGACGTCGAACAGCCCTACCCCGAACAATAGCTTGAAGCCTCACTAGTCCCTTTAGTGCTCTCAAAGCTTTCCTTGCCTGAAATTAAACTCATCATTTCCTTGTGATTGCAGAGAATTGACAATAACAGATGATTGCAAAGAAAAAAACATACAAGATAACCGCGATATGCTGTCTGAATTTTGATGGCAGCAAGATTTTCCATCCTTCTCTCGTAGAGGTAGAAGTAGTGTGATTCTTGGCCATGAAGAGTCAATTTTGACAATACAAGAGGTTCATTCTTAGGCTCGTGGATAGACTCAGTGCCGTCAGCGACTTCAGCCTCAACCTTAGGAATTTCATCAGCTTCAGTAGTTGTTTCTACATCAACATTTATAGCAGGCTTGTTCTGCTTCTCTTCTACTTTCTGGTGCTTCCTTTCCCTTGGTGGTGACAACGCGGAGGTAGCCACCAATCTTCTGATCTTTAGCCTTGTGAATACCCATCCTTTCCTTTTTCCCTATTGATACAGTAACTGTGCAATGTCAATCAAAGTTGGATACACACATTACTTCTATATGACACAAGTAAAGCCATTTACCTTGTCTAATCTTGATTCCGAATCGGAAATGAAAATTTTCTTCAGCAAGTTGAACCAGCTCTTCTTCTTCGCCATGAATTTACAACTACCTCATATGAGTTAATGACAGTTTGGTGAAGCAAGAAAATCTTTTTGGGAGCAATATAAGAATACAAAAAAGGAAGTTTCAATAGGTTGCCTTGTTAAAGTAGAAGATCTATTGGTAACAGAGCCTTTGGGAAGTGAAGCATATTTTCAGGAGAATTTGCCAAGACTAGTAGGCAGTTCATTAACACCAAAAAGATATCATAGATTTTCTCATTCATTTCTAAGAATAAACAAAATCTTCTCAAGTAAGCAAATTCTACTGGACTATCTAGGACTCTAGCCTTAAAAGTCCCACTGAAGAATAATAAAATAAATAAACAAACAAGCAAATAAATGTGAATGATTCAGATGGAAACAGTGGAAATCCATGACATGTATACTTTTCTTTTATTCAATAATAATTCACTATCTTCTTTATGATGAGTTTCTCCTGTTTCAACATGTGGGCTTTTTTGAGGGACCTGGTGTGATGGATCAAATCCTTTGGTTCGTTTGGTGCGAGGATGAAAAATAAATAGTTATGGAATAAAAAAATATATAATAATGAAGGAACAAAACTTTTGGTATCTTATTTGGTTGTCAAATTTGGAATAATTTATCCACCATTTATATTATAGTGATATAATAAATTATCACATATACTTAGTAAAATAACTCATCACAGGATAAGTAATCTTGAGATAAATTGTTCTCAAACAAACAACCCTAATAATCTTACAATTTTGAAGTTTCATGTTCCAATAATGAAATACGAGAGAATTCCAGTTAGCAGCACTCACTTTGGTGGGCTTTATGTGGGGTAGAAATCCGCGAAAGATTTGATATATCCCAATAATTTTAGTTCAAACAATATATTATATTAAATTTTTTTATTAAATATATATGTATTTTAGAGGCACCTTAATTTGACCTGAACTGATAACTAAACAGTCCAACTTTGGGAATGTACATATGGAAACCATAACTTGTCTCTACTGTATTGTGTGGACACTTGAGCTAACATGACATGTAAAGTTTTGGGAGTGTATAGATAATTATTTTGTAAGTTGGACTGCTTAACTAAAATAATAAACAGAGAAAATTGAGATGTCTAGATATGTATCCTCATAATTAGAGGGTTCAGTTATCAATTAAGATCAAATTAAAATACTTATTTTTCTATTATGCCTATTTCAAATCTAAAATCTAATCAATAGTCCTTGGAACAGTAATTGTAAAATTTACCAGTAATTTACCAGTTATAAAAGATAAAATTTTAAATTCGCTTCTACTTTTACATAATATAAATTGAATTAATCGAATCAATAAATTCAGGAAAAAGAAAAACATATGTGCCTTGCAAGTGATAGAAGTGTGGAGGGCTAGAGCTATCACATTGATAAGAGTATGAATTATGCGAATCTTTATTAGGTACTGGGGTTATTCCAGCTGCTATTTTGTTTTTTTCAACTATAATTGACATGTTCGAATGTTTGATAGGCAGTACTGACACTACCACTTAACCCAAAGTGGGGAACACACAACAGATACCAAAACATGATCATATGTTCTTTTTTATTATAATTATTATATATAATTTGAGGCTATGGAAGCTGATGAAACAGACAGTTGTCAGATAACATGTCTGCTTCAGCTATTTGCTTGAACTCTTTGCTTCTTCTTTTTCTTTATTATATGCGATCCAATTAAAATATTTGATCGGCTTTGACGTGTCTGTTTCAACTATTTCATTATATTCTTTTAACTACTTCTCTTAGTCTTTTATTACATGCGTCCCAATCAAAACATTTTGTCAGCTTTGACGTATCTGCTTCAGTTAGCTATTTAATTTTATATTTCTTTAGATGATTCAATTATGATTTTACAATATTATCCATAATAAGACATTTTTATTGGGCCCCCGCTGGCACAGGCACTTAATGTCTAGTATTAACATAAACTATCAAAAACACATCTAAAATAACTATTTTTGACAATTTTACATCTGAATTATTAATTGTTCTATTTTTCACCATCTATATATTTAAAGACATCTCAACTAACAGTTATTCCCTTTTCCTATCTCAGTAATGATGATAATTCAGGTAAGCAAATAATTAATGATTAGAGTGTAAAACACACGAAAAAGCAATAATCTAAATGTGTTTTTAACTATTAACTCTTATTAACAATGTAAGATCTGGATATTCTGTGAAACTGATTTTTCTGTCCTTTTTCATATAGAAATCTTTTTCTTGAATTATAGTAGTAATATTATCTTTTGAAGCAAAAATAAAATATAGGATACATGGGGCAAGATCAGAGATTCGAAGAACTTTTGGGGGTTAGTATTGGAAACATAAAAAGTAAATGTTAAGGGCTA
The DNA here is from genome assembly GCA_025774065.1 of Solanum ossicruentum. Classification (NCBI taxonomy): domain Eukaryota; kingdom Viridiplantae; phylum Streptophyta; class Magnoliopsida; order Solanales; family Solanaceae; genus Solanum; species Solanum ossicruentum. Next base: position 22,341,388 of record JAOTQR010000001.1, on the reverse strand, counting down.
TGGGACCATGTTCTTATTTTAGATATCTGGATTCTGTTATAACTAATTATTATTATTATTGTTTTGTTAATAGACTCTGAATTTGTCACTATTTGGGGTAATTAATTTCCCAATAAGAAAAAGAGTGCATTTTGGGTTTTTGATTTTTTTTGTCATTTTGTTTATATTATTATATAATTATAAATCAATAATTTATAATAAAGACGTGTTTGTTAGATTAGTACTAATAACTTTTTTTTCATGACAAGAGTTGTTATAATGTGATTTTCAAAAGTTGTTAAAATGTTTGGAATTGGGAAGTAATCGTTATTATTATTAATTTATGATTCTAAAAAGTGACACTGATGTTCTGCCTATCCATAATACAAAAAGTAGTTTTGATGTGCTAGCTTAAAACATAAACTAGACACATCATTTGTAGTGCACACTTGTTTTAATCAAATGAAGATTATTCCTAGATATCAAAAATCAAAGGAAGAAAAAAGGTGGGTGTACAAATATATCAAATTATGACTAGTCCAGTACCCTCTTTGACTATAAACATATCAAGTTAATATACAATAATAACTAACTATTTTTTATCAAATATTTATAATAATAATAATAACAATAATATATCAGTGTATAATTTTACAAGTAAAATTTAGAGAATGGTATGTATGCGATCTAAATTTTACTACAGTATGAAGACTTTTTTAGATAAACTCTTGACTATAACAAATAATTGTGAATATTTATTCTTCATACAATAATAATAACATACTGAATATAATTCCTCAAATGGGATCTGAGGGAGAACAATGTGTGCATAATCTTACTTTATTTTATGCATGTAGAGAGATTATTAATTATTCCGATAGATAATAACATCCGCAATATATTATAATTTGAGCAAAAGTTATTGAATTGATTCCTTCTGGTTTCATTTATATGTCGTCCTTAATATAAATAGATGATCCTTAATATACGTTATTTCATAAATTAATGCATAAATGACATTATTTTTCTTATTTTACTCTTGATAATTAATGAATTTTGAAAAAATATATTTGATCAATTAAAAAAATTTAAAAAATAATTAATATATATTAAATAAGGACAAAACATATAAAAAGGATTAGAGAAAGCATATATGGTGTAGCTCTATCACTATCTACTATAGTACTTGTAAACAATTATATGGTGATGAATATGCAAAAGCATTGTTTCTTTTTTCAATGTAACCATTATTACCACACCTTTTTCTTGGGAGGAATTAAATTATTGAAGGTGGTAGGGTAGTGGTAATGTGCAAGGAGATAGAGAATGTCAAGAAGAAAACACAGCAAGCTTGAGTGGTAATAACAAATGGACAGCCTGTTGTTGGCCCTTCTTGTCTTCCCCACCATATGCCAACTTTACTTAATCAACTTATTAAATAAAATAAATGGCTTCTCAAATAAAGAAAAAAAAACTCATGAATAAATGAGTTTGTGATAATATACTAAGGTCACTAAGGTTTCTATTTCAGTTGATGACATGTATGTGTCGAGCGGGTGGGTTTATGATAATGTACTCAAGGCAAGGCAAAGTGGACCTTGGGGCTCCCACTTAAGTTACCACCTAGAGGATCGTTTGGGGTAATATATAAGTTATAATAATTTTTTGATAAAATGTAGTATTATTTTTATCTTATATTTGATTGGAGGTATAAGGTAATCGTAAGACTATTTATTCCACCATTTTTGTATTAGTGATGAGATAAGTTATCCTATATATATGGTAGACTAACTTATCTCGCGATTAATTATCCTGGAATAACATGTTGCCAACCAAACTACCTCTAAATTTATAATTTCTTTTTAAGTTTAGCCAACATGTGATTAAGATTGTAAAAAATTTTGTATAACATTATATATATATTTTTTAATCTAAAGTTTTGTGACATTATTTATATCAGCAAACTTTCAACATACAGATTAGAAATTCCGCTTGCTAAAATTAAGGATTTGTCTGGAAAGTCATCTGGTAATAGAGATTGATATAATTATTAAGATAGTACTTTCAAACATATTTTGACCGATTTGTTTGTCATAATATAATTATAGTATAATTACAAGTGTGTTGTTTTGTTGCACAAGTGTAATTACAAGATTATATTAAATTTTAAAAATAAGAGTTAATTATCTAAAATTAAAAATTTATATTAGATAGATAAGGGCATTTATAAATAATATTAGATTAAATATTTAAGAAATATATTGTTGTATTGAAAACATATTAATTAGTAAACATATGTTCTTAACTAATATTATAAAAACAAATTAATTTATATTTTTCAGAAGAGTATATTTTAATTAAATTAATTATAAAAAATAAAAATGCAAGATTTATACGAACACCATGAAATGCATGTTTCACAAAAATATTAAATATTATAAATATAAATTATATAATGTCACGGTAAAATTATTAAAATATTTGACAAAAAGATAATCTATCAAATCTAACTAAAAGATAATGGCTTGTAACGTAAAATATCAAGTTAATAATATTAAAACAATAAAAGTAAAAATATAATATGATACAGTGATAAAACTACTTCATCCTTAATTAAAAATTTTGGGTTCGAACCTTAGATATGGAGAAAATCACATCGGGAGCATCATCCTCAACTATATGAATCCTATACAAGTAATTTCTAGATCGTGTCTAACACAATCATTATTATAGAATAAGAGTCCCCATGAGGAATAAATACACCTTGGAGCTACTAATATTAGTCCTAAGCCTTTTTAGTTATAAATAAAATATAGGAGTAACAAGATTATGAAGAAGCCAAAATAATAGGTAGCAAACACGTAAATTGCAGCATATAGTGATTTCATCAAACAGCATACTAAACCTTCAAGTACTAATTCAAGTTCCAAGCATCTTGTTTACAATACTTACTGATTAACATGTCTTTAAGACAAACCAAAATCCACCTTTGGAATGGCTACGCAGGGTGGTCTGCATAAATACACATCCAAAAGCTCCCAAAAAATCAGCACAAAGACCTAGGTGTGCAAAGCAACCATCTAATCCAAATCAGATGAAGAGGGTGATTCTGAGTAGATTGATTCTTCATCACATTCATCTTTATTACTGTCAATATCTGAGGATTCAGCGAGGTTATCATCCTCATGTTCATCGATCCAAGGGTTCCGAAAGTCTACAAGCTTTTCACATCTTTCCTCAAGATTACCTTTCAGCTCCACATTCCAACACCCTTGGATTTCAAGGTGTGTTAGTGCCTTACACTGGGTGAGAATAGCATCAATGCCAGTATCGCTCGACCGGCTGAAAGCGAGCTCAAGGCGCTGGAGACCTTTCATAGTTTCTGCTATAACCAGTGCCTCCTGATCGTTGACATCAGAAGCTTCAAAATTGGTGGGCAGCTCCCAAAGAGGCATGTTTCTTCTGAGATGAGTCAACGACTTGCATTGTTTTCCAAAAGCTTTGAGACCCTTCTCTGTGATCTTTAAACAGTAGCTGATGTCTAAGAATGTTAAATTGACCAAGGCCCCTGCATGCTTTTCAACCATCTGGTCAGTGATTTCACTCATAGGGATTTGCAGTATCTTGAGACATCTTGCACTGCAAAAAGTTGTGGTACACACACTGTCAACTAAGATCATTATTATAACACCCTTGCTATAAAAACAATGAGTCCTACATAAACTACGATATGAGTAGGTACGCGGGCTGTTCAATTAATGTGACCTGAGTGAAGTGCAGGTAAGCCAGGCAGAACTTCTTGCCAGCCCAAAATTGACTAAATATCATACAATTGGATGGCTTATAGTATCCTCTATGTTGCCCATACACTCCAAAATTGTTGCTGCACCCATGTAGGACTCTCCAAAATGCACTATTTTTGGAGTATTTGACACACACCAGTCAACATTTTTGAAGAGTACAAGCAACATAGGTTATTCTAACATATGCAAAACATCACAAGAGAATTTATTAGCATAACTAAATCATAGTTTAGACAGTTTTGAGCTATTAGGTGTCATTTCCGTACGTTTACTTTCTCAAAAAATGAAACTGGAACACAAAAGCACAACGGTTCACATAGAAGACGCACATTAGTGAAATAAGCTAATGGCACAGCCAAATGAGCTAATTCATCACCATGGAGTTCTATTTAATCGAAAAGAGTAGCCTATCAGTCAAGTCATTTGGTATGAACCATAATTTAAATTGCCAAAGCATCAGCTAACAGAGTGCAATTAAAAATGAGGTTCATTTGATAGAAACTCTGCATGACTAATCATCATTGGTTGCTTTCTTTTAGCTTTCACATTTTGGCCAAAGGACCCTCAAACTTGGCTCAACTCCATTGTTAGCACCTCAACTAGAACCGGTATTTATTGAACGCTCCAATTTAATTTAAATTGCACCCATTAAACACCTCATGACTAACCACTCAAAAGATACAGAGCGTGAACTGCACGAAGGTGACCCGGAAAAATTGACAAATAAAAAAGAAGCCATGTGGCTTATCTGTTCAACTAATCAAAGAAGAAGTTTCTAAACAAAAGAAAAAACCAATTCCAAGACCTCAATCTTATTCCAATTACCACCAACAGCTCCCCACCCTATTGATTTCCCTATATCTTCTCCCCAACACTCTTCCCCATGCTTCTTTAACAACCATTTGGACCAAAATGTCCCCACTCATAACAAAAATCACAATCACAAACGATTTAATAATTCCTAAAACTGAAAATGCAGATCAACTAAAACTAAAGATGAAGAAAAAAAACACCTCAATTTTGCAGTAAGGGGAATACAGAAAAGTTTAAACCTAGAGGGAAAAAATTACAGAATGTCTTATCGAATTCCAAGCTTGATAGAATTAACAAAATTAAGGGGCTGCTTATGTATTTGGTCTTGAGATGATCTTGTCCCTTTTCATCTTCTTGTTTTAAACTGTTTCTTTCTCTTTATTTTTATTTATTACATAGAATTTGTTTTCCATCAATCTCGAATGGAGCCAAAGATTCACTATTTTTTGGCTTTGGGGTATGATGGAATAAAGCAAAATGGCTCTTTAAACTGTCTGCGATTCTTTCAATTGTGAAGTAGTAGTTAGTCAATACAACTTTCGACGCTCATCATGGGTCATCCGAAAATAGTCGCGCTATGTTTTTAAATATAGGGGTTAGGCTGCGTACATCCGACCTCCCCTTACCCCGCAGTGGGCGGGAGCCTTTGAGGCACTGGGGTAATGTTGTTTTTTTTTTTTTGTTTTTATAGACTTTGTATAAAGTTACATATCGTTTATTGAATGAATCATTTATAGGGGCTTTATCATCTTGTATTGTTTATTTCAGAAGTTTTCAATTACTCTGTTAAACATTTTGGGATTGTTTTCCAATGATTTACTCGTTCTTAGCTGGAGCCAACAACTAAAAACTTCCATCAAACTCATTTGTTGGTCCCTCTACATTACTCCATATGGAACACAAAAAAGTTCCTCCTATTGTATTAATAAAGAAGCAACAACATATCCAGTGAAATCCCACAAAGTGGGGTTTGGGGAGGGGTAAAGTACACGCAAAACTTAAGCTTTTCCCCTTGGGAATAGGCTGAGTGGCAAACCTCACTTCCATGCTCGCTTCATCCAACACAACACTGATACACTTCAAGTATTCAATTTTAGTCCTACTCAATTTGAATCCTTTGGAGTCCAAAGCTTGTCTCCAAACTTGCAACCTATCATTAGTTTGACTTGTGTCTCATCAAGCAATACTATGTCATCCGCAAATAACATACACTATAGAACCTCCTCTTAAATAGACTGTGTCAGCTCATCCATCACAAAGGCAAAAAAGTACTCAACACAGATCCTTGATGTAGCCCATCTCAACAAGAAAATGCTTTGATTCTCCGCCTACTGTTCTAACTCGAGTCTTGACTCCATCATACATGTCCCTCATCGTGCTAACATACACCATTAGGACACCTTTAGCCTCCAAAAACCTTCAAAGGACCTCCCTCGAAACTTTGTCATAAGCATTTTCAAGATCAATAAACACCGTATGAAGATCCCCCTTTCTTTTCCTACATTTCTCCACTAGTCACCATATGAGATGAATTGCTTCAGTAGTCAACGCTCCAACATGGATCCGAAATGATTCTCTGAAATAGATACTTCTTTCCTCACCCTCATCTCCACCACTCTCTCTCATACCTTCATAGTGTGGCTTAATTGTTTGATACTGATGTAGTTATTATAGTTTTGAATATCATCTTTGTTCTTATACAATAAAATCATCATACTCCACCTACATTCATCGGGCATTTTAGCTGTCTTAAATTAACATAAAACAACCTAGTTAACTGCTTCATACCTTCCTTGTCGATGCTCTTCCAAAATTCCACTAGAATCGCATTGGGTATCAATCGTTGTTCCCCTGCTCATCCTAGTAATAGCACGTCCAACCTCATCAATCTTAACACACTTGCAATACCCAAAACCCCGAAGACTATCAGTGTGTGCCAAATCACCAAGCACAATATTTCCATCCTCTTTTTCATTTAAGAGTTTGTGAAGAATGCTTGCCACCTTTGCAGAATGGATGCCTCAGCCACCAATATCTTTCCTTCTTAATCCTTGATGCATTTCACTTGATCCAAGCCGCGAACTTTTTTCTCTTGCTTTTGCAAGCCTATACAATCTCTTTTTTTTTTAATAAAGTTAACTGGTATTATAAACAAAAGAGCTACACGAATAGTGTACTCAGGTAGTAATTACATCAAAAGTATAGGACCACCAAAAGATCTTCACAAATTATCTAAAAAAAGAGAGATCTCCCCCGGATCCTTAGGTACAAAATTAGTGCACCAAAAAAATAAAGTTGCTAAACAATTCATTTCAAGACTTTGGAAGGGGATACATTTGTTCTCAAAACATCTCTGATTTCTTTCCTTCCAAATTGTCCACCAGATGCAAGCAGGGACAATTTTCCACCTCTCCTTTTGTTCTAATTGATTCCCATCCATGTTCCAGCATGCTAGAGCTTCTGCAACATTCCTAGGCATAGACCATCTGATCCCCTTCAAGTTAAAGAAACATTGCCAGAGCTGCTCAGTCACTTTACAATGCAAGCAAAGATGGTTTATTGTCTCTGTCTCAACTTCACAAAATAAAGCATCTAGAGCATAATTGTTTTCCCCTTTTCATAAGGTTGTCTTGAGTCGATACAGCTTGCTTAGCAACTAGCCAAGTGAAACAGGCCACCTTATGTGGGATCTTACTTACTCAAATCATCTTCCAAGGCCAGTCCTTGGTATGAATTGAAGTGTCCAGTATCTTGTAGGCTGCTTTCACCTTGAATTTACCATCTTTGTTCCTCTTCCATTGCAATCTGTCTTCCTCACAATTAAGATTCTGTGTTTGTTCTAAGGTATTAGAGAATTAGATCATTTTCTCTACCTCCCAATCATTTAGGAATCTTCTGAAAGACAGATTCCAGCCTTGTGCATTCCTCACTTATGAAATTGTAGCTTGCTCCTGATGGTTGATGGCGTATAACTCCGGGAACTGTTGCCTCAAAGGACTTTGTCCCAGCCATATATCATCCCAAAACTTAGTTTTTCTACCATTACCTACTTTAATAACAAAATTATCCCACAAACTTGGCCACTGATTTATGATAGTTCTCCAGAGGCCTACCTCATATGGATTTTTTACTTCCTTAGTAGTCCATAGTCCTTCCCTGCCATATCTTGCAATAATTACTTCTTTCCATAGGCTTTGTTCATCTGTTGCAAATCTCCATAGCCATCTCCATAGCCATTTTAACAGGAGGCTCTTATTTTGTGCTTTCAAATTCTTGATTCTCATACCTCCTCCTCTCATATTGCTCATGACTACATCCCATTTAACCAAATGATACTTTTTCTCCCCTTCACCATTGCCTTGCCACAGGAAATTCCTTTTGATAGTATCCAACTTTTTGATGATGTTCCAAGGGATGGGAAAAAGAGACATCATGTAAGTTGGTATGGCATCAAGAACACTCTTATCCCAATCTTTTCTCTTTTGCTCAACATATAGCCGACATTTTAGCACTTGTGATGGCCAACTTTGCTTTAATCTTATCGTATTATAGATGTCCTTAAATATCCACTTTTCATCCTCATCCACACACTCAATCACTTCATATAGGCAAACTTCGTAGCTTCCATTTTGCCTTCAAATTCTCCATTCCACCACTAATATCCTTGATGGCCAAAAGATCACTCTCGATACCCCAATAAACTCTGTACCTGCTTTATTAATGCAACTAATAATCATATCCCACATGTCATTTACATCCCCACTACTACTCCAAGCCCACCTACCAATCAACTTCTCCTTCATCTCTTGAGCAAGGGCAGGAGTCAAGCCCCCAATTTGATTCTCGATCAATCATAAAAAGCCTTTTTCCTCCTATCCATCTTTATCTTCAAGCCCATCACCAAAAGCCTATGTTGGGTAGTAATATTTCCACTCGAAATAATCTTGCAATCCTTAAAGGCCTCTATCATCCTTCTAAAGGAGTAAGTAATCTATCTAAATCCTAGCTCTCACACTACAAAAGGTAACCAAATGATTTTCCCTCTTAAAAAACACTAGTTAGCAATCACTAACTCAAAGGCTTTAGCAAAATATAGAAGTGACGCTCCACCTCTATTCCTCTCCCAAAAACTAAAAGCCTCCATAAACATTATCAAAATCACTAGATGTTGCACCGATATGACCATTAAAATCTCTATCAATGAAAAGTTTTCCGGTGCAATACACCTCTCACTATCTCATCCAGATTCTCCTAAAAAAGATTTTTGATCTCCTCATCCATGCACACTTGAGGTGCATAAGTACTAATAACGGTCATAATAAGCCTACCAACAACAACCTTAATTGTCATCATACTATCAATGATCCTTCTAACCTCGACCACACACTCTCTAAAGTCCCCATCTACTAGAATACCTAATCCATGTCTATCCTCAAGCCTCCTAAGTACCACAACTTAAATCCATCTACATCCCATGCCTTGGTTCCTATCTATCTGGTCTACTAGCACTATGGACTTTCCTCCTATTGTATTAATCCATCAAACAAATTTCTCCATACACAAATACTCCTAGATCACTATTTCAAACAAACAACCCCTTTTAAACCACAACAAGGAGTGTCATCCGACACTTTTGCAGGGCGGAACTAGGGAGCACAAGGGGATTCGCCTAAAAATAACACTATATATACAACATCAAAATTAAAATTTTATTTGAGGTAGATACTGAAATCCAATTGGCTGAGTGTGTTCACTTTTTTTATATTTTGAACTACTCATTGAAAATCCTGCTCCACCACTGCGAGTTTGGCAAGTAAATTCAACCATGCACCACAAGTATATATACAAATATGTTCTCTAGAACTAAAAACTCGGAGCAAATTAGTATGAATTTGGAACAAACTAGGTAGAAAAAAACAGTAAGAAGAACCATACCGGCTAGCAGCGAAGGAGAATCCAACATCGCCGAGACGGTAAGTGGAGAGTCGCCGGAATGTGGACCTGCTCCGGCGAACAATTTTACGGACAACAGGGTCAATTTGGTGGGAACGGTTAGCAATGCAGCATCTCCGGCACCACTCTTCCAGATCAATCTCCGTCCAGCAGTAGGGACCAGCCAACGTCTCCATCCAATTCCGGCAAACTAACGACACCGACCTCACCATCAACTCCGGCGGAACAATCCTTACGAAAATTGAAGCTAGTATCTCTGGGCTTAACTCATCCCACCTACATCCGGTGGTGCAGACGGCGTCGTTTTCGACTTTAACGCATACCCTTTTGTTCTCCGGAGATTCCATTTTTTTCTCTCTTTCACCCTTTGGCCAAAGGGAGAAAATTGAAGCAGTAGCTCTTCGAATGTGTTTTTGGTTTTCCTGGTGATAGTATTTTAGATGAGTAACACGTGTCACAACCTCATCTTACGGCTGACAAATGTAGCATGTGAATATTCAGGGTTCTGAATTGCAGATACGTGCAATTTTTCTTTATTTTTGTTATTGTCTAAGAGCCCGTTTGGCTTAAAAAAAAAACTTTAAAAAAGTGCTTTAAAAATACTTTTTAAAGTGCTGAAATTTATTTGAAAAATAAATAGTTATAAGTTTAGATAAAAGTATTGTAGCTGAAAAAAAAGTTATTGATGTGTTTGAGTTGTTAAACATTTTTTTAATTAAAAATGTCTAAAATATCTTTCAAACTTTTAACATTATAAAATTAATTATTTTAAGATTTTTCTTTGTAAAAAATAAAATAAAGTAAAATAAATTTATATTTAATTCAATATCAATATAAACTTATATTAAGTAAATTTTATATATATAATTTATTTTTAATTTTTAAAATATATAATCTGGATAGATCACATGAAAATTTTACGATGTCTCTTTTTTCATAATCAAAATTGAAACATTATTGCGATATTCAATTGCCAAAAATAGAAGGTAATTTTTTTTTAAGAGCAGAAGAGTACTAGGCATGGCTTGAATTGAAATAATGAGAAGTGAGAGAGTAGTTAGAGTTATTTTAGTTAAGGATATTTTTGAAAATATGAAAAAATATTTAGGATAAAAGATAATTTTTTAGTTAAACTATAACAACTTTTAAGCTAAAAAATAAAAAGTTGGCGTTTTAATTTTTAATTTATTTTAAGCAAATTTTAACTTCTTAAAGCTATTTTGAAAATTGTGAACACTTTTAAAAACTAAAAAGAACTAAAAAGTAGGTTTGACCAGCTTTTAATCTAAGCCAAACGAGCTCTAAATATCTCACACTACAAGGTCTACTTAAAAGTAACATTTAATAAAATTTTCTTTGTATCCTAGTTTTAAATTTGAGATGTCTAATTAAGAGTGAAATAATGTCATTTTTTATTCTTTGCTCTTGTCCATTTGTGTTATTTTATGTGACACATTTTTTTTGGTTCGTCCCAAAAGAATGTCACCTTACTCTAATGGGAAATAATTTATCTTTCAAATTTACGTAATGCAATAAGTCTCAGCCACATAAATATCTAAAAATAATTTTAGATCATAAATTAAAAAAAATTTTAATATTATGTTAAATTAAAGGGTGTCACAGGAATGATGAAGTAGAATTTTGGTAGAACATATTAAAGTTGTAATTTAACGAAAGGGGGAGCATTTTTTTATTACGTGCCATTAGAAGTTAGTTTTTTATTTTACTACTTAAGAAGTTTGAGTTTTAATATATAGATAATATATTTCTCCTTCTGTTTTAAAAATAATGATCCTTCTTTTTTTTATTTATTGAAAAAATGATCTATATTCTTTTTTTACAAAATTTTAATTTAAATGTGGTATATTTCAGTCACAAAATTAAAAAATATTTTGATATATTTAATATAATTTTAATTTAGCATAAAATTAGAAAATTTATTTATTTACGTGGAATTCATTTTACAACAAAGATCATAAATTTAAAACATGCACTAGCCACACATATATTAAGACATTTTTTTATTATGACCATAATTTCAACTCTTTATTTTATTCTTAAACTTTATGTTATTCCAGCGTTGACCAATAAATTAGGATGAAGGAAATAGTAATTTGAATTTTATGAAAAATCATAAATAAAAGAGTAAATTATGTATATACGGAGATACCTCCTGTATTCTAAAACCAAGCACTTCCACCAGCATGTATTAATGCATAACGTTTTGGGAATAAATTTCGAGTAATTTACAATCATACAGTCATATTTTAATGATTTTATTACACAACAATATCTAGAGTTTGATTTACGATAGAGAGGATACCTATGTGCTCGAATTATAATACAGGGATGTGAAACGTAATTCACTCTTTACAACATCATTTTTATTGCTAAATAATCAAAATTTGCATTGAGATTGATATAGATAGAATAACAAAGAAACTTATTCTTTTATGAAGATTCAAAGCAAAACAAGTATTCAATATTTATGTTGCTCAGATCATTTCAAAAAGTTGTGTATTTTTTGAGGAATTACTATGGACGCAGTGACACTTTGGAGAGTCCGAGCAATATAGTTCTGTGTTATTTGAGAAATATTGATCCACCTTTAGTTAGATTTGTGATCCAGCAAAATTTCCAAGTATTTCTCAACATAATCCAGGCCACTTTGTGTCTTCACAACGGGTAATATGGCAGGGATGTCCAGATAGAACTCTGAAACAGATCCGTCAAGCTTGTCCCATAGTTTGAGCTGTTCGCGAGCTGCTCGTGTTGCACAATGGACGCTAGCTGCCAGAAGCAACGGTGCCTCACCAGATGCTGCAAAAAGGTATTCACCTTAGGATTCAACAATTTGTAGTTTGCACATACAAATACAGATTCAGGATTTAAAGTTTAATCACATATATATACACAATAGTAACTAGATTCACAATCAGCTGTTTATAAATATATAGTGGACTTTTAAGAGTTCTGGACTGAAGGACAAAAGTTGTTGGGTTTACGTGAACTCATAGATTGTACTCTAGATCCAGCGTTGTCTATAAGTAAATTTACATATACTGTGTTGATCGAAAGTGAAGGTTTCACTCTTTTATTTCTTTGGATAGTTTCTAAGAATCACCTGAAACTCTTGTCTACTGGTCCGGGCGTCGGCGAACCCTTGCCGGACCGAAGAACTAGTTCTCCCTTTGTTCGTAGTGTACTCCCGGAGCTCGCGGTTGGCTCCCCGGCGGCCCTGCGTCAACCCCC
>JAOTQR010000001.1:22306002-22328488 GCA_025774065.1 Solanum ossicruentum | reverse complement strand
ATATACTCCCTCCGTCCAACTTTATTTAGCCCCATTTTTTATTACATTTTTAAGACATCATATTTATTATATTCAAAAAATAATTTGGTAAAATTACTTCATCATTTACTACTTTTAATTTCTGTGCCAAGTCAATAGGGCCAATTAAAGTTGGACGGACGGAGTACTAAACTTTTTTGTTATGATTTGTGTGGTTTTGACGAGTTGTATATTTATTAATTAAATTCTTCCACCAAAATTTAAAAACAAATTAATAGACAGGACTTAATTCTTTTATTTTAGTTATTTGAACCAACCATCATGTCAACATTTTAATTGAATGATTTTTTGGGAGAATCATGAATAATTATCAAGTGAATTAAAAGAAAAAGATTTAGTCGTTTGAAAGAGAAAAAAAGAAGGTTGAAAAGGGAATCACATTTAATGTGGAACGCTTAATTTGGAGAAAAGTTTATTCAGAGGAATATTTTGTAATCAACTTTTGTGCGCTTAAGTTTCTACTTTATGTTATGTTACCAAATTGGATTCTTTTGTGATTGACTGACAAGAATATTTCTTTCACTTTTAATTACAGATTTCAAAGATTAAGATCAAAAAATAGACAAATATTCCTTCACTTTCAATTAGAGATATCGAATTTGAGACTCAAAAATAAATTTAATTATCTTTGGGGCTTTTTTTTTCATCCTTCCTTAAGAGCTTCCATCTTTTTGCTCCTTTAGTGACTGAATCCATGACCTTAAGGTCAAAGATGTAAATTATTGATCATTTCAGTAACTCCTTTTATCAACTTAGGCTTTTTACTTCTAAAACAAAATCGATTTAATTGAGCCCGTTGATGGATACTCGATGAAAAATTGGTTAATTATTTTTGTGATGACATGGCTGGTGCAAAGGACCCTTGTAGGCCTGGAGATGGTCCAATTCCAGTGATTCCAATATCAGACTTGGCAGGAAACCATGGATGTGTCCCCTTCAACTATATGGGTTATAATTGTTCTTGTTGCACTACTACTCCTGGAGTTGGTTGCTTTAGTACTTGGGCTGCATGTCTTGCCAGTAAATGTCTTCCTTATTACCCACCCCCAAGTTTTTTACAGAACTAGTTATTTTATTTCCAATATAATTAATGTTATCATCATCCCTCTCTTCTTGTATTCAAAGGATTACTATACGATATAATAAAGTAGAATTTGCTTTTGCTGCCTTCTTATTCTTTTTGTGCTTATTCCAGTTATTTTTATTTGTTTATTTTTTAAAATTTTACATGTCTTCTTAAATTAATAATTAGTATGAGTATTTTATACAATTTTCATAACAATCTTAGGTTTTGAAAAATATTTTGGGGGAATAAATAATAAATCTCAAGGGTAAGACATGAGAAAAACACTTTTGATATGCTAAAAATGAAAAAAGTAAAAAAGAAAATTTAATATAGTAAATAAATAAAAATGAACGGAGGAAGCATTTAACATATTTTTACTATTCTCCTATCATAACATCTACCTAAAGATCTAAAGGGACAAAGAGATTTTGTTATAGCAATTGTGTGTTCTTGTTATTGACATGAAAAGACACTTTTTACTTCTAATTTATCCATTTGGCTATAAAATTATAATTTTTTCAAAATAAATCTTACTTTATTTGAAAATCAGGGTAAATTCAAAATTTAATTTAAAGTTGTATTTCAAATTTTTAAAAAAATTAACTAGAGCTATTTTCTAATCGCTTTTAAAATGACAGTAGTACATTCAAATGTAGTGTAAAACGTTATAATCGATTGCATAAAATTTGTGTGTGTATTTGGGGGGATAGGTTTGAATAAAAGGAACCAGCAAATCAGTAGAGTTGGTTTAGCATAAGAAAGAGTTGCATAACACAATGAAATTTCAGTTATTGAACAAGATCATATAAGCCCCAAACAAAGAATCCTCCGGATATTCCTGACCAACACGAAGAATTTGGAGGAACAGGCCTCTATATTAAAGAGCTTTGCTTCTGTCCGGACTTGGGAAATTTCAATGGAGGGAAATCATACTTCCTATTTCTACAGTCGGATGGAGCCAAAGATTTTTTTTAGCTTTGGGGTATGATGGAACAAAGCAAAATGACTCTTTAAATTGTCTGCGCTTTTGTGAAGTAGCAATTAGTCAATGCAACTTTTGACGCTCATCATGGGTCATCCGGAAATAGTCGATCTATGTTTTAAACATAGGAGTCAGGCTGCGTACATCCGACCCCCCCTTACTGTTAAAGCCAAAGGAATAATTGAGCGTTGGTAAACACGAATTTGAGAGAAAAATTTCTTCTATTACTCACAAGAATAGATTACAAAACAACTCTCAGCCTCACACACTACACTCTTGTTTTGGTGTTCTTGGTGATGTTTAATGAAGGAGCTCAGCAACTCCTTTTATAGGAGAAATTATACCCCCATAGATGTCATTGGTGACATCACAAGGGGTATACTATTCAACAATGGCAGCAACCATTTTTGACAGCAGCCATTGTTGACAACAGCCATGGTTGACAGCAACATTCTATGGGCTGGACTTCTTCAATTCTCCCCCTCCAGCCAAATCCGGAACAAGCATCCTGGCTATATCTTTGCATAGCTCTAACTTCTCTCGACTCACCACTTTCGTTAACATATCAGCTGGATTCTCCTTCGTATGAATCTTCACTAATCTCAACAGTTGTCGATCCATCACCTCGCGTATCCAATGATACCGAATATCAATTTGTTTTGTACGAGAATGGTACATGGAGTTCTTGCTCAAATCCAGAGCACTCTGACTGTCACAATGTACCTTATATTCCTTTTACTTGATTTCAAATTCTTAGAGATAACTCTTTAACCACAATATCTCTTTTCCAGCTTCCGCGGTAGCAATGTATTCTGCTTCCGTTGTGGATAAAGCAACACACTTCTGTAGTCTTGACTGCCATGAAACAGCTCCTCCTGTAAAAGTGTAAATGAATCCTGAAGTAGATTTCCTACTATCAAGATCTCCGGTCATATCTTCATCTGTATAGCCCTCTAAGATTGGATCAACTCCCCTGTAGCAAAGACATAATTTTATTGTACCCTTAAGGTACCTAAGAATCCATTTTACTGCCTCCCAATGCTCTTTCCCGGGGTTGGAGAGAAAATGACTCACCCTTCCCACTGCGTGAGCAATATCTGGCCTCGTACACACTATTTGATCTGCTAATTCATCTTGCACCGCCGTTATTGTCTAATCGGACACACCGCCTGTACCATCACATGACAGGAAGATTTTCGATATAAGACACCTTTGCAGATCTTTGGTCCTAATATCACATCGGTGACTCTGCACACGTCGGTCCATCACTTTCTTCCCCTAAGTCTCTGTGAAGAAAAGTTGTCTTTACATCCATCTGTTTAAGCTCAAAGTTCATACTTGCGACCATTTTAAGTATGACTCTAATTGAAGTCATCTTGACTACTGGTGAAAATATATCGTCAAAGTTGACCCCCTTCTTCTGTTGGAATCCTTTGACTACAGGTTGTACTTTGTATTTCATCACTTTTCCGCTGCCATCCTTTTTCAGCTTGAACACCTATTTATTTTTCAATGCCTTCTTCCCTCTTGGAAGTTCTACGATCTCATAAGTCTGATTTTTCTGCAGAGACTCAATTTCATCCTGCATTGCGAGAAACCACTTTTCTTTGTCCTTATGAGATACTGCTTCATGGAAACTCTCTGGTTCTCCATCTTCAGTAAGTAGAAGGTACTTGGGTTATGGATATCTTCTCGATGGAATCCAACCTCGTTCAGATCTACGAACTTCTGGAACAATCTGAGGAGATCCACCATCATCTTGGCCTTGTGATGGTCCTGGAACGTCTGCTAGATGGGGTTGTGGCTCCCCCTGCTCAGCACCGTCACTTTCCTCATTGTCTTCTACTTTTGGCATATCTTCTGCATAATATCACTATTTCTCATGAATGGTTTTGTTGCTGCTTCTGGCGTCTGATCTGCAACATTTATCTTCTGTGACACTGTGAGTTTTTCAATGTCATCAATTGTCTGACTTTCATGGAACACCACGTCCCTACTTCTAATCACCTTTTTCTCCTTTAGATCCCATAACCTGTATCCATATTCTTCATCTCATAACCAATGAAAATGCATGGAGTGGTCTTTGCATCTAGCTTCTGCCTGAGCTCCTTGGATACATGTGCGTATGCCAAACACCCAAATACTCTCAAGTGAGAATATGATGTATCCTTTCCAGACCAAAGTTTCTCCGGAACTTCAAAATCCAATGGTACTGATGGAGATCGGTTGATCAAGTAACAGGCGGCAATGACTACTTCTCCCCAGAATGGCTTTGCAGGTTAGCATACTGAGCATATTCCGAACACATTCCATGATTGTTCGATTCATTCTTTCAGCTACCCCATTGTGCTGAGTGGTGCGTGGGATCGTCTTCTCATGTCAGATGCCATATGATCTGCAATAGGCATCGAACTGCCTGGAAAAGTATTCACCTCCATTGTCGGATCAAAGACACTTCAAGTTCTTTCCTGTCTCACGTTCTATCATGACATGAAACAGTTTGAAGTAATAAAACACCTAGTCCTTCGTCCGCAAGAAATACACCCACACCTTTCGAGAAACTTCATCGATGAACGTTAGAAAGTATCGCACATTGATAAGCTCCTTCTTCATCAGGGTAGACAAACCTTTCTCACTCATGTGGCCGAGTCTCTGGTGCCATAAATTTTGAGAAGCCTCTTTTTCCGCTACATTGAGGCTATCTGTGAATATCTTCACATGAGTCTTGTATAACGTGCCATAAATATATCCTCGAACTACTGTTATAGTGCTTCTTGACAACTTCCATGTGCTTTTACTGAAATGACTATCACAACCCTGTTTGTCAAGAGTTATACCTGAAAGAAAAATCTTCCTTTTATTCTTAAATATCATGCCAAAACAAAAGGTGTCATATCAAATAAAATTGAGACACAACATTTTTTAAAAATGCAGTCTACTCTTAACATGATATTAGAAAATCTCATTGATATTACTCAAATAATAAAATATATGTTTGTATATTTGTATGTTGGATAAGTAATTATTGAAGAGTCAAATGATAAATATGCAAACATAATAATCAAAGGTAAATCTCGGATATCAAGTAGAATTTTTGAGAAGCAATTATTTTTTTCAAATCACATACTTTATATTAAAAATTCATCAATTATATAAGAAATTGATAGTTGGAGACTCGCTACTAAAAGGAGTTGTTGGTTTGGTGAGGAAAAAAATTAGATAAAATGTCTAATTGCATCAAATAAATTTATCCAATTAACTCAACTATTACTTATTATGTCAAATGTGAATAATTTCGAGTGAATAATATATTAAAAGACTCAAAATATCATGAGAAGCTTATATATAAAATTTGAAATTTGTATAGGAGATTTGAGTTGGTTGGAATGGAAAAAAAAATTCAATCTATGGTGAATACTTTATTGTATAAATAATGTATATATATCTTTGATACATAGTTACATCATTATACATGATTATACATTATTTACATAATACCAACGTGTTATAAATACATACCGATGATACACTACACACACACACATATATATATGACCATTGTGTTGAGAAACAATTTCGTTGCCTATATATATTGAAGTAACCCGAAAAGAAATCTTGTTTCTGCGCTCAATCTATTTTGGCATTTTTAAATTTAAACCAACTCATCCATTTGACATCCCTAGTTCATGGGTCTTGGTGGAACGATTTGTAGTAGTGAATTGATGGTGTAATTTTTTGACATGAGGATCTCCTTTTCGGTTGTGATGGGATCGATTCCTTGTTTTTTTCCCCAAGTCTGTTGTTGATATACATATGAATATGTAATGAATATACAAGGATATACACTATATATGTATGTATCACATATATACATGGATATGCATTGACTAATAAATAGATCATACATACATTATACATCGAGATATGAAAGGATATACACAAAGTATATCTATGTGTACCTGTACCTATACACCATGTCATATACTAACTATTACTTCCACTTTCAATTTATGTAGCACCATTTAACTTGATTTAAAATCTAAAAAAGAAATGAAACTTTTTAAATTTATAGTCTAAAACAACTTTAGACATTTAAATGGCCATGAAATCCTTTCATTAACAATCTAAAAAAAGTCGAAGTTAAATTTTGTTGACTTTTTCTGATGGAATAAAAAAGAAAGTACGCAACTAATACAAGAAGTACTAAATTCAGTAATGGCGAGTGTATCATGAGACACTTACGTGCCTCAATTAAAATTTTCTTTCCTCACATTTTAAATACGTTTAGACCCCTTTATTTTAGTCGCAATACAAATAAATCCTTCAAACATAAAAAAATACTTTATATTTTTTTATTTAAATAATAGTGAAATACACTTTATTTGTATGCATGATTATATTTGTGTGCATACAAATACGAAGTATATTGTACTTGTACACAAAATAATAGTGAAATACATTATGCCAAGTATTCACGCAGATAACAAAATGTATATCTTGTATAAAATCCAACCTAGTGCTATATTCTATGTATTTTTTTCAATTACCTACCACTATAAAAGATTTAGAAGATTGAATAATTAACTAAGCCACGTATTTATCCCAAAGAGATTCATATAATGTCTTGTCTGAAGCACTAATTATTGATGACAAGTCTTAAATTTGACCAAACAATGCTACACGCAATCTGTAAGTATACCTTTCATAGAAACAATGTTTTTTCTTACGTTAATTCATGCTCTAAAATCGTGACCTCAGATATAACAAATCTTGACCTCTGAACAATTTTCTTCTAAGCACTCAAAAGATAATCCAGGAAAAGTTTACAACTTCAATATGGACTGAATACAACTTTTTTTCTTTTTTAAAAAAGGTATGTCATTTAATCCACGTAAGGAATGAAAGAAAAAAAAATATATTTTACATAAATACGTGACATAATTTGACTATGTGACTTGGAGAGGAGGAGAGAAACAAATTATATATGTATATTTGTCAAATTGTATGTGGATATCTGTCAACTAATTGTATATGTGTAACTAATATACATATGTATTTGTATATCTGGCAAGCAAGATTGGAAGAGGGAGGAGAGAGGCGAGCGAGATTGAGAGAGAGGAGAGAGGCGAGTGAGAGGGTATAGATAGGAGAGTGGCGAATCGTATATGTATATCTACCGAATTGATTATGTATATCTGTCAAAATAACTGTATATATGTAATTGTATATCCAGCAACAAATTGCATAGAGACGGGAGAGAGGCGAGAGGAGAGAGAGAGGAAGAGATGAAAGAGAAAATAACAACAAAACCCTAACTCTAGCAATAAAATCCTAACTATAGCTGTAAGTTGTAATTTTTTCGAACTATAGTGGTAGCGTAAGTTTGCCTTGTTATGTAATTTTTTCTTTTTTTGTCTTCTTGGCATGATAACAATTTATAAGGTCTAAAAATAACATGATGTCAATTAAACGTTAGACCAAATTTAATGAAATATTGTAAAAAATAGCCTTACTCATACTTATGATCCATTTTATACACATGCACGTTCGATCCATCGAGGGTAAAGGGAGCGCGAGGGGTTGATTGATCTTACAATATTGCTTATATATGTCAACAATACAACTATTGCATTATTGCCTCAATCACAAACTAATCAGAGTAATATTGTTCAAAGATATCAAAACATGGCGTTTAAGAATAGAATTTTGCACTTTTTAATGAAGAGGACGTCAAATATTTCTACAAGCAATTTGCTTATACTAATATGTGGTTTAGAATAGTTGATGGATGACTCATATATAATCTTTCATTAAACCTTTTCCCTTTTACCATATCTCTTAGTAGTCGATGCAAATGATGAGTTTATAAGTTGCGTCCTGAAATGAAGAAAATATTTGGTTTTAATAATACATGTGGCATGACCACATTTGTTTGACCAGAAATTATATGTAGTGGAAATTCAATTCATGGAACAGAACACACTGTCTTTGATAGTAACATTTCACAAATTAGTTAGTGGTAAATAGACATCTTCGCTTTCACGAATGAAATATGAAACCTCAACCAAATCTTGGATTTTGTTTCTTTACAATCATTTTTGACTTTGGAATAGGACCAATAACCATGTTCACATCTTGGAATTACCACTATGGTAATTATATTGAGGTTTGATTTTTGAGATGGGGATTTTCTGAAAACAATCGCTGATTTATTTTTATGAGGTAATGAAAAAGTATGCGTACATTTTTATCCTTCTCAGACCCCTCTTGTGAGATTTCACAGGGTATGTTATTATTTTTGTTGGTTTATTTTATTATTTTTTATAAAAGAAAAAGGATGAATTTTAAGAAACCCAACCTAATCTGTTAGTTTTTTCCTGCGCATAAATTTATTTTTTTTAAAAAAAAAAGAAAATTGATGTAGTCCCTTGATATTTTTACTATATTTAATCGAAGGACATGATCTATTTGAAATGAAAAATTGCATTTGATCAACAGTATAAATTTTATCAAAGAGCATGTGTGGTCGATTATTAGAATTGTCCAAAGTTATAAAGTAGCTAGATTTGCTTTTGAGTAAAGTCTTTTTTATGTAATTTTGAAAAATATGCAGAACCTAGCAATAAAGATAAAAATGACGATCCACATTCCACCAATGTGTCATAGATTTTTCTTAAAAGATTGAATCTATCTGTCAGTTCTGATCACACTAATTTTAAATATATTTTTAGTTGTGTATACTCAATTACTCATCTCCCTTTATATTTTTCGTTAGATCCAATAAATTCCTGGACCACCAAGGCACCTATGAATGAAGTCATGTGACCTAAAATGAATGGCGTGTTTATCATGTGATAATCAACTTATATAACTTTCTACATAAATTCGCTCATAAAATCTTTGACATTTGACTAGATTTGGTCGTACAGAATTATATAAAAACACCTATTCGCTCATAATTTTTTTTAATGTTTTTATGACTATTTTAAGTTGTCAATTATCATGATTAGTACTATCATTTACGTAATTTTTAAATATGTAAATTCTAAAAATAAGACAAACAAAATAAAACGAAATAACCATAGAGAAATTATAAATATACCTTCAAACTATTCAAGCAAGTATATCGACTTGTTGCCTAATTAAGCAGCTTAAACTCCCTCTATAATATAAGTGGGGAAAAAAGATACTAGATAGAAAAGCCCCTCGGGCTCAATATGTATTTTTTTTAATCTAAATTCATGCGACATGAATAGATTTTGAAGAATCAATCAAATGTTAAAATAATTTATAAATATTTAAAGGTGTTAATTATTATAATTTATATTACTTTTACATCATTTTCAAATAGTATATGTTTCTTCCTCTATCCCAATTTATGCAACACTCAGGAAATTTTGATGGTCAATTGAATGCTGTTATGTATCTTTTAAATACTTTAAGTTGTTGATTATTATGATTTATAGTACATGTTATACAATTTTTAAATATTTATGTGTTGCTCCCTCTTTCCCACTTTGTTTAACGCTAATAAAATTTTGAGAGAAGCAACCTTTTTATGTCTTTTAAATATTTTAGGTTGCTAATTATTATAATTTATAGTACTTTTTACATAATTATTATAAACGCATCTTTCTATAAATATTTATCAACATATTATAAGGACACTTAATAAATTAGGATATAATTAATTATTTTTCTCATTTTACGTCCACCATTAATTAGTGCATTAATGATTTTTTCTAATTTAATTTAATGTACATGAAGAGTAAAATGGTAAATTCTACTAATATATCAATGATTTCTTAATAACCTTATAAAATAAAAAGTGCCTTTATAATATGGGATAGAGATAATATTATTTTAATCCCATTTTATGTAATACTGATAAAATTTTAATAATCAATTAATTTTTTATGTTTTTAAAATATGTTAAATTATTAATTATTATAATTTATAATTTTTTACATAATTTTAAATTATATAATTTTCTTTTTGAAAAAAGATAAAGAACTTAAAACGAAGAAGCTGGATTGAAAAAAAGTTAGGGAATTGTCGTTGTAGTGGCAGATCAACTGCAAATTTTACACCATTAGATAAAGAGTCTGTTTGGTAAAGTTGATTATACTGTCTTTAACTTATGCTGTGCCTGGCAATTGTTAAAAGAAATAAAGAATAACTCAAAAAGACACTCATGCCCTCAAATAGACATGCAAGCTATAAAAAAAATGGAGCTTACCGGTTTATGAGCTCTTAATATAGATGGAATTTTGGAAGATAATTAAATTTTAATACAATTTTTAAATATATTTAAATTATTATCATTCTAAATTATAATATTTTTTATATAAGTTTTAAATAATATATATCACCTCTTTTATCTCAATCTATGTGGTACTGCTAAGATTTCGAAAGTTAAAATTTCTTATATGTCTTTTAACTTTTTATTTTTCAATTACTGTGATCCATGTCACGTTTATGTCATTTTAAAATAATATTTGTTATCCATCTATTCGTATTTATGCAAACTGATTCGAGTGTTAATTAAACTTTTAATATGTCTTTTAAATATTTTAAATTGATTCTTGTGATTTATAGTTTTAAAAAGTTTAATTTTTTATATGTATATATATTATTATTGTTAATTATCTAGATTTACAATAATTTTTACATAGTTTTCTAATTAAATAATATACGTTATTTCTTTTGTCCCATTTTATGTGACGTCTATAGATTCATTTCAATAATCAATCGTATTTTTTAAATTTATTTTTAAAATATTTTAAGTTTTCAACTATCACGATTTATGATAACTTTTTATACTTTTACACAATATATTTTAAAAATTATTTTATATTATCAATTATCATGATTAATAATATTGTTTATACGATTTTTAAATGTATAAAATATAAAAAATAAAATAAATAAATTAAAATAAAATAATTATAATAAAATTATAGATTATATTCTTAAAATTGTTCAAGCAAATATATCGACTTGCTACCTGAACCGATGAAACTCCGATCCTCACATATAGTAGTAGAAAAAATATAGTGGACATTCTAGTTTATTAAGATGGACCTGCAATCATGTATAATGTTAGAACACTGAATATTATTTCTACAAAATATTATATATTTTTTTACCTCACAAGAATTATTTACAATTCTCAGTAGCAAAACTTTTTTTTTTTTCCAAACCGCTTCCATACCAATCAGTATGCACCCAGTTTATAATTTGCCTAATACTTATAACCCAAGTTTAATACATATTATGGAGAATTATTTATGAATATATAATATATATTTTTTATAGATAACATATTTATTACATACTTTAATTTATATAATCTTATTTTCTTATCAAATAAGCACAATATATCGTTAAACACTTATGATATTTATATTCCACATATTATTTACTTTTAATATAAGTATAAATTTATCATAATATTACTATAAATGATAATAAATAAAAAGTATCGATAAAATCAATAATTATTTTTTTATAAATACTCATCCAAGTAATTTTCTCCCCAAAAAACACCCCCTACTCTTCAAAAATTTTATTTTTAATAACTTTCAAGTGTATAACTTTACATTTTAACTAAAGTTCACCTGTAAATACTCCAAAGCATTTTAATTATTCACACCTACAATAATCTTTCTAATCTGGATATATCTTTTGTTAAACTTTCTATCAAATATCTATTTATAAAATGGATTATCCTCCTCAGAGTCCCATCATATATAACAGAAATCAATTTAAGTATATCTCACGTGAATTATTATGTAAAATAATATGCGATCTTTACTATCGTTTTTTACTTATATAGTTATGTTCCCTATTATTGAATTTGAAGGACTAGATTAGGTTGTTCATTCTTAGCTTTTAGGTTGCCGGTTATGGCCATGAAATAAGTCGTGGCAACTTTAATACGAAAGAATTAAAGCAAACACAATCTAAGAGGAATATATATATATTAATTACTAGATAGACAGAATATGTTGTTTTCTATGGTTCCTTTTTATGTTACCTTTGATGGCTGAGAATCAATAAGTGCCCACCATTTAAAGCCTTCATTGTTGACTAATAGCTATGTCTAATTTAATATTACCAAATTATTTTAAGGATTCCTTTGCATGCATTTACTGACTATATATTTTGTACATTTTATTTGCTAGTTATTTTTGTATAGATGTGACTGTTGAAATATCAAGCCAATCAGTTGCGTTGCATTGAACTTATAATTATGACAATCAATTATTATTATTATTATTATTATTATTATTATCACTTCAACAATGTTACTAGTGTTTATACTTTTTGGTAGTTGTTTAGTGCCTAACAATCCACCTTAATTAATTTTTGCAAATGTTACATGTTTTAATTATAGAGAAAAGAGTTAAGAATACTCAATTTTATTTTATTGTTTGATTTTATCCTCGCCGTTAAAAGTAAGTTGAAAATGCTCTCTACCGTTAATAAACTTTTCACTTGTACTCTTAATTGGACAGAAAATTCAAATTCAATAAAATTACTCATTTTTTTAAAAAATAACCCATCACCCCATCTAACCTGCCCCAATCCAATTAAAATAATTTGACTCAATAACTTTATCGTCCAACAACCACTTCTTCACTCCAAAACCACCACCACCATGCCTAAAATCACCAAAACCCCATCGAAAAAATTATTAAAATGCCACAAAGTCACCACGGCTAACGAAATAAACAACAACAATAACCATGGAGATTTTATTTTATTATTATTTTTTATGCATTTGATATTATAAACTAAATTTAATGAGTTGCGGGTAGGGTCTAATCGAAAGTTATTTTTAAACCTTTAATTCTAACTGAAAAGGTTAAGTTTAGCTGATTTGTGGATTTCCGTCCAATTAAGGGGTACAAGTGAAAAGTCTATTAATGACAGAGATACTTTCAATTTACTTTTAATAAGGTCAAATAATAAAATAAAGTTGAACGATATTTTTCACCTTTTTCTCCTAATTATATTATGAAGTTAAGGATTAATCAAAATGTGCGTTAATTAAGTCCCATCGTTTACTAGTGGTTGACTATGAGTCAACTATATATAAAGAAATAGCACTACACAGACAGGATGGAGGCTTTAGATTACTACCTTTTTGCCTCTAATTAACTTAGTCAAATGGAAGGTTCTTATATGTGCACCAAGTTTTTACTGATAAATAAATTTATTCTTAAGAATTTAAAAGAGTTTAAACAACGTGATTTTTTCATCCTTAGCAAAGTCAAGTCATATCAAAGATATTACACGTTAATGTTAGGGTAAAAGGCAACTAAATTAATCAAAGTGAGATGGAATTGAAATAAGAAAATGTTCATTGAAATATTTCGACGTGCACATGCATCAAATTTAAATACTCTTAAAATCATATAGCATATATATTTGTTGAAATGTCTGTCATGCGAGTCTGATTATTTTTATGGCATATATGCATTTTTAATAGTTAATGTAAGTGGAACTAAACATAGAACCTCTCTACCGTCTTCTAATATCATGTTAAAATATATATATGTATACCTTTTATAAAAATCTTAAATTATTAAAAAAAAACATATGCAACATTAATGCGATTTTGAACTCTTGTGTAAACCGCTACAAGTGCAAATAATGGGCCTACTTGATGATAACTCTAAAACGATGTAAAATAATCCAAAAATTAAAGACAATTGAAGTAAAAGAGATGGTTACACAAAACGTCAAATTCAATTTTCTATTTTTAAATAAACAAAGTGAAAAGACTTTGCAGACAAGGCGTGGATAGGGAATTAGTATATATGTTTTTCTTAAAATATAAAATAAACATGTACTCATATAACATACAAGTCATAATTAATTCAAAGAACAAGTAAAGAGATTCATCTATATTATAAATATCATAACGTACAATATTTAAAGGGTCCATTTGGCTGCCATAGTTATTTTTATTTTCAAAATTTCATAATGACGGCGTTAAGATACATGCATTTATACATAAAGAATCAACGTTTTACTTGAATACAACTTAAAAAAAAAAAAACAAACCATAATGGTGTTGTACCTAAGAATAAGAGTGATTGATACATAACTTGTCTAGTGAGCACCATGAACGGTGAGACAATACATAATTTTATATGTCAAAAAACAAGCTATAATCAACCACTTAATTAGGATGTTCAAACTAAGTAGACACCACTTATAATGTTTGGAGTTGAGAGTTATTATGGATATTGGAGGAGAATTAGAGGAGGGGCCTTTTATCAATTTATTAACATTGAAAATAAACATGATTATGTATAGCTTTGAAACGATTTTTGGAATTTTAATGCTAAATCGTCTAATTTTATGAACTCTTTAATTAGTGGTGGTGTTTATCAATAAAATGGTATAATTGAATTTATCAAAAATAATTTAAGGACATGTGAGTTATATTAATCTCGAGAATGAAATAAATTACATAAACTACTTGCCTATTGTAGGGTTCTCCCCTTAATCACTAATTTGTAGTTGCGTACTAAGCAGCACAAATCTCGACTCTTGTAATTTCTGGATCGACAAGTATATGTTATCATCATCTTCAAATATTGAATTCATATTCACATCCTGCTCTTCGAGGTCTTGATGAGCCATGTCGGTGAGTGTTGAAATGTATGCGTTCTCTATAGTCAGGTCACTGACATAGTAACGATGTAAGAGCAGAAATAACAAGTAAAGAAGACACAACATATTACATGAAAAACCTCCTTGCTTGAGGCCGGAAGAAAAATCAAAACCTGTCTCTCAAGATTTCCAAACAATCTCCACCAAATCTGATATAACAAAGAGCAAAGTCGTTGATTACAAACTCTCGTAACATAGACACTAAACTCTCCACCAAATCTGATATAATAACTTTATTACATAAATGAGCTTAAGTAATAACTCTATTGCCCACTACACTAACTAATTCTAGTTAATGTAGACTTTGTAAACTTGTTCAAAGCCAACTCTAACTAAGAACATCGCAACTTCTTAACCAACAGAAGATGATCAATATTCCTGTATGTCTTAGAAATTAATCCTTACAATATTTAAAGCATAAGACACAATATCAAGATAACACAACTAAACAAAGACTCTATCAGGTCCGTTGACTGTGTTGACATTATTCTTCATAAAGATCAGATCAACCATTTTCGTGCGAGAGAAAATCATTATAAAAAAATAAGTAATTGCATGTCCTTGATTAGGTCTTAATGTGTGAAAAGAGATATCCAGTGTTGTTTCAGAAAAAGAAGGATGGTTTGTTGAGCATTTGCATAGACTATCGGGCGCTAAATAAGGTGATCGTCAAGAACAAGTATCTGATTCAGCTGATAGCCAATCTATTTGACAGACTTGGGCAAGAAAAGTACTTCTCCAAGATGGATCTCAGGAATGGATACTACTAGGGACGCATTGTCGAGGGAGATGAGCCAAAGACAACATGTGTCACAAGGTATGGATCGTACGAGTGGTTGGTAATGCCTTCGGTCTAACCAACACACTCGCTACCTTTTGTACCCTCATGAATAAGATCTTTCAACCCTACTTGGACGACTTTGTGGTAGTATACCTGGATGATATTGCGATATATAGCCACACCTTGGAGGAACACGTGAAGCATTTACGCAAAGTCTTCCAAGTCTTACGAGAGAACCAGTTGTATATTAAGAGGGAGAAGTGCGAATTCGCCTAGCATGAAGTGCACTTCCTCAGTCACATTATTAGCCAGGGCCAGCTTCGCATAGACGAGACCAAAGTGCGAGTCATTGTAGAGTGGGAGACGCCTACTAAGGTAATGGAGCTGAGATCTTTCCTTGGGCTTGCAAACTACCACCAGAGATTCATCAGCGGCTACTCCGCAATAGATGCTCCACTCACCGAGTTCTAAAGAAAAACAAGTCATGGGTTTGGAGCAAAAAATGCCAGGAGGCATTTGAGGGCCTCAAAGCTGCCATATCGGAGTAGCCGGTTCTTGTCTTGCCCGACTTCTCCAAGACATTTGAGGTACACACGAATGCCTCAGACTTTGTTTTTGGGGGTGTGCTGATGCAAGATAGACATCCCATAGCCTTTGAGAGCCGCAAGCTGAATGACACCGAACAGAGGTATACTGTGCAAGAGAACGAAATGACTGCCATTGTACATTGCCTTAGAACCTGGAGGCAATACTTGTTGGGCTCAAAGTTCGTGGTCCAGACCGATAACGTCGCCATCAGCTATTTCCAGTCACAAAAGAAGCTTACTCCCAAGCAGGCTAGGTGGCAAGGCTATCTAGCCAAGTTCGACTACAAGCTGGTGTACAAACTAGGCAAGGGAAATTTAGTGGCCTATACTTTGAGTAGGAAAGGGAGCTAGGTGCCATCACAACAACCTACTGCGACATCCGAGAATCCATCAAGGAGGGCTTGTCACATGATCCGGAAGCAAAAAGGCTTATGGAGTTGGCGTCACAAGGAAATACTCGACGCTTCTGGACTGAAGATGGTATCCTGCTCACCGTCGGAAGAAGGGTCTACGTTCCAAAGTATGCCAATATAAGGTGGCAGATCATGAAAGAAAGCCATGATACATTATGGGCCGAGCATCCAAGGCAGCACCGTACGCGAGCTCTCATCGAGGCAATCTACTATTGGCCAAGAATGTGGGACGATATCGAATGTTATGTGCAAATTTGTCTTGTTTGTCAACAAGATAAGATAGAACGCCATTGCGGTGGTTTCTGGAGCCACTCCCCATAGCCGAGCGACCATAGGAGAACATTACCATAGACTTTATCACTGGCTTACCAAAGTCCGATGGATATGGCACCATCATGGTCGTGGTGGACAGATTTTCAAAATATGCCACCTTTATGCCTGCCACACCAGGAAGCACAACTAATAAAGCAACCCAATTATTCTTTAAGAATGTGCTGAAATATTGGGGGCTGCCGAGGCACAACATAAGCGATCGTGACCCGCTCTGTACTGGGAAATTTAGGAGGGAACTATTTCAGATTCTTGGTACAGAGCTGCATTTCTCCTAAGTTTCCATCCACAAACAGACAGCCACATCGAGCGGGTTAATGCCTTGTTGGAGTGTTATCTTAGGCACTTCGTGAGCTCGCATCAAAGGGACTAGGCCAAGTTGCTTGATGTGGCTCAATTTTCATACAACTTACAATGGAGTGAAGCCACAGGGAGGAAATCGTGCGAGCTTGCTATGGGCCAACAACCGCAAACTCCACACTCGTTACCGGCAACATTCGAAGGAAAGAGTTTGGGCGCTTATCATTTGGCCAAGGGATTCGAGGAGCAGATGGACGTCGCCAAATCTCACCTAGCCAAGGCAGCCAAGAAAATGAAGAAGTTTGTCGATCGGGCGCGACGTCCCACCAACTACAAAGTCGGAGACCTGGTATTGGTGAAGTTCAATCCAATAAAGGGCGTAAATCCAAACTTAGTGTGCAAATACGAGGGACCATTCAAGATCCTTGCCAGGGTTGGCAAGATCTCATATCGGCTGGAATTACCACCGTCACTAAGGGTTCATCCTATCTTCCATGCTAGCGTCCTCAAGCCATACCATAAGGATAGGGATGATCCAAGTTGAGGACAGTCGAGTAGGGCAACCATTACCATCACTGTTTCGTATGATCGGGACATAGAGACAACCATCGATTACCAGGAAAGGCAGAAGAGGGGACAACCAGCTACCACATTGTTCTTTGTCCATTGCAAACTAGTGTAAAACTTGGAAGAGAATAGATAGAAGAAATCTTTTTAAAAAAAGAATTACAAAATGAATTAAGAGACTACATAAAATCTAAGAAGAAATGGGAAGAGAGTGATTGATGGTCTTTTATTCTATAATCTAGAAAGTTGGTACAAAAGGTACTTCAAAGAACACAACAAGTGTGATTTTGTGGACAATAATATGGCAGAAAGCTTGAGTATGGATATTGTCTGTAAGATACAAGATAATCATTATAATGTTTGAAGAGATTATGATAAAAATGAAGAAAAGAATTGGTCAATTAAGCGAGTTCTCAAAAATATGGATCACGGATATTTCTTTCATAGTTTTGAAAATTTTACAAGACAACAGTGCAACTTACCCTGAAATGGAGAAAAGGGTTCTGAGGTTGTAGACAAGTGCTTTGCATACTATGTACATATTGTTAGATGCACTTGTAGTTGCAGAGTTTGACAACTTAGGAGCACACCTTGTCCTCATGGTGTTGCTGCCCTACATTACAAATTATATGAACCAATTCATTATGTGGTCAGCTGCTACAACAAGGAAACCTACTTGAGAATATATGAACATATTATTCAGCCTATGAATAATACGAATATGATGTCAACATCTAATAATCCAATAGTTCAGACACCAACGGTCAAATAGTTGTCTGGAATGCCAAGTTAGATGAAAAGAGGCTCATGAAATGAAGAAAAATGAAAAGTTTAGTAAATGTGGTGTTGTTCTAACTTGTAGCAATTGTCATACAAAAGGCCACAATAAAAAAAGATGTCCTACTGTTCCAACAGTTTCCAGTTACAGGTAAATATAACAATTATCATTAATATTTAATTGAATATATGCTAATATGTTGTATTATAACCACTAGGTAAGAATAAATAATGAAAGTGGTTAAGGAAGAGTTACAGGAAAGCGCAAAGTAACAAAATCAAGAAAATAAAGGCATAAACAAAGGAAGAGGTAGAGGAAAGAGGAATGCCTTAGGAAAATCATGAGAATGGAGGCACAAAATAGGAAGAAGCAGAGGGAATGACAAGATGCCTCAAGAATATCATGAGAATGAAGGCACAAGTGATGGGCAGGCTTCAAGACCTTTTTAAAGGCCAAGAATGATAGGCTTTGGAGTATTGGTGTAAGTATAAATTTGAATTATTGATTAGATCATACATATTAAGTACTTCAATTTATTTTGGTGATTTATTTGTATAGCATGGAATGCCAAGTAGAAGGGTTATTGACATTAGTGCAATAGTTTCAAGGAGATCTGATGATGTTACTGAAGATATTGGCCATCAGCCACATTTCTTCAACAAGTAAGTGGTGAAAAAAGAGTCCAAATTGTTGCTCTTAATCAAAACCCAAGGAGTTCAACTACTAAGAAGACCAATATTACATGAAAATAGTGTTGGGAAATATAAATATGTAATATGAAGCAACACGAAGAAGATAAAGATTGAAGAATAAGAGTTCTTCTTTAGAGAGAAGTTAGAGAGAAGGGAGAGAGAATAATTTTAAGAGAGAGAGTATTTTTTTCGTAGTAAATCCCAAAATTAATTGGGTAACCACCACGACAACAGGGTAATATATTAATAATATTCGAATATTAAGAATTACACAGAATACAAGTATACACGGAGAACAAACAGTAGCACCTAAAATTTAGGCCGGGGCTCCGCCCCGAACCACGACAGCTGCTAAATATATTATAAGGCTCCACTACCTAACAATTCTTCCACTTGGAGACTGATCCACTCGACCTCCAAAAACACAATACATGTATTCAAAAAATATGGTTCCTCTATCATTAGTATTTTTACCCCATCGCATCGCTTTCTTCTGTGCAAACTACAGAAGACCAACTGAAGCTTTGCACAACCTCAGTTTTTCAACACCAACACACTTAGTCAACATATCTGCTGGATTCTTTGCACCCTCTATCTTCTCCAAACACATGTAACCATCTTTCACAAATCTCAGAGTGAAATGGTACCGTCTTCGGATGTGCTTTGTTTTCGAATGATATACTGGATTCTTCACCAACTGTATGACACTTTGACTATCTTACAAAGAATTTTGTCATGCTGCTTCCTGCCTAATTTTTCCAGATAATCCACCAGCCATATCATTTCTTGCCTAGCTTCAACTATTGCTATGTACTCAGCTTCAGTCGACGAGAGGGAAACACACTTCTGAAGCTTAGACATCCAGCTCACTGCTATTCCATCTAAAGTGTAGATGTACTCGGATGTGCTCTTGCTTGAATCCATATCTCCACTCAGATCGACATCTACAAAACCCTGTAGAACTACCTTGCCATTACTATAATAAAGTGAAGTATTAGATGTACCTTTCAAGTATCTCAGAAGCCACTTCACTGCTTTCTAATGCTCTTCCCCTGGATTTGCCATGAACCTGCTAACAACTCCCACTGCATGTGCCATATCAGGTCTAGTACAGACCATAGCATACACCAAGCTCCCAACTGCAGAAGTATATGGAACTTGTGTCAGGTGATCACGCTCCTCAGTTGTCTTTGGTGAATGCTCCTTTGACAATTTTAAATGGTTTGCCAAAAGAGTAGTCTTCAGTTTAGCATCATTCATCCGGAATCTGGACAACACCTTCTGAATGTACTTTTGTTGGGACAGATTTAAGGTGCCGGCTAATCTATCCCGAGAAATCTTCATCCCAAGAATCTGCTTCGCTGCACCTAAATCTTTCATCTCAAACTCTGAAGATAGGATTGCTTTCAGAGAGTTTATCTCCTTCATATTTGGTCCTGCAATCAACATGTCATCCACATATAAAGCAGAAATACAAAAGAATCAGTATATTTCTTGAAGTAACAACACTGTTCCTTTTCAGTCTTGTGAAAATCATATTTGCTCAGGAAGGACTGGAACTTCATATACCACTATCTAGGTGCTTGCTTCAGCCCATACAAGCTCCTACTAAGCTTGCACACCATGTGTTCCTTGCCTGGAACTACGAATCCTTCAGGTTGTTGCATATAAATTTCTTTATCCAAATCTTCATGTAAAAACACTGTCTTTACATCCATTTGCTCAAGATACAAATTCTCAGATATAACAATACTCAAAAGAATTCTGATAATAGTTAATTTCACAACAGGAGAAAATATTTTCGCATAATCAATACCTTTCCGTTGTGAATATCTTTTAACCACCAATCGGGCCTTGAACCTTCTTTCTCCATCTGTTCAACTTTGATCCTAAACACCCACTTGTTCAGCAAGGCTCTTTTTCCTGCAGGCAACTCAGTCAACACCCAAGTGTTGTTCTTTTCAAGTGAACTCATCTCATCATCCAAGGCTTGCTCCCACTTGATTGAATCTTCCACCTGTAATATCTCATCAATGGATTCTGGTTCTTCTTCATCAGTCAGCAACAGATAATGTAATGTAGGTGAATACCTGTCTGGTGCCCTGATAGCTCTTGATGATCTCCTCAACATCTACTCTGGTGTTACTGGTTCCACCTCAGGTTCTTTAGCAATAGTCTCTGGAGTTTCTTGAGTTTCAATAGCAACATTATTAGGCGAACTCCTCTGCAACTCAACCTCAACTCCCACTTGCTTTGCATTCTCTGAACCCGACATATCTTTGTGCTTGTACAAGACTTTCTCATCAAATGTCACGTCACAATGCCTTAGGATTTTTCTGTTTTTATCATCCCAAAACCTGTAATCAAACATATCAGAACCGTAGCCTGTGAAGTAGCACGTCACAGCCTTATTCTCCGGATCAACATGAACATAAGCCTTGCAAATAGTTGACTCAAGTGTTATTTCTTGGTGTTGTTAATATCGTGTTTGTGCTACTTTATTGGTACCACGACAGCTGCTAAATATATTATCAGGCTCCACTACCTAACAAATAGTTGACTCAAGTGTTATTTCTTGGTGTTGTTAATATCGTGTTTGTGCTACTTTATTGGTACCAAACTTTATTTTGGTGTTGCTGATGTTGAATTGGAGTATTGCATACCAACTGTGTGTAGCCAAGCTTGTTTAGGCAACAACTCTCTTGCTAATGTTATATTACAATAGTCAAATTGTAACTTAAAATTCAAGCTTTCAGCAAACATGAAATGAAATTCTCATTTTGTTACAATGGTTTTCATTCTGATTAATCATGAAATATAGTTGGCAAATGAGTTTGACATTTTCTGAATATTGTCAAATGGTCACGAATATCAAATAACGTAGATGTTTCATTGATATTTTCAAAGAGAGATCACACAAACTTGAATGAATAATCCCTTACACAACCAAAAATATAGTTATGATAATTCAAAGTATATACAACTACATTTTTCATCCTTCACATTCTTATTAATGCTTAAAAACCAAAAAAAATCATGAAAAATGTTAGACCCCGTAATTATTTAAAGGTCAATTATTAATTCGGGAACAATTGTTGAGATTGAAGAATATTTTAAATTTAATCAACTTAAGGTGCGGGAGTATGGAATCAAGTGAATTTGGCGGATAAAATTTAAATTGAAATCGAAAGTCCTTAATTGGAATTAAAATACAAAGTTTGGGACTCAATTGGTCAATGGGCTAACTAGAGGCCCTTATGA
>JAOTQR010000001.1:22285464-22300828 GCA_025774065.1 Solanum ossicruentum | reverse complement strand
CACACATATATATATATATATATATATATATATATATATATATATATATATATATACTACTTAAAACGACAATGCCCAACACGACTCAAGTATTATTTTTACTTATATATATATATACTACTTAAAATTTATCTAAATTTCTTTGTATTATTTTGACGCACTAATCTTATCTTGTATTTCATCTTCCCAAATATATATAAGAAAAGAGATTTTTAATTTTTTCCCTACAAATTATACTCTATTACATTTTACAAGATAAAGTCTTTCAATTCATAGATTAAAAAGCAAAGAAATTACATGTGTAAAATTGATGAAATTTGATGGCTAGGTGATTTGATGAAACATCCTGAAAAAGTTTGAGGTAGTTAGTAGGTTTTATGTTATTTTGATGCAAGTAACTGCATTTGTGATTTGATGGAATGATATTTGATGACTTGATGGAGTACAAAGATATATCTTGTTATTTGAAGGAATGAAATGGACATCCAAAAAAAATAATAATAATTAGGCATGTAATTAATTTGTTGTTTTATGATATTATAAATGTTGTTTTTTATTCTTTTAATTTATTTGATTTAAATCATATAAAACGACACGTTAAATTATTTATATATAGCTCAAAATGTACCTATGTCGTGCCTTAAAATCGTGCAGATGTGGCAAACCTTGTCTTCATGTCTAAAAAATTTTTTCTCTTTTATTTGTTCAGTTTAACAAATTAATAAAAAAATTACTTAATTTTATTTTTAAACTTACTAAATATTAATAGTCAAATTAAAACTTTTATAGTGTATTTAGTACCAGTAAGTAGTTAAAAAAATGGAAAATACTTAATATAAGATTTTAAGTATTTTAGTAGTTAAAAAAATGGAAAATACTTAAATCATATAAAACGACACGTTAAATTATTTATATATAGCTCAAAATGTACCTATGTCGTGCCTTAAAATCGTGCAGATGTGGCAAACCTTGTCTTCATGTCTAAAAAATTTTTTCTCTTTTATTTGTTCAGTTTAACAAATTAATAAAAAAATTACTTAATTTTATTTTTAAACTTACTAAATATTAATAGTCAAATTAAAACTTTTATAGTGTATTTAGTACCAGTAAGTAGTTAAAAAAATGGAAAATACTTAATATATGATTTTTACGAAAAATGCAACATGTACTAGTAAAAGGGAACATACGAGTATTTCTGTATAACATAGTTTCTCAATGAATTTTATAAATGATCTCATCATTGAATATACTCTCCCCATTAAAATTTTAAAACATTTTGAGTTCATGTTGACATTTATTTATTTTTTTGTGTGGTTCTTAAA
This sequence comes from Solanum ossicruentum, assembly GCA_025774065.1. Classification (NCBI taxonomy): domain Eukaryota; kingdom Viridiplantae; phylum Streptophyta; class Magnoliopsida; order Solanales; family Solanaceae; genus Solanum; species Solanum ossicruentum. The sequence continues at coordinate 22,299,506 of JAOTQR010000001.1, read as the reverse complement.
TATATAATTTATACTTTTTGAAAAACTTGAAAGTTCTATATTTGAATTTATAATCAAAATTAAGTGTTTTGGCCGCTCTACTCCGAACCCCTTCACAAAAGTCAGATCAGAGGGAATGTCTTTTTTTCACATAATTTTATTTCATTACATAAAAATCACAAGATTTTTATCAAAATAATTAATTCAAAATGTATAACTTTTTTAATTTTTCATCCCGTATTCAAATTTTGTATTGGATATTTGATTAAATTTGATGAATCAAGCACTATATGGTCCATTCTGAGTGATGCTTCAACAAGATTTTCTCTATAACTAAAGTTTAAATCTGAAATTTCTAGTTAAGGATAAATCAACCCCCCACAACAGCACAACCATGTTGATATAACCAAATGTGTAAGATTCTACTGCACTAAAATATTTTTTGCTTTAAATTGATATATCAAAGACATCCCACATTTTACTCGTTTATTTTGTTTTTTTAAGTTTCACGTTGAAGACTTATCAAATGTACCATTATATACTCAAAGGTCTTACAATATAATAATGGCATACAAATCTTAGAATCCATATAATAAAATTTTTATTTTTATATTTGTTTTCATTTTTTGTTAATCATGTTTATTCTTGTAGCATAGATATAATAAAGGTCAAATTCATCGATATCCTCTTAAAGCTGGTATCAAATTTCATTTTGAACAATGTTTATTTTAGACAACTTATGTAGAGTCTCACTATGTCATTTTGATACATTTTGCTCATATGGCATAGTGAGAATAATATACTCAACAATAACGCATGAAGTCGTGAAAGACTTTATTTAGCTATTTTTTAATTTTATTTTCTCTTGTTCTCCATTTCTCAAGCCTACATGAGGTGGGGGAGAGGAGGGGGTAAATTTATTTTTTTAGAATAATATTTTTATTTTATTCACTAAATAAATCTTAAAATAAGTTTTAATTTAAAATAACACATACAATCATTTAATTGGTTGTTTGCCACATCATCAACACAGTTTTTTTGCTTTTATGGACAAAAAAGTGTCAAAATAAAATAGTAAAATCCTACCTGAGGTGTCTAAAATGAATAATGTCTCATTAAAGTGTCTAAATTTGATATCAACTTTAAGAGATATCAATGTTTTTGGCCATTAATAAAAGTTCATTAAACTAAATTAGAAGTGGCGTTTGACTTATGGAAAAGCTTCGTAATTTGAGTAATTTGGTTTTAGAATTAAATTATGCTAGGCTGAGTAATATAGCCATATAGAAATTACTTGTGTATGTTTTGTGTTTATAAGTGAAAGAGTTATACAGCGGTGACTAATACATATTTTTCTATTTTATTTATATAAAGTAATATATATAATTGTTGCATATAATTTAATTTGATACCATGAATCATAGTTAAGTATATCTTATACTACTATAGTTTATGTTTAGATTAATTATTTGTATATTGAGACCAAATGATTAATTGACCATGGGTGGGACTCGAGCAATACGTGTTATAAAGATTGCTTTCATGTAATTAAACATTTTTTTAATCCTTATTTAATAGCTTTATGATTTATTTATTAGTGGTCGGTTTTCTTTTTCTAGAAAGAAAAAAATGCACTAAGGATTAGGTTTATCCTACTAAATATAATTATTATAATTATTGATAGGACTAGGTTATTTATCTACTAGCTGTTTCTCTTCCATTTCAGAGTCAATTAATAGAGATCTTACTATTCTCATAATCTGAAGAAATTGAGTGCAATCTATTCTAAATTATAACAATCTTATACTTTTATTATTATTATTGTTATTATTATATGCAAACTGGATTATGATGGAGATTTACATTGATGAGGTCTCTTTTTAAGTTAACATGCTTTATATTATATTATAAATTGTGAATCATTTGTCTGGTTTTCTTTATAACTTTAATAGTCCCACATAAACAATTTAATTGTGTTGGTAACTAATTGAAAAATGGTGAAAAGCAATTAGCAGTTTTGATATTGTTTTTAAACTTGCGGCGTTATTTTGTTTGTTGGTGAAAAATATAAATTTTTGGAATGAAATTTCGAGCCATTTTTTATTTCCATCGCAAAATATTTATCAGTAATTATTTATTTAATTCTGAAGTTCTTTCCTGACGTTAGATACATCGTACATGTGGTAACATATATATTAAGCATGTGACACACTGACATGTGTCTTTGACTTGGTCTAACCCCTCACTCCAAACTAGAGGACCGGCTTGTTTTTTTAGAATTTAATATCTTTGGTAAAAATTGCGCATTAATTAATTTTTACATGAATTTAGACAATTCTTTCTTCGTAAATTAATTTTTGAAATTAAATTAAGTTTATATAATATATCTTTACATAATATCAGAGTTTAATTTATTTTCTTTTGTATTCCCGATCCATGTTCCAAGCGAGCATGAAAGAGAGGTGTTATAAGAATGAGATAAAGTCTCATATCTGTTACTTCCTTTGGTCCCTTTTATATGTCCTATTTTGTGATTTCACTTGCATTAAGAAAAAAAAAGAGTAATTTCACTATTTTGTCCTTATTTAATATTTATTAATTATTTTCTTAGTTCTTTTAGTTGGTCATATATATCTTTTCAAATATCAAAGATAAAATAGGAAGAACATTATTATTTATGCATTAATTTTGTAAAATGATAAATATTAAAGAATATTTATTCATAATAAAGATGATATACAAAAGAGATCGAAGAGAGTAAAAAATAAAATGATGATCTATTTAAATAGACTTAAGCAATCCTCTTAACTATCATAGGTATCATATCTGACCTCTTACTTGCCCACATCCAAGCCAAAAGCTAAAGAGGGTAAAATAAAGTTACTTAATTGTAATCAATTGCCATATATTTTATCACTTAATTATGGTAAATTAATATTGCTTGATGTTTACATAGAATACAAATATTTTTTCCTACTTTAATGTCAATTACTATAACTGATTTTTTGTTATTTTTTACATAAATATTTTTCCTAGAAAGGCTAAGCACATAAAGGTGAATATATCCACTTTGGCTTTCCAAATTTATATTCAAGATTGAAATGATGATAGCTTCACGGATCTTCCATAATCCCTACATAGATTGGCCTACAATGCAAAGACAAAAATAAATCCCCCAAAATATAACAACAATATCTCTGAATCTAACCCTCCTGCTGGCCTCAGTTCATAAAAAGTAATACATGTAATGTTTTAAAAGACAAAAAAAGAATCTTTATTCTCATTTTGCAATAATCTGATTTTGATTCTCTATGCCCATCCATTTAAAAGTAAAGATGAGCATTAAAATCAACGGATTTGAGTTTATCTAGTATGTAATTTTACACAAGGCAAATCTACAAACATAAATGAATGTATGATTCTGTGTTCGTCCATTTGTTGGGTACTAAGTCATCAAATTACTGTACAACATTTGCAACAAAGGGAACTTTTATTTTTGTGTTTCCTTTAGAGCACATGACTACTGGCCCCCTATTGAAGAGGTCCCAACTCCCAAACACTAAAAAAACAAATCATACTAAAAGTTTTCATATACTAAAAACATGCATTTTCTTGGAAATTAACGTATTTTGTGGACCCATTTACCTTGTGCAGTGTCCCTTTCATTCAATCTGAATACAGATACGCAAACAAAAACGAAAACTTAACTCTTAAATTCCCCATAAATAGAAAAATTATCCTTAATCATAAATGTTAAAACAAACTGTGTACAAAGATTGAGGAAATCTTCTCTTTTTTTTTCTAATGCCTTTTTCTCTTCAACTTGGCATATGTGATGAGTGGCTGGCTTTATATAGTCTTGTTTACTATAAACAAAAGACGCCCAAACAAAAGGGAACTCAAAAGAAAAAATCCCTCAAATTCTTCCACTTAGAGTAGTCAGTCTTCATACGGTTTCTATAATTTGACTCTGCCACTTATTATAATCCTCAACTCTTCACAACTTTGCTCTTCAAGTTTTTCCTCTATCATGACGTGCCAAAGCTTTGTACTGACACAAAAAAAGAACGTTTTGTTCATCACAGTTGTGGTGCTAGTCTGGATAATTATCAAGCCAGACGTTTGTTTCTCTAGTGTCCTGTCCTCATTGAAGGCTCTTCATCTACAAGGCCAAATTACTTTCGAAAACAACGAATTTGCATCCCGAGATTTCGGGAATCAAATTCATTCCCTTCCTTTAGCAGTAGTCCATCCGAAATCCGTTTCTGATATCTCAGAAATAGTGAGACACGTATGGCGAATGGGCCCGGCCTCAGAAGTGACCGTGGCAGCAAGAGGCCACGGTCACTCCCTTCTAGGCCAGGCGCAAGCGCGTGGAGGAGTTGTAGTCAACATGGAATCACTACAGAAGGATGAAGAAATGCAAGTGTACTACAGGGGACAGTTCCCTTATGTTGATGTCTCTGCTGGTGAACTGTGGATAAACATATTGAAAGAGACATTGAAATATGGATTAGCACCAAAATCTTGGACCGATTATCTACATCTTACTGTTGGAGGTACTTTGTCAAATGCTGGCATCAGTGGACAGGCATTTCGTCACGGTCCTCAAATCAGTAATGTCCGCCAGCTTCAAGTTGTTACAGGTAATTGATTTAGAATAATATTCTACGACTAGCAATTAAGTTAAGGCGGTAGGGTAGAATATGAGAAAAATGGTCACAAATATGGTATAGTTAGATATTGAAGACGAAGCTACAAACAATTCCCAATGGTACGAGTTGGAATTTGACACTTTTAACTTTCACCTAATATTGCCAACAAATATCACATAATTTTAAGAAAATTTTCAGCACGTAATCTTGAATTGAATTCACTACAGGAAAAGGAGAAGTCCTAATGTGTTCACAAGAACAGAATGCTGATCTCTTTCATGCTGTTTTGGGAGGACTTGGTCAGTTTGGCATAATAACTAGAGCAAGAATATCACTCGAACGAGCTCCAAAAATGGTAAAAGAAAAAAAAGATACCACAGAGTTCAAGAATAGCAACTATTCATGTTTCGAATTTTTATTGAACATATGTTTTTGTTTAATCAACAGGTGAAATGGATAAGAGTGTTGTACTCTGATTTCTCGACATTTGCTAGAGATCAAGAGCATTTGATATCTGCATCGAAAACATTTGATTACATAGAAGGGCTTGTGATTAAGAACAAAACAGGTCTAGTGAATAACTGGAGAACATCATTTGACCCTCAAGATCCTGTTCAAGCTAGCCACTTTGTATCAGATGGAAGAACACTCTTTTGCCTTGAAGTAACCAAAAATCTATACCCCGAAAAAGCCGATACAATAGACCAGGTAAGACACGTTCATAACTTGAAACATGACTAATTTTGTGAAGAAACAATTCTCATAAAAATGCCTCTTGTTTCTTCACAGGAAATTGAGGAGTTACTATCCCAACTAAGTTATATTCCATCAACACTTTTCATGTCAGAAGTTCCATACATAGATTTTTTGGACAGAGTTCATGCATCAGAGCTAATTCTCCGATCTAAAGGACTTTGGGATCTTCCACATCCATGGCTCAATCTTCTAGTCCCTAAAAGCAAAATACAATACTTTGCTGATGAAGTTTTTGGCAACATACTAAGTGATACCAACAATGGACCTGTTCTTGTCTATCCAATTCATAAATCAAAGTAATTTCCTTTTTACATAATATTCGACATGTACAAAAAAAAACTGCTATCAATTGACATGTTTTTATTTTTCAGGGTGGACAACAGGACTTCATTTGTTTGCCCAGAGGAAGATATTATCTATCTTGTGGCCTTTTTATCCCATGCAAATCCCTCATCCAATGGAACTGATGGTTTACAGCATGCTTTAACCCAAAACAAAAGAATTTTAGACTTGTGTGAGGGGTCAAACCTAGGTGTCAAGCAATATTTGCCTCATTACACAACACAAGAACAATGGAGGACCCATTTTGGTCCACAATGGGAAGTTTTTGTACAGAGGAAATCTGTTTATGACCCTTTAGCTATGCTTGCTCCTGGCCAGAGGATTTTCCAAAAAGCAGTATCAGTTTCATAACAAATGCTGTTAACGACTAATTCGGAGAGCACGATCGAATAGAAAATGAATCTTTGGTTGTAGCCTATGTGAAATGTGGATAGCTATTAACTTGATGTATTTCTTATGCCTTTTCTGCACATGAAAGTTTAAGAGAGAGGCTAGCTAGATTCAGTAGCACTTTTAAGGTTATAGATAGAAGTAATGTATCAAGATGCAAAAAGGAAAAAATATTGACGAATTCTTTAATTGATACTCAAGTGCGATGAAACTATAAGAAGGTAATTTCTGCAGCACAAGTCAATAACTTCGAAAATTCTAAAAGCAAATATTCATTAGCACTATAACAAATCACAGTGCTTAACTCGGTTAGAGTCATTTCAATGCTTCATAAGAAGAGGGAGTAATTAGGCCGAAACATCACCATTATACAACCACGCCTAAATTGATGATTTATATAAACTGTTGAGTCCCTTTAAGCCTAAAGAAGTTTTTAATCCTATAAAAGGAATTCATTGCTCTGCACTGTTGATTAATGCTTCATTTTGGGATCGATCATATGAATTCTTCATTGACGAAGCTTTGGTTTATGGAGGGGAAAATGATCATTTTGGAGGTAAGGTGGTTATATTAGTTGGATAATTCTTCTATCACGTAAGAATCTCAATCCATTTTCAATTCGGACTCAATCCGCTCATTTGCTGCCACTACACTGGTGATCCAACATGACAATCCATATGTGTAATGATAAGCAACTACAATTCTCACTCCTCAGCAATATTCCATCCAGTATATACTTGTTAAATGCCAATAACATCAGATATTCGCAAATTTGGAGCCACCCCAAAAACAGTGTTGACTAGTATATAATGATGAACAAGTTCAGTTGTTCACCATAAAAATGAACTCTTATGGTCATATGAAGTTATAAGAGAGTGAATGTACCGTCACTAAAGTTCAATATATTTATTGTTTTGTTATTTTGTACAGTATTCTATAACATATATTGGATTGAGATGAAGTTAAGCAGATCTAAGAACATGATAGAGTGAGGGTTTATACAACTAAGCTCAATTGTTTGGAATTGAGATTTATGTGTGAGAAAATAAAAGATAGGGATATCGGAAAATTTTCTGAGTATTCCTTCTTCAATAATTACATAGCATTAGACATGTAACTTAAGAGTACAAAAACTATAAGGACTATTTATAATTATGGAAAGGAATAATGTAACGAACTCTTAACTAATTTCATACACCTCATCATGTTCCACAAGATGCTAATTATTCTTTGTATTATTTCTAGTTGGACTGAAGGTAAATATTGAGCACACAGGCCCATTTTTGATTAACCCCAAACTTAGTTTCATCAGCAGCCTATCCCTAGGCCCAATCATATACTCCTTTTTCAGACAACCTTGTCTATTCCAAAACCTTTATCACAGTGTGACTCAAGTTCATCTCCTCCTTTTCTCTTCTGTGTATCAATGGAGGAAGAGGAGGGCTTCTCTCTGACAGTATGAAGGAAAATGTTGCCCTGAAAAATAAGCGAGTTTCTTAGTTATTTTCTAGTATTTCTTAAGTAAGCAAAAATAATCATTACTGGAAACATAGATTTTTCCTACCACAAATCAATGAGAATTTTGTATGATAAAACATGATTTTATAACTCATTTCCGCTAAACTCATGCAAATTGAGAACACGCATGGTGAGACAGACTCTCATAAAAATATTGAAAAGTTTCCTAATTTTTCTTTTCATACTGACTAAATATCTGTGAGAATAATATCACTGGATATTTTTCAGCATGATAATAGAAAATAGTAATTTTTTTAAAACAAATATATTATGTAGGTGAAATAGCGTGAGGAGTGAGGGTTCATGGATGGAACGGTCAAGAAATAAGTGTTGGCGGGGGGAAGGGGGGAGGGGTTGGCGGACATTGGGTGGATACGGAGGACCAAAGATAATAAACTAGGAAGTTAGTTATGAAATTTATATTTTTTACTTTTATTAGGAAAGTCATTTTTTATATTTTGAAGTAGCTTCTTTTTTTAGAGAAAAAAATTTTACCAACCAAAGATGGAGAACCAAGTAAAAAAAAATGTCATTTCTCCAACATTAATAGAATATTCATTTAGCTCTTAGCAATATGTTTGGATTGTACATTTCATGTACTGACTATACTTGTACATTTCATGTACTGACGTCATTCGATTTGTATCTTTTTATGATGTAGATATGAGTGTTAGGGATCCTTTATGTACTGATGTCATTCGATTTGTATTGTTTTATGATGTAGATATGAGTGTTAGAGATCCTCAACATGCGCGTAGTTGAAAATTAGTCTTTCCAGCATTTTGGTGAGCCTCCATGCATTCGGAGGAACTCTTCATTTCACCATTTCTTAGTTTGGGTAATTTCTTGTAGGTAGTCATGAACCTGTCATTGACACTTTCTGTTAGTGATAGAGGTTTCATAGATGGAGGGTGATAGAATCGAGTTAATGGTTTTGATTCAAACTTGTTTCTTTGAGAACTAATGCTTTGATATGGATATTTGATTTATTTATTTTGAATTGGTAGAATGATTGAATATTCTTTTAAGTGTTCTTTCTCGATTTGTTGAGTCTTCTGCTAAGAAGGTGATTGTGATAAGACCAAGTGATTTTCTGAGGAACCAGTAATGATTTTCAAGTATCGGTCACACCTAGGATATCATCTCGAGGCATGACATTGGAAAAGAAAGTTCGAGTTTCTGTCTCTTTGTAAGCCGCATCGGTGGAAAGAATTATGTTTTGGCGAGGCTGCTATAGCGTGTTAGGTCCCACCATGACAGGCCAATACGAGAAAAAAGGTTTAGAAGTACTCTCAAACTGTCTTAATGTGGTCATCTTGACAGGGAGTTACTAAACATTCTAGGCTAGGTATAATTGAAAATGATTAAGTAAATGTGGTATATTGATTAGACCAGTTAGTGGTTATAGGTTCGAAAACCCTATTACTAAGGAATGAAAGGGTAGGCCTTGATGGATATCAAAGTTGATAGTCGAGTAATTAAAAAGGTTGAGATCATGTCATATACTAGAGAAAGTTAAGGCAATTAGATTGGTAAAAGTATGTGAGTAAAGATTGTGTGGTGCAGTCACTTATTCCATGCTTGCTTTTGAATATTTACTATATATTGTGTGTTGGATTTTAGATTGACTGATGATTCCTATCAGTACATGATGCCTGTAATGATACTACTCTTGCTCTACTTTTTTGGTATAGTCTGATTATAGGATCGGTGATGTCTTTTAGAGAAAAATGATGACGATGTCCAATAGCTTCTACTCTTCCTTCCTCATGGGGAAGCTTTGTCATTATTTTACTTTTCACTATATTCTTAGAAACTCGTGTACCTGTTTAGAATAGAATCTTTAGAGGCGTTAGATGTCTTTTTCAAAAATTTAATTTGAATTTTTTATTTGATACTTGATAAATTCAAAGATCTTTTGAGTAATATCTTTTGCATGACTTTATTGGTAGAAAATTTAGAGTTCTCCTAACTAGGTGTTAAAGTAGGTGTCTGCATAATTTGATGAACTAAATTATGACACATACCTATATGAAAGTGTGTGAATGCACATGCATCCATTTACTTCAAACATATTATGCATATATAACTTCAGACGTGAAAATACACTTTTCTTTAGCACCCTAAGATACCAAAGTAAGTTGGGAGGGGGTAGTTTGGTTTTGCTAGAGCGACCTCATAATGCAAAGTATTATGTGACATGTCCTTGATGATGGTGCACCCCTTATTTTTAAATATTAAATTCGCCTCTGATTGAGATGCTTAGATATGCATTCTCAAAAACATATATAATTTTTTAAGTAAAAACATAAAAATGTAATTTATTTAAAAAAAAAGTGAAAATGTTTAAATATAGAAAAAATAACGTAAATAGACAAACATATGATATATATTTACATTATACAATTATAGTTTGGAAAAAATTATAATTTATAGTTATAGTTTGGGTTTTATTACTATAATTAGTATTTGTTGCTATTTTCTCTCTTCTCTCTCGCCTCTCTCCTCTCTTCGTGCAATTTTTTGCAAGATATACAATTACATATATATATCAGTTGCACATATACAATTATTTTGACAGATATACATAGTCAATTCGATAGATATACATATACAATTCGTCTTTCTCCACTCTCTACCCTCTCTAACTCGTCTCTTTCCTCCCTCTCCAAATCTCGCTTGCCAGATATACGAATTCATATGTATATTAGTCACACATATACAATTGTTTGACAGATATACACATACAATTTGACAAATATACATATACAATTCATCTCTCTCCTCCCCTCTCTCAATCTCGCTCACCTCTCTCCTTCTCTCCAGGTTTCATAGTCAAGGTCAATTCGTGTAATTATATAAAATATAGCTATTTTACCATATTAAATTTAAAATTTATGGTATTTATGAAAATTCCCCTTAAATATATCATTAAATTTTGAGAAAAGACCAATTTATACAATTTGTTAAAAATTTGACTTGTCTATATCCATTATAATTTGAGAAAAGACTTATCTATACCATTATTTTTTAACTTTAATTTTGCAAAACCACCCAAACAAACTTTTTGCACTTTTCAAGTAGAGTAGTAGATCAAATGTACTCTTTTTGCTCTTTTTTCCTCAAGAACTCTAAATTTTTAACTTCTTCAGTTATTCAAAAAATCACATCAAATTTCAAGAGTCGCATCCCTCTGAGCTAGATACCAAAATTTAGTATCTGTTGATCTCGATTTCAATCTAACTCAACAAGTCACACTTAAACTTTTTTCAAAACTTTAACATACTTTAATGGTAAAATTTTCTTCACAACTCCAAATTAAAATTTTGAACATAGACTCAAAAAATACCTCAAAAGAGTATTGCAAGAAAAATGAAAATCAGTTCCAAAGTTTCAAAAAAATGCTTTAATTAGTGTTTATTGTTTTTGAAATTAAATCCTTGTTTTCTCTAATGTATTTTGAGACTATGTTCAAAATTTCAAGTGATTTGGAAATGTTAAAGTTTTGAAATTTTGAAGAAATTTTAAGTGTCCTATTGAGTAAGGTTAAATTCGAACTTAAAACATACTAAATTCAGGTACTTAGTTTGGAGGGATGTTACTCTTGAAATTTTTGAGATAATTTTATGAAGAATTAAAGAAGTTGGAAAGAAAAAATAGTGTATTTAATTTAAAAGTCTAATTGAAAACTGTAAAAGATTGCTCGGATGATTTTACAAAATTAAAATAAAAAAATAATGGCATAGATGAGTTTTGTCTTAATTGACAATAACATATTTAAGCTTTTTTCGTTGAAAAATTATGAATTTATTTTTCAATAGTTAAATATAGATATGTGTTATAAAATAAACTTAGAATAAACTAGAATAAATTTTATAGAGAAATAACAGAAGCTAGAAAAATTAATCACAAGGGAAGAAGTGGAAAAGGTATCTGTGTATGTATTCCTTTCTATCTTTTTGTTCTGTCATTGCAGAGGTATACATAGGAAAAGTTTGACCAACAAAGTTGCCAACCAATATTGACAAAAGAAACAAGGATGGTTGCCAACATCTTTTGACAAAACAATTTCTTTTCACAACACTCCCCGTAAATTGTTTATGTAAAAGGAAGGTTCTATGTGATCTTAATACGCATAGCTGCTTCATTAAAAACCTTTCTAGGAAAACCCAGTGGGATAAAACCTTAGTTAAGGAAAAAAGAGTACAACGCGTATTATCTCCCCCTGATGAAAACTTCATTTGACATTTTGGAGATGGCGCATTCCAATCTTATACGTTAACTTCTCAAATGTTGACGTTGGTAATGCCTTAGTAAATAAATCTGCAAAATTATCACTTGAATGAATTTGTTTTACATCGATTTCTCCTTTCTTCTGAAGATCATGTGTGAAAACAAATTTTGGTTAAATGTGTTTCTTTATGCCTCCTTTTATGAAGCCACCTTTCAACTGAGCTATACACGCGACATTATCTTCAAATATAATCGTGGGTATTTTGACATAACTTTTCAGTCTACACTTTTCCTGGATGGAATTTATTATCAATCTCAACCACGTCAATTCTCTACTTGCTTCATGAATTGCAATTATTTCAATGTGATTTGAAGAAGTAGCAACAATGGATTGTTTTATAGATTGCCAGGATATAGCAGTTTCTCCATATGTAAACAGATAGCCTGTTTGAAATCGAGCTTTAGGTAGATTTGATAAATAATCTGCATCTGCATAACCAACAAGATCTGCATGGTCTTTGTTAGTATAAAACAAACCCATATCAACTGTACTTTTTAGGTATTGTAGAATGTGCTTGATACCGTTTCAATGCCTTCGCATTGGAGAAGAATTATACCTTGCTAACAAATTAATAGAATATATTATATTAGGTCTAGTAGAGTTAGCAAGATGCATAAGTACTCCAATAGCACTAAGATATGGTACCTCGAGACCAAGGAGTTCTTCATCCTCTTCCGGAGGAAGGAATGAATCTTTATTCGCTTCAAGCGATCTAACAACCATTGGAGTATTTAGTGGATGTGTTTTGTCCATATAGAATCGTTTTAAGATTTTCTCAGTATAGACAGATTGATGAACAAAAATTTCATCTGCTAAATATTCAATTTGCAGACCCAGACAGAGTTTTTTCTTTCTGAGATGTTTCATCTCAAATTCTTTCTTTAAGTATTCAATTGCTTTTTGGATTTCCTCGGGAGTTCCAATGAGATTTATATCATCAACATAAATAATGAGTATTATAAATTCTGATCTCGATTTCTTAATGAAAACACATGGACAAATGACATCATTTATATATCCTTTATTTATCAAGTATTCACTTAAGCTATTATACCACATATGCCCTGATTGTTTCAGACTATATAATGATCTTTGCAATTTGATTGAGAATATTTCTCGAGACTTATTACATGTTTCAGGCAATTTAAATCATTATGGGATTTTCATGTAAATTTCGCTGTCAAGTGAACCATATACGTAAGCTTTAACTATATCCATTAAATGTATTTCAAGATTTTCATGTACTGCTAAACTGATGAGATATCAAAAAGTTATACCATCCATAGTTGACACCGGGTTTTTGAGAGAAGGCTTGTGCAACAAGGCGTGCTTTGTATCTTACTATTTCATTTCTCTCATTTCGCTTTCGCACGAAAACCCAATTATAGCCAACTAGTTTTACACCATCAGGTGTTTGGACTACATGTCCAAATACATCACGCTTAGATAGTGAATTCAACTCAAATTGAATTACTTCTTTCCATTTAGGCCAATCATCTCTATGTCGACATTCTTCGACGAATTTAGGCTCAATATCCTCACTCTCTTGCATAGGATTAAGTGCAACATTATATGCAAAAACATTATCCACTGTAACTTTCGATTGATCAAAATTTATCTCATCAGTAGAACTTATTGGAAGTTCTTCATTCACTTGAGTCTCGAGTTCACTGATTTCTTTAAGAATATAAGGATTTCTCAAGTCTTGAACTATTTTAGGAGGTTCATTTGTAGTATCATCTTTATTATTCTTTACGCTTCTCTTTCTAGGATTTTTATCCTTTAAACCCAATGGTCTACCACGCTTTAGGCGTGTTTGTGATTTAGAAATTGTGATACTAACAGAGGTTCTTTAGGGATATCAATCTGGATAGGCACATTCACTGCAGGGATATGTGACTTAGTTATTCGTTTCAAATCAGTAAATGCATTTGACATTTGATTTGCTATTGTATGCAAGTGGATGATTTTCTGGACCTCCTGTTCACACATAGGTGTTCGTGGATCAAAATGAGATAGTGATGAGACTTTCCACATAATTTCTCTAATTTCTTTTTGGGATTCCTTTTTCTCTCTCCCTAATTACGAAAAAAATTATTTCATCAAAC
>JAOTQR010000001.1:22250039-22278940 GCA_025774065.1 Solanum ossicruentum | reverse complement strand
TTGCATTGACTAACTGCTACTTCACAAATGAAAGAAGCGCAGACAGTTTAAAGAGCCATTTTGCTTTATTCCATCATGCTCCAAAGCCAAAAAATAGTCAATCTTTAGCTCCATCCGAGATTGATGGAAAGTTTCCTTTGCTTGTTATCTGTTAAAATTTTTTGTAGTGCATAGATTTTTTAGAATTGGCTTATTGATTTGTCTCCAGGCTGTACTGAGTGTGTGATCATCTCTTTATTTCCACTATTGCAATCTTTTTCTTTCTTTCTTTTTATCTTTTTGGGCTGTTTGCTCGTTCCTTTAAATTTTGGAGCTTGGAAGCTTTCAGCATTGTGGTGGCAATAAATTGCTGTTTCCCGCTGTTTAAGCGTTGTGACATCTTTAGTCAAATACTTAAAACTCACATGAGCATTTCAGAGCCTCGGTGAAGTTAAGAACCAGATTCTGAATTTCTTGTCAATCTGAGATCAGAGTAATTCCCAGAGAATTCTCATTGTAAATATATTGATGTCAGGGCATCCACAGGGTGACTGAGACTTTTTTCATACTGCAGTATCTTGCATGATATCATGAATAATGCTCTATTTCCCCTGGTTATGGCAGCATGGTGTAATAGTTTGATCTTTATTAAAACACCAGCATTGAGAGATTTGCTTTAGGTGTTAAAGACTGTTAGTTGCTTAGTTACATATGAACAACACATTGACGCTATTTTCTACTCGATAGGTATGGTAGCAGCTCTTACAAATGAAAGTGCCACGAGCAAGTCAGTATACTTCGCACATTGTACATCTGAGATGATATTCATTACACATCTCCTGGCGGAAGGACCCGAGAAGCTTGCAGGTCCGCTTCTAGCTGATACATATGTGACCTTGTTGAAAGGTCGTAATGCTTGGTATGGCCAAAAGTTGGCCAAAGGGGAAATAAACCTTGATATGGGCGACAGCATCAAGGGAAAGGGGATGATACAGGTACATTCCAGAAGACTTAGCATACAGTGACTAGCTATTTGCATGTGGCTGAAAATAGATTCTCATGATAATTTTCTGCTTCTAACTTCTGTTGCATATTAATAGGAGTTGATGTGTTAATAATTAGGGGAGCCTACATATCCTATATAAGCTACTACAACAACAACAACATACCCAGTGGAATCCTACAAGCAGGGTCTGGGGAGGGTAGAATGTATGCATATGGAGGGTAGAATGTATGCATATCTTATCACAACCTCATAGAAGTAGAGAGGTTGTTTCCTTGGAACCTTCGTCTCAAAAAACCATAAGCAGAATAAACTAGATATGTCGAAAAGGAAAGGAAAGGAAAGGGAGCAAAAAGAGCGACTAATAATGAAAAACACATGACAGTATGTAAATATGATAAAATTAACACATATACTACAGATAATAACAACACATGATATAAAACACGACTATTCCTGCTACCCTATTATACCCCAAGGCTAAGACATCAACCTCACCCTACTAACCAATTAGCCTACTATTCTAATTCGCGACCTCCACTCCTTTCGATCTAAGGTCATGTCCTCGGTAAGATTAAATTTTGTCATATCTTGTCTGATTACCTCCCTCAATACTTCTTCGATCTACCTCTACCCCTCCGTGTAACTTCCAAAACCAACCTCTCGCACCTTCTGACAGGAGAATCGGTAATCCTTCTCTACACATGTCCAAATCATCACAGTCTCGCTTCCCTCATCTTATTAGCCTCAGGAGTTGCTCTAGTTTCTCTTGAATGGTTTCATTCTTAATCCTGTCACTCCTTTTGTAGCCACACATCCATCTCAACATCCTCATCTCTGTGACATGCATCTTTTGAACATGTACGTTTTTTATTGGCCAACACTCCACTCCATTCAGTAAAGATGGTCTAACCACCATTCTGTAAAACTTACCTTTGAGTTTAGGTGGTATCTTCTTGTCACACAAAACTCCAGAGGCAAGCCTTCATTTAGTCCATGCTGCCCCAATACAATGTGTGACATCATCATCGATATCGCCACTACTCTGGATGATACACCCCCAATACTTAAAGTTTTCCCTCTTGGGGATAGGTTGAGTGGCAAACTTCACATCAATGTCTACTTCATCCCTCGCAACACAGAATTTGCACTCCAATTATTCTGTTTTGATCCTACTTAGTTTGAATCCTTTGGACTCCAAGGCGTGTCTCCAGGCCTCCAACCTATCATTAACTTTAGTCCGAGTCTCATCAATCAGTACTACGTCATTTGTAAATAGAATACACTATGGAACCTCCTCCTGGATAGATCGCGCCAGCTCATCCATCACCAAGGCAAACAGGAAAGGGCTCAACACAGATCCTTGATGGAGTCCCATCTCAATAGGAAAATATTCTGAGTCTTCTTCCACCGTTCTTACCCGAGTTTTGGCCCCGTCATACATGTCCTTATTCGCCTTGATATATGCCATTGGGACACCTTTCACCTTTAGACACCTCCATAGGATATCCCTTGGAACTTTGTCATAGGCCTTCTCGAGATCAGTGAACACCATATGAAGACTCTTCTTTTTTTTTCCCTATATATCTACACTAACCTCCGAACAAGATGAATTGCTTCAGTAGTAGACCGCCCCGGCATGAATCCAAATTGATTCTCCGATATAGACACTGCTCTTCTCACCCTCATCTCCACCACTCTCCCCCTTCATAGTGTGGCTTGACAACTATATAAGCTACCATAAAAATTCTCTAGCATCCCATGGGGTCCGTTTGGACATTGACTTCATGTCGATAGGTTTTGAGGAGATCCCACATGCACCTTGAAATTTCTCTCTATAATATTACAAAACTTGAGCTGCATACCATCTGAATATATCGTTATTGGTTTAATTCATGGAGTATATTGTTCACCAACTATAGGTGCAAGAGAGTTTTATGACTAGTGGAATCATGTGTGCATGCTAGCTAACTCATATCAATTTGTGCAGGGAGTTTCAGCAGTAAAAGCCTTCTATGAGCTACTTAGTCAGTCCAGTTTAAATGTTTTTCATCCTGATGAAAACAAAGATGTAGCTCTTGTTGAACTCTGTCCTTTATTGAAGACATTGTACAAAATACTGATAATGAGGTACATAAAATTCTTTCACTGTTTTCTTCCTTATGTTTGCTGCTGTTATTGAAATTAGAAAGTAATCTGACTGTTGGTGCGTTGAAACTACAGGGAGGCTTCGTCAGAGGCGATTCTTCAGGCCTTGAGAGATGAAACTATGAATGATCCACGTGATCGTATTGAAATTGCACAAAGCCATGCCATCTACAGACCTTCATTACTTGGGCAGTAGTGTTGATTAAGGGACCTTTGCACACCACTATTCCACCATCCAAGTTCTTTGTTTGGTAGTGAAGTTGCTTCTGAGATTAGGTGTTGTATGTTCAGTCAATTTTGTAATATGATGTTAGACAATTGGACATGGTATGTTGTAGCATGAGAACTGATGTATCATTTCTTTTATTTATTCAATCTTTCACTTTATTTATTGCTTTAAAACTCTCTTTTTTGCTGTTTTAAAGCTCTGTAAGTGACATTTTTGGGTACTTCTAACAAGCCTTTAAAGTATTATATTTGTTCACACTCGACATTACTTTTCTCTAGAGTTGGCCTTTACAAACCAATCAGAATCCTGCTACAAACCAATCAGAATCCTCCAAAGCAGATAACTCTTTGTCGACATGTTTGATTGAGTTGCTTGTTTTTACTCCTTTTATCATATAGGATCCATAAAATATATTTTGTGGACTTTTTAATTAATTTTTTTATGGAAGTTGCTGATTAACGCGTCTGTTTCAAGTGTTTCAACTGTGATTTTATAATATTACCCCTAATAAGATAATTTTTTTGACTGTTTCGACTGTGATTTTACTATATCGTCCTGATTAATTATTTAAGTCATGTAAATAGAGAAATTAAAATAAAACAAATTTCTTTCTAAACCGGATAAATAAAATTAAATAACTAAACGAACAAAATGATTCTACATATAACTTTTTGTGGGTCACAATTTTAGGCATTTTCAGAATTTCAGTTCACCGTCAAAACTCCACCTAGAATCAGTCATTTCCTCCTTCCAAATAATCCAAAAGTCCATCAAAATGCCATCCCACAACCCCTAAAGGACGCATTTTCCAGTCACCTTCAACCGCCGACAAAATCAGCCCCAAAACCGCCCTAAAACCACCACAAACCTCCAGCAAACTCCATGAAAATAGCTCTCCAAACAGCCCCAAACAAGTGTCAAGAACCCCTCCCCCCCACACCCCCCATGGCAGCTCCGACTAGCCACCAAACGCAGCTAAAACGAATCAAAATCAGCCATCAAGAAGCCCCAACTCAAGCTTGAAAAAACGACATCACCATCTCAAAATCCTCTCAACAACCCCACCAAAATCACCTCCAAAACCCTTCAAAAAAGGTCATCCAAACAGCCCTCCAAAAACCTCTAAAAACGTCACCAAATATTACACTACACAAGCTTTGAGGAGGCAAAATCCAGCCGACACCACCAGCAAGCAACATCAGACCTCCAAGCCCCAGCAAAACACGGATGAGACGGAAAATTCAATGTCATCTCTTTCAATTCTAGAAAAAGTGAAATACCAAAAGGCAAATGAAAAACATGAGTAAAACACTACAAAAGAACAGGACAAATTGGCGAATTTTAGTGATAAAATAATTTTTGTCATTTAAGTAACAAAAAAGGGCCTAAAATATCCTTAAACTATTAAAAATTGTACAAAAATATCCTCTATCCACGTCTTGAGCCTAAAATGTCTTTGTCATCTGCATACAAATAAATTAAAACAACTGAAATATCATATTTTAGATTTAAATTCAATCATGCGAATATAAGTATAAAAATTATCAAACATATTTATTTTTCCCGAGCAACACCCGGATTGCATTTACTAGTATTATAATATTCCACACTGCATATGATCATTTGGTCATTCCAAAATTGGATCAAATTCTAATTCAGCAAAGGGTCAATTGGAAATAGTTTAAATATACTCTCGTCGTTATACTTTCGATTCAAATATACCCCCTTTTGTTATACTTTAGGTCCACATATACCCTCCAATTATACTTTAGGTCTAAACATGTCCCTCTAGTTGCACTTTGTGCAGATTTATCTTTATTTTTTATGGAGAAATATGTGACAAATTTACACGTAAATAATTTATCTCTATTTTAAATACCCGATTCACTTTACAAGCTCACCTCCCATCTCCAGCCGATTCACTTTATAAACTAAATAAGCATAAGTATTAATTTACATTAGATATAATTTACCTGAATACCCTTATGTATTTAATTATATGGCAATTTAAATACTCGTGTTGTTAGAATGAATAATAATGGAAACCTACTAGACATTTAAGATTTTATTTGTTCGTTGCTTTGAGCCTTTTAATAATTCTTATGTAAGAATAAATTCTATAGTATTTACATTTGAGCTAACTTTACTACAAGTTAGTGCAGACACAACAAGAGAAAAACCAAATAGTTATTCATCTTTCATTGAACACTGATTTAGGTGTGTGGTTTGAAAAGCGAATGAGTCAAATTGAGTTATATCAGTGGGTTTAATATGAATCTATTAAAATTGGGGATAGATAATTTAGTTCTAAATTCCTCATGGATTTTTCCATTAAAAATCAGGATAAATTAGCATAAACCATAACTGGAAGGGTATATTTGAACTTGAAGTATAACTTGAAGAGTATATTTGAATAAAAAATATAATGAAAGATATATTTAAACTATTTTTAATAATACATGATTATATTTGACCCTTTGCCGATTCTAATTTAATTTAAAAATTGGAACTTGATTTAACCATTTTTAACAGTACAAGCTTTACTTTCTACTCTATAATAAACATGAAAATGCACGCACTTGTTAGTTGCAATACTAAGCTAATCTTTATAAACAAAAAAAAAAAAAAGAATTTACTTATGGCTTGTTTGACAGGTCAAGTAATTATTTGACAAGACAGATTTTAAGTATAATTGAGGGGTGTAATTACATTCTTCAATTCTTAAGCGAGCGTAAGAAATTGGTATAATTACATCATTTTACATAAACTTTTTCAAGAAAAACAATCTTTTTTCTTTCCTTTTTCATTTTTCTTTTATTTTTTTAAAAATTTTATTATTCAAATATTTTCTAAAAATATTTTTTTATTATTGATATTTTATTTTCTTCTCATTCTCGATTTTTACTTCTTCATGTGATTCGATGTATTTTTTTTAATTTATTCTAGCTTATTTTTTCATTAGCATAATGTTGTCAGTATTCTAATTTTTAAACTAAGGTAGAATTCATTATCGAATAAAATCATAACATGATGTTTTCCTTTTCTTTAATATTATATTGACACTTTTGTCAAAAACGCATGTTGTTGATAGTATCGAAATTTTATACTTTTACTTTTCTGAATAATTTAATTAAAATATATTAATTTGAAAAATATTAATAAAAATTTATATAATGTTAGTTAGAAATATATATTTACTTATTAATATATTTTCAAAAGACAATATATATCTTAAATACTTAATTTAATATTATTTATAAATACTCTTATTTTTCTAAATATAAATTTTTTCATTTTAGATAATTAACTTTTGTTTTCAAAATTTAATATAATTTTATAATTACAATTGTGCACAAACAACACATATGTAATTACAGTGTAATTACACATTTACACTATGACAAATAAATATGACAAACAAATATAACAAAGTAATTATTAGGGTATTAATTAATTATAATAATTATTCGAAAAATTACATCAATTCTAATTACCAGGTGACTTTCCAAACAAATTCTTAGCTTCTACTATGACTTAAAATATCCAGAAATTTTCAATTATTTTTGTGAGAGTGCCTATAGACTTTCCAAAAATGATTCTTTTTGAAATGGTAAAAACAAGAAAAGATTTCAAAAGAATATGACAAAGATGTTGTAAAGTTGCCACCTCTTGCCAAGTGACCAAGAATTGTCCATCAAGGGTCCCTCTTTGACACTTGGAAATACTCTTGTAGGCTATAAATAGCCATGTCTAATATAAGAAAAGATATAGAAAAATATAGTTAAAATTGTAGACAAAATTCATTCCATTTTCCCCTTTTATCTTAAATCATTTAATATATTTTATGATATTTTTTTCATCGTATTTTCTTCAATAATCGATTTTATAACACGTTATCAGTATGAAGTTCTATCCACTCAAGCTACGTTAAACAGGTAACAAGATAAAAAATTTATTTTCATAAAAATGTTAATATTACAAAACTTGAATTTGTTGCCTTGGATATATCGGGCAAAGGCTACTCGTTATGGGCACTAGATGCAGAAATTCATTTGGATATGATAGGTCCTGCATACACCATCAAAGAAAATAACCAGACATCCAACCAGGACCGTGCCAAGGCCTTAATATTTCTCCACCATCATCTTGATGAAGGATTAAAAATGCAATGTCTTACTCTGAAAGATCCCCTCGTACTGTGAAATAATTTAAAAGATAGGTTTGACCACCTGAAGTTGGTCATTCTCCCACAGGCGCGTCATGATTTGCTCAGTTTAAGGTTGATGGACTTCAAAAGTATAATTGATATAATTCGGCTATGTATAGAATTACATCTCAATTTACCTTATGTGGAGAAAATGTCACCAAACATGATAAACTCGAGAAAACGTATTCTACGCTCCCTCCCGCAAATATGTTCCTGCAACAGCAATATAAAAAAAAGGGCTTTCAAAGGTATTCTGATTTATTTTTGCACCTGCTTGTTGCTGAACAACACAACGACCTATTAATGAAGAATCATGAAGTCGACCTGTTGGTT
This sequence comes from Solanum ossicruentum, assembly GCA_025774065.1. Classification (NCBI taxonomy): domain Eukaryota; kingdom Viridiplantae; phylum Streptophyta; class Magnoliopsida; order Solanales; family Solanaceae; genus Solanum; species Solanum ossicruentum. Next base: position 22,271,041 of record JAOTQR010000001.1, on the reverse strand, counting down.
CTATGCCACTCTCTGAAGTGAATCGGGCAATTACAACAAACGAAAGAAGGGTCGTGGCTCCAGTCGTGATCGTGGTTGTGGTCGTAGAAGGAATTATAACGTGATGGTCGTGTTGCATCCAGGATTGATCGGTAATATAAAAAGAAGGGTGAAAAGCAGGAGGCTGTGCCGAAGAAAAATTCAGATGATATATGCTATAGATGTGGAGGAAGGTGACACTGGTCGCGTATCTGTCGATCATCCAAGCGGTTGGTCTAGCTCTATCAGAAATCCTTGAAAAAGGGGCGATACTAATCCAGAGACAAATTTTATCTCTGAAGATAGTTTTGAACCCCTATATAAGACGGGTAATAATGCAAAGGCGAATTTTATATCCGAAGATAATGTTGAGCCTATGTATTTGGATATGGCTGATTTTTTTTCTTTCGCAAAAAGAAAAATGGTCCCTGATGGGCCTTCTGTAATCTAGATAACTTTCCTTTCCTGTTTATTTATGTTTGTTGGTATATATCGATGTTACCAGAATATCTGTAAACATATAAAGTATGTACTGATTTTGGTTAATAGTAATGTTTACTTCATTTTGTTTTGAAGAAAAATATGGATATGCCTCAAATTTTGTTTGGATCACTGATCAATCGTGAGGATATTTTTGTATTGATAGTGGAACAACTCACGCCATTTTCAAAAACGAGAAATACTTTTCGTACTTGCTTAGAAGAAAAGCAAACGTTACTACAATCTCTGGTAACTCAAAATTGATTGAAGGCTCCAGAAGAGCCGCTATATTTCTACCTAAGGGGACAAATTTTATTATAGAAGATGCATTTTTCTCTTCAAAATCCCCGAGAAACTTGTTAAGTTTCAAAGATATCCCCCAAATAGATATCATGTTGAGGCACTAAATGAAAAGAACACTAATCTTTCTATAACTAAGAATAACTCAGCCATAAACATATGTTAGAAAAATTGCTAGCCTTATCTTCTGGCCTATACTATGCAGAAATTAGTGCAATTGAAGCACATTCAATCGTAAACCAGAAGTTTACGGATTTGAGTATTTTTGTGCTATGGCATGATCGAATAGGTCATCCTGGATCAATAATGATGAGACAAATCCTTGAAAATTCAACTGGGCATCCATTAAAGAACCTGAAGATTCTTACCAATAATGAATTTTAGTGTACTACTTGCTATCAAGACAAATTAATTTCTAGACTATCGACCCTGAAGGTCGGTATCAAATCTCCGAGATTTTTGGAGCGTATACATAGGGACATTTATAGACCTATTCATCCACCTAATGGGGGGGTTTAGATATTTTATGATCCTAATAGATGCACCCTCCCGATGGTCACATTTGTGTCTTTTATCATCTCGCAACTTAGCGTTTGCGAAGCTATTGGCACAAATAATAAAATTACGCGTGCAATTCCTAGATTATCCTATTAAGTCTATTCGTCTAGATAATGCTGGAGAATTTTACATCCCAAGCTTTAATTTTGATGATTACTGTTTATCAATTGGGATAAGAATTGAACATCCTGTTGCTCATGTTTATACTCAAAATAACCTTGCAGGGTCACTTATTAAGCTCCTACAATTGATAGCAAGATCATTACACATGAAAATGAAGTTTCCCACTACTGTTTGGGGTCACACTATCTTGCATGTAGCGACACTCATTCGCCTCAGACCGACTAACTATAATAAATACTCTTCGTCACAATTAGTATTTGGTCATAAGCCCAATATCGCTCATCTGTGAATCTTTGGTTGTGCAGTATTCGTGCTTGTAGCACCACCGCAATGTACTAAGATGGGTCTCCAACGAAGGTTGGGGATATATATTAGGTTTGATTCACCCTCCATAATTCGCTACCTCAAGCCATTGACAAAAGATTTGTTTACTACTAGATTTGCAGATTGTCGGTTTGATGAAACAAGTTTACCGTAATTAGGGGGAGAAAAAAGAGGAACCCAAAAGAGAAATTATGTGGAGAGTCTCATCACTATCTCATTTTGATCCATACACTCGTATATGTGAGCAGAAGGTCTAGAAGATCATCCACCTATAGAAAATAGTAAATCAAATATCAGATGCATTTACCGATTTGCAACGGATAACTAAATCACATATCTTGTAGTGAATGTGCCTATCCGGATTGATGTCCCAAAAGGATCATCTGCTAGTGTCATCGCTTCTGAATCACAAACACGTCTAAAGCATGGTAGACCATTGGGTTCAAAGGATAAAAATCCTAGAAAAAGAAGCATGAAAAATGATAAAAATGACATAAAAAAATCTCATGAAGAAACCTATGAACAAATTAATCTTGATGTTCTTGAAGAAATCAGTGAACCCAAGATTCAAGTGAACGAGGAACTTTAAATGAGTTCTACTGGTAATGATGGAATAAATATAGATCAATGGAAAGTTACAGTGGGTTCTTCCTTTGCTTATAATATTGCACTTGACCTCATGCAAGTTAGTGAGGATCTTGAGTCTAAATTTGTCGAAGAATGTTGACAAAGATGTGATTGGCCAAAATGAAAAGAGGCAATTCACTTAAAATTGAATTCACTTGCTAAACGTAAGGTGTTTGGGCCTGTAGTCCAAACCCCTAATGGTGTAAAATTAGTTGGCTATAAATAGGTTTTTTTGCGAAAGCGAAATGAAATTATAAGATATAAGGCAAGCCTTGTTGCATAAGGATTCTCTCAAAAGTCCGGTGTCAACTATAAGGAAACATATTCACTTGTAATGGATATGATAACTTTCAATATCTCATCGATTTAACTGTGCATGAAAATCTTGAAATACATCTAATGGATGTGGTTACGGCTTACCTCTATGGTTCACTTGATAATGAAATTTATATGAGAATTCCATAAGGATTTAAATTGCCTAATGCGTATAAGTCTCTATCTCAGGAGATATTCTTAATTAGATTGCAAAGATCATTGTATGGTTTGAAACAATCCGCTCGTATATGGTACGTCTTATTGAGTACTTAACTAATGAAGGTTATATAAATGATGTCATTTGTCCTTGTGTCTTTATGAAGAAGATGAAATCAGATATGTTATACTCGCTGTTTATATTGATGACATAAATCTCATTGGAATCCCTGAAGAGGTCCCAAAGGCAGTTGAATCTCTGAAGAAAGAATTCAAGATAAAAAAGATCTTGGAAAGACAAAACTTTGTTTGGGTCTGCAGATTGAACATTTAGCAAACGGGATTTTTGTTGATCAATCTGCCTATACTGAGAGAATCTAAAACGATTTTATATGGATAAAGCGCATCCATTAAGTACTCCAATGATTGTTCAATCACTTGAAGTGAATAAAGACCCATTCCGACCTTTAGAAGGAGGTGAAGAACCTCTTGGCCCTGAAGTACCATATCTAAGTGCCATTGGTGCACTTATGTATCTTGCAAATGCAACTAAACCTGATATAAATTTTCTATCAATTTGCTAGCAAGGTATAGTTCTTCACCAATACGAAGACATTAGAATGGTGTCAAGCATATTTTGCGATACTTAACAGGAACTATGGATATGGATCTGTTCTGTACTAACCAAGGTTGTATAAATCTTGTTAGTTATGCAGATGTAGGTTATTTATCAGATCCGCATAAAATTCTATCTCAAATATGCTATCTGTTTACATATGGAGAAACTGCTATATCATGACGATCTATAAAGCAATCAGTTGTAGCTACCTCTTCAAATCATGCTGAAATAATAGCAATTCATTAAGCGAGTACAGAATGTGTATGGTTAAGATCGATGATACATTCCATCAAAGAAAAATGTGAATTGGAGACTGATGTCAAAATACCCACGATCATATTCGAAGACAATGTTGCGTGCATAGCTCAATTAAAAGGAGGCTTCATAAAAGAAGATAGAATGAAGCACATTTCACCAAAATTGTTCTTCACACATGATCTCCAGAAAAATGATGATATTGACGTTCAACAAATATGTTCAAGTGATAATCCAACAGATTTATTCACTAAGTCTTTGCCAACCTCAACTCTGGAAAAAATAGTACACAAGATTGGAATACGGAAACTCCACCATATATCATGGCCTTTAACAGGGAGAGTAGAATACACGCTGTACTCTTTTTTCCTTAACCAAGATTTTATTTAATTGAATTTTTCTAAATTTTTAATGAAACACCCAAAAATGTGTATCGAAGACATTTAGCAGTACTTTTTGTACATTCACAATTAAGGGGTGGTGTTGTAAAATTACCACCTCTTGCCAAGTGGCCAAGAGACGTGGATAATGTAATTGTCCACCACGTATCCCTCTTTGACACTTGACAATACTCTTGTAGGCTATAAATAGCCATTGTCTAAGAAAAGATATAGTTAAAATTGCAAAGGAAATTCATTCCATTTTCCCCTTTTAAATATATTTTGTGATATTTTCCTTCGTCGTATTTTCTTCAGTAACCAGTTTTATAACAAAGAACTTTATTAACTAATTAAAAGAGAGAATTGTAAATAAATAATTGGAGTATAAAAAACTAAAATAAAACAAACAGATTCATTACCATATGTGCGAGAAATTGATATTAGGAAATGAAAATTTAAGAGAGAGATAGAAGAGGAATTTGCAGAAGAAATAAAGATGTCTTTAGTGGATTATGCGTCGTCGGACGAAGAAGAAGAGCAAGAGCTTCATCAACAAGATAAACAACTTAGCAAACCGGAGTTGGATCCATCACCAACCACAAACCACAATCCCCATCTTCCTCAACCGCAAAACCAGTAACTTTCTTTTTTTATTTTCTATTTGGGTCTTCACTAGGGTTTTATTCTTTGACTACTTTCATGGTTCCTTAATTTCCCCTTATTGTAATAAAGCATCCTTATTTGAGAGACAATTTGTAGGTTTTACTTGTTTTGCCTAATGGATCATGGTTTTTTTAAGTTTTGTGGTGTTCTAGAACTTGGATTTTGAGAAATAATTTGTGGGTTTTAGTTGTTTTGGTTAGTGGGTCAAGATTTAATTTTTTGGTAGTGTTCTAGGACTTGAATTTTGAGAGATAATTTGTGGGTTTTAGTTGTTTTGTCTTATGGGTCATGTTTGTTTTGCAGTGTTCTAGACTACGATTGTGGTTTGATAATAAAGGGGGTGGAAATTGTAGAACAAAGAAAAGCGAACTTTTTTTTATAGATGATGAGCAACAAGAAAGAGTATTATTGTAAACTAACAGAATAAGTGTTATATCAATGATCTCTGGTTAGCTGAAGCTGCGAGAGATTGACACTGGTTGGAATAAGAAGTGTTCTTGTTCCATCTTACAATATTTGTTCTTGTAAATTTGTGTTTTTAATGGCTGTTGAGCTACCATAGAGGAAAATTTGTTAAGATAATGGAGTATTTCTTAATTGAATGAGTAATACGGGGAGGGACTGCCAATTTGCTAGGACAAAGGGGATGAGGACGAGCAGGGATGTCAGGGAAGGAAAAAGAAGGAGGAAGAACTGGAAAAGAAAATGAGCCCTTTCTTTTTAATACAAGGCACATTACCGATTACCATATCCATCCCCTGCTGATAAACAATCCTGTATATCTGCATTTTCTGGAATAAAGCTAATACAAGTATTGCCCCACATGCTGCACATCATAGAAGGTTGAGAGTATGATACAGGGTTTGATAAAATAATAAGCTTGCTGCAATTTGTCTGAAATTTTGCTTTTACATCTCTCTGTGAAATGTGCTTAGGGCAACTGGTAGCACAGGATCTTTTTTGTTTCTTTTTTCTTGATCATTTGTTAGCACGGGATTTGCTAGTTTAATAGAATGTGAAGTTTGAACACCTAAAAGGACTTGGAAGGTAATTGAGAAATGTAGATTGCTGCATTAAAAAGAATGGCTTCTGTTGGCTTAGAAATCCAAAGCGAACACTGGAGACTTGTTAGTCCAGTAGTCTGCTGTAAAGCTTTCGACTTCTATATGGTTGAATTATGCAATCATTAATTTGCTTAGTTTGAAAGGGTTAAATAATCTGAAGATCTGCCTCAGGCAGCTCAACTATAGATATAAGTATGCTACTCTATGATTAGTCGAAGCATATTATCTTATTTCTTCACATTTTATGATCTAGTGAAAAGTGAAATGCATTTAGAGGAGGAACTTTTAGTCGTAGAATGATGAATTGCAAATTTTATACTATGGCAATGTTTCAACTTGCAATTCCTATGGCAATGCTTCAATTATTTTTCATCGATGCAGGAGGACTAGTTCATCATTGAATAAAGAATCATCACACTTGTCAAGTTTATCAGAGTCCTCTGAACTGAAACTCCCTGATGCATCACTTCTGTTAAATTCACCTGCAATGCCAGGCCATCTTGGACACAATAGTGACCATTCTTCCCGAGTTGCAGCAGCCATGGCTGAAAATGCAACACGGAAGCGGGATATAAATGTAGCAGCATCCACTTATCCACGCAGTAAGATTCCCAAAGGAACTTTACCTCACATGAAAAATTTCCCTGAAACAGGAGGTGGTCTTCTGCTCCCACCTCAACTTAGCGGAAGGTCAGTTGTATACTGAAATTTTGAGTCTCACTGCATGTTCTATATTAAGTTAGTCTGTTTATGCAAATTGTATCATGTATCACTATCTGTTATGTGTATTGTTTGTTCTTATTGTGTTCTGCCGAATCTTCCTTAAGTTGTTTGGTCCAGTAAGGAAAGTTTTTCTCTCATATGTAACAAAGCTACTGGGTCGATTTCTGTTTATTTCATTTCAATCATGTCAATAATGGAAATTCAACTTGTTTAACGCTTCAGTTAATTATCCAAAAGAGAAATAATTATAATAATAACAATTATAATCTGAGGTATTAGATGGATTTCACATTCCTTCAAGTTGACCCCCTCCTGCTGTAATTATAGAAGAAAACAGTAAACCTTGTCTTCTGTCCTCCTTCAAGTATTTTTCTGTGATTATTAGCTTTCCTTTTCAAGGCATTCAGGTTTTTATGCTCGTAATAGGTCAGAAATTACTAGCTTCTTTGTTTTATTAGCATCGCAAATAATTTTTTTGGTGTTGTTGCATAAATAGTGTGCATCTTAGTTAGAATTAGGGGAACACTGCTCAATTGTTTGTATTTGGTAAGAAGGGAAAACACCAATTAATTGTTGCAACTAAAATCTAATGCAAGCTCACATAGGAGGTCTATTTTCTGCAATTGCACATTTTAAAGAACAACTATAAACTCCACAGAAACAGGAATAAGTTGTATACTTCAGGATTACAATTTCCATCAGGACAGTTGGCATGCATATTTGGTGTAAGCAGGTAATGAAATTTCAGTATGTACACTCCATTACTGTTGTGAGGAATTCTAGTAGCAGAAACAATTTCAGGTCATCAACTTCATCTGAAGCATAACTTAATGAAATGTTGCATGTGATTTTGACGTTCCCGGCATCAAATGGAAGAAATAGAAATAGCAAATAAATGCAGAAGGGAGATGGGGGAGAGGGAAGTGTAGCTGGCAAATAGGTGCCAGTCATGGGGAACCTTTTTCCCCCCTCTGGTATAACTAGAGTAGAGTAATGAATCAGAAGCAGAGTAGCAGCATATCCGCAGGGAAATTGAAGTGAAAAAGTCCGTAGCCTATGGTAGGAAGATGTAGCATAGAAGCTGGTAAAATTAGCAAATGAGAGAAATGCAAACAGAAAAGAAAGCAGAAGGGCAAAAGATGAAATTGTTGTAGAGGACCCATGAAATTACTGCTCTTACATGGTTATAGAGTAGCCAGAAGGAGAAGGATGAATTTATGGTAGATGACTCTTAAATTACTCTCCTGCGTGATTATAGATTCGAGTAACCCTTTGATTCAACAAGCCCAAAAGATAAGAAAGCCATACAGTTGTTTTCATGGTCAAAGTTGCTCAGACTGGGGACAACCAAACATCAGAATTGGTGAATTATAGGAGAGTCTATGGTACGCAATGCCTTACAAAAGGTTTGAGCATGAAAAGAGCGTGGAAAAATGAAGATCAAGGCTTAAATAGAATAGTGGAGAGAAATGAATAGTTTAGGAATTAGGTGACATCTTAAATTTTTTGCATCACACCATCTAAAGAGAGCAAAGTGCTCAGAAATAGCTGACTGCTGACCTAATTGATAGTCTTTCTAATGCGGAAAACTGTATAAAGCCCTTATGGATTATATGATGTAATCATCCTTTATTAGAAGCTTCCCAAAACCAACTTGGGAACCATATTTTTTATTGCAGATGTTTTTGATTATGATGGCTAATAGATGCTTTAAGTAACTTGTGCAGGAGCAACATTGTTACAGAAGACATCAGCAAGCTGTTTCGGAAGAAGACCTCGTCTTAGTTGGAAATCTGTGTTGACCCCTAACTGTAGTTTTATTTCAGTAGATTCTGTATCAGGTTCTGGGAGAAACTAACAGAACGTTGTAAGTCTTATCAGCCGTTCTGGTTGAGTTTGAAGTGATGCACTACTACAGAATTTCTGCAACCTATTGTGTTGATTGGTTCTCAGAACGTGTACTTGCTAGACATCTATCATCTGAGTGAGTGAAAATTGAATTGAATACCCCATTTGTTTGATTATGTCACACGTTAAGGAGCTGCCCTGCCTGAATAAGTGTACCGGATCGAATCTTATTCTTTGTTCCACTTGCACAACTCTATAGTTGGATCTTTGTAGTATTCAATTGGTAGGGTTCTGCATCAATTATGCATCATCCTTTCCTTTAATTTTTTTAAAATTGATTTCTGATCTTTAACGGTTCAATTTTTAGTTTATCCAGTAAAAAAGTACTTCCGAAATAAGTATATGACTTCTGCAATACAATACGATATAGTAAAATAAGCAAATCAATTGAACACTTAAACTTAATGATATATAATATTTAGTATTTTATTCTAATTTTCTCAAGTAAATGTACGACTTATGGGATTAATATAGTATTAAGTGATGTTAAATTATTAATATTTAATGTTTATGAATAAATAAATTAATAGATTATTATAATATTAATGAGTTATCAGTTTACTTAATAATTCAATGCTAAAAATCAAAATCAAACTAATAAATTTTTTTTTTGTAAAATCATTAAAAATTTATTAATTTAATAATAATAAATTAATAATATTTTTTCGATTCAATTTATTGATACTGAGGATAAAGTAAAAGATTCAAATAAATTGTTCCCAATTGGATTTGGCGGAACGCTGAGTAGTAGTAGTTAGGGTAAGAAACTCCATCTAATTCGAAGAAACCCTCCATTAATGGATGCCCTACAGCTCGTGAACACACACGTCAAGCTCTTAGCCTTCGATTTTCTCACTCTGAAACCAATCCCCCACGAACCCACCGTTTTCTCTCGCAAGGGGAGACGCCTATCGCGGGCAGAGACAGTGGGTATCGTGGTAACCAGAGATTTCAAACCCAACAGATTCATCAAATTCGACATTGACGATGGCACCGGTTGCATACCTTGTATCCTCTGGCTCAACCAGGAAAGCTCACATCACTTCTCCCGTCATTGCCCATCACAAGTTCGAGTAATTGCCCAAATGGCAGCCGATTTTGCTTCACAAGTCCAGCTTGGAGTTATCGCTCGAGTTCGTGGTAGGATCACTAGCTATAGAGGTAACCTTCAGATTACTGTTTCTGATGTTGTTATAGAGAGGGATCCTAACTCACAGATTCTGCATTGGCTAGATTGTTTAAGGTTGGCACGAAATTGTTACGACAAAGTGCTTGTGTAAATTGTTGAAACATTTTATCTATGAAGTTAAGTTGGAATATACAAATTCACTTATAAAGTTGCTCACAGCTTTATTATGCCAGGATGGATGAAGAGTATCATGTTTTACAAGTTTAATTTACTTTGCTTAACCAACAAATTAAAGTTGTGCTGATCAGCTGACATTATAGATAATTAATAATTAAAATATATGCATATTGCAACAACTCAATACCACCACTGATTTATATATATAGATATAGATACTGAATATTAATATACAATACAATAAAAACACAACAAAGGACATTGCAGGGAACAGCTATACAGGGAAATAGATTTGAAATCTGAAACTAGAAACCTAGAAGGGGTTGAACATGGGATTATTCAAAATCACAAATAACTTCCTTATCCTTTCCTCTCACACTTCTATACCAATTCCATAACTAACTCTTGTACCAGGTTCGTGGTTGTCTCAGTTGCTCACTTGAAGGGGCTTTAACCTGAGTTTACCGAACTCTTTCATTTATTTCTTAAGAGCATGTGATTATGCTTAGCATGCTTATTATGGACTTAGTGTGGTGAATTACATATTCTATATTATAATTTGTTAACGCTACTTGATCAGTAAGAAAATAGCTGTGGGAGCGATAATAAGTAGGAATTTTGATTCCTTCAGACCAAACAAGCAACAGACTGAGCTAGCGTGAAAGCCTCCTCTTGAAAATCGACCTTGTCCTCAAGGTTGAAGTCATCTATCTCTATCGGTCGGGACAATCTTGGAGCTGCAATGGTGTTACTTATTGGATAGGCTCGTCCAAGCATCAGTTAACTAAAATGTGAAATACAAGTTGTATCTTAGCCTCGACTGATAACTCCAATTTATAAACCACTTCCCGAATGCGCTTGACGACTTTGAAAGGACCAAAGTATCGTTGTCCAAGCTATGACCCTTTTTCATCGCACAGAAAGTTGTCCGTATGGTTCCAATTTCACAAAAACTCGATCACACCCACTGCAAACACTAGCGCAGTGTGATGTTTATCTGAAAACTTCATTCTTGTTTGTGCTTCCATCAAATTTACTTTCAACAACTCTAGAATTGCATCACGTTGAATTAACTAACCCTTTGTTTGGATGGTTGTTACCCGTTGTATTGTATTATTAGTTTAAATACAATGTTTTTTTATTTTTATTTAAATTTCTTTGTATTGTATCGTTTAATTCCAGTGTTAGGTAACTATGAAAAGACTCATTTTGTGTAACGACCGATTTGGTGTGGTTGCATCGTTACTTTAATATCTTCTTTCTCATTTTTTATTTTATTTATTTATTAATAATTCTACTTTATCATTTATCCTATCTTTTCATGATATCTACCACATATGCTACAGTTTCTTGTAGATTTATCATTCAAATGTATGACATTTGTAACGACTGAGAACAATACAATTTATCCAAATATTGTAGTCATTGGAAGAATACACTACAATACAATACATTATGTAGCAATACATAACAACCATCCAAATAAAGTGTAAGAATCCACTAATTCATTAACAGTGCTGCCTAATATAAATCAAGAGGTTCTCTCCCATTCAACGCTTGAAATGATGTCATTCCAGCAGTATTGTACCGGAACTCAGCCCAAGGTAGTATGGTGATCAACTGGCTTGGAGCATCAGCAACATAACAATGGAGATATTGTTCAAGACACTTATTTAGGGCCTCACACTGTCGGTAGATTTGGGGATGATATGCAGTACTCATAGCTAATGTGGAACCCTGCAAATGATTGAATTCCAAAAAGAGTGAAGGAATCAAGGATTACGTGCGGTGATAATAGTGCGAGGAGGGCCATGAAGACGAATAATTAAACCCACTATGAATGCTTTCTCTACCGGTTGAGTAGAGAAAGAGGAAGGTAAGGGAATGAAAGAACCATATTTGGCAAACGATCCACTACGGTTAGGATAGTAGTCTTCCCTTTGGAAGTAGGAAGGCAAGTGATAAAATCCATTGCAATATCTTCAAAAACTTGATTCGGTATAAAGAGAGGGTGCAATAAACCTAATGCATGCAAGTTTGTGTCTTTTATCTGTTGACATATTTGATAGTTCGTAACAAATGATTTTACATTCTTGCCCATTTGGCGCCAATCAAAATTTGAGGCGACTCTATGATATGTTCGTGCCAAATACCATCATGCCCTCCAATGTTTGTGGCCCGAAACTCAAGCAGTAACTTATATCGGAGTTCTACATCTGATGGAATCACCAATCGACCTTTGAAAAAATAACAAACCATCCTTGAATTGAAAATCCCTGTGAGTCTCGATATCTGTTTGTAAAGGTTCGTTGTTGAATAGCCAATAACTCTGGATGAGATTGATTTAAAGACTTCAACCCTGGTTCGAGATTAAAGATCCTGATAGAAGTGGCCATAAAAGAGGCATCTAAATTGCGAGACAAGGCATGAACTGCTAAATTTTGTTTCCAAGGTCTTTATATAATACAAAAATCATAACCTACTAGTTTAATGAGCCATTTTTGTTGCTCGTGAGTTTGGATGGTTTGATTAGTGAGGTTCTTCAAGGAGTGCTGATCTGTTAGTATAGTAAATCTTTTGCCAAGAAGGTACTGCTTCCATTTACTCACTGCTTATGTAATAGCAAACATCTCACAATGACATGTTGAAGCCCATTGCATCCTTGTACTCAGTTTCCGACTAAAATAAGTGATGGAGTACCCCTTCTGAGACAGAATGGCACCAATTTCTTTCCCCAAAGTGTCAGTTTCTACTTGAAGTTCCTGATTGAAATCTGGCGAGGCCAATATAGGGGTTGAACCCAATTTGGCCTTCAAAGTTTCAAAAGCTATTTGAGCTTCTGGTGTCCATCAAAAAACCTCCTCCTTTAGCAAATCAGTGAATGAACTTGCTATAGAGCATAATGGTGGATAAACTGTTGGTAGTAGCCCACAAGGCCAAGTAAACTATGCATTTCCTCCACTATATGAGGTGGTGCCCATCAATCATCATTGGATAGTTTTCACTTTTCCCGGGTCAACAGATAGACCTTGGGACAAGATAATATATCCCGGATAGTCAACTAATTCGTGTCAAAACAAGCATTTGGCCTTCTTGGCCACCAACTAATGCTGGCGCAATAATTGAAAAACTAAGACTAAATGTTCCAGATAATAAACCTAACTAGGACTATATATCAAAATGTCATCAAAGAAAACCAAGACATATCGATGCAAGTAAGGTCTAAGTATCTCGTTTATAGTTGCTTGAAATGTAGAGGGTACATTAGTAAAGCCAAATGGCATGACAAGAAATTCATACTGACCATTATGAGTGCAAAACAACATTCTCCGGACTGGCCCTAATTTGATGATAACCCGATAATAAATCCAACTAGGAGAAATAGCGGGCACCATTCAATTCATCAAAAAGTTCATCATGGTAGGAATTTAAAATCTATCACGAATTGTGATTGCATTTAATGCGTGATAGTTGACACAAAATCACCATGTGCCATTTTTTTTTGAACCAGTAATGCTGGCGAGGAAAATGGACTAGTACTACCTCTGATTATCCCTTCATTAAGCATTTCGTCCACTAATTTCTCCATAACATGCTTTTGAAAGTAAGGGTATCGAAACAACTTCCCGGAATTAGATGAATTGCGTAGTCCTGACTTTGTGAGGAGGCAAACCCAGAGGTTTTTGAAATACATCTTCTATGTTTTGAGCATCACTTCTAACTCAGAGGAAGTAGTATATGAAGGTTCCATATAGGATACCAATTCTAGATGGAAATAAGAGGAAATTGCGTCAGTAGCAACCATTCTTGTCAGACCATTCGTTGCACCGGTTACATATCAGTTGGTGTATCCCATTGCCACGAGACATTGGAACCATTAAGAGTAAATTCAAATGTCCTCTTCGCATAACTAGTAAGGAAAGGTCCTAAGGTTACGAGCCACGAAACCCTGAGTACTATATTAGCACCATGAAGGGATAAAATATATAGATTCCACTATATTACTACCTTATATAGTTATTGGAATTTTTCTAGCCACATCCTCACATTGTAGTCGTTGTCCACTTCCTACCACCACTGAAAATCTTAGTGTTAGTTGAACATTCAGTTTTCAACTGAAGAAGTTACCCAGCCTCACCTGAATAAAACTGTGCGCACTAGCATTATTCGTGAGCACTTGTATTGGAGATCCATTAACATAGCCAGTAAATCAGAGAGTAGTGGAAGAATTTCCCCCAAATAGAGCATGGTATGAAATTGTGGAGTGTTCTAGAACCTCTGAGCATTGTAATTCCTCGGCCAAGACATCATTCGATACAACTTGATACGGTAAATTCACTTTCGCCTTTGATTCTTCAGATAGTAGGAGAAGCGGGGAAGAGACTTACACTTGTGACCTCAAAAGTAGTTTTCATCACAAGAATAACAGTGGCCTTCTTCTCGCCGACTTTGTAACCGAAGAAGTCCAGCCCCATAGTTGATTCAACAAAAGCAGCTGCCAATAATTGTTGAATTAAAGAAGTCCAGCAAATTGATTCAACAAAAGCAGCTGCCAACAATTGTTGAATATTATATCCCTCTTGTGATGTCACCAATGACATCTATGGGGGTATAATTTCCCCTATAAAAGGAGCACAGAGAAAAAAATACTACGGATATATTGTTGGCATAGAAGAAAAACACCAAGATAAGAGTGTAATAAAAGTGTGAGTTTGAGAGTTGTTTTGTAATCTAGTCTTGTGAGTAATAGAAAATTTTTTTTTCTCTCAAATTCGTGTTTACCAACGCTCAATTGTTCTCTTGGACTACAAAAAGTGGCATCAGATCCAAGTTAGAAGTGTCAGTCGAGTTTTTTTTTTGGGTGACGGGGATACTGTTCACTGGAGTTCTACTGGAGACTGTTCACCGGGTTTCTGAGCTTTGTTCGAAATTTACTTCTGACTTCACCATTGGATTTGTCTCGTCTAACTGAGTCTAACGCACCAAACAATGACCTAATCGAAGTTCAAACGAGTCCAGAAATCGCAGTCAAAGTTCGGTCAATTTTGTCAGAATTTTGTCAGTGATGGAGATACTGTTCACCATAGTTCTGTCGGAGATGACGACATTGTTCATCGAAGAACGATGAAAAAGATGATCGGAAATACTGTTCATAGCCGGAATCCACAATAGTTTCAAAAATTATAAATTGACCCCTTAAATTTTCTAAAATTACAGTTTGGTCCCTAAAGTTTTCAATATTGTTGTTCTACTCTATTAGTGGATTTTGACCCCGAAGTGTCAATTTCGCCTTTTTGACCGTTCAGGACATAACAATGAGCTCCATTTTTCAAGATCCAACCTCATTTTGGTGAATTAAGCTATTGCAAGGTGATAATGTCCACAGAAGAGTCAACATCATTTTCTGGAGAAATGATTATGCTCACTGCCACCAACTACACGTTGTGGAGACCTCGGATGGAAGATCTCCTAAGCTATAAAGATTTATTCGATCCTATCAAATTGAAAGGTGAAAATCCTAATCCAGTTAAGAAGTCAGAATGGAAGAAATCAAACTGAAAAACTATAGGTCAAATTCGTCAATGGATTGATTATAGTGTCTTCTACCATGTTGCACAAGAGACAAACATATATGCCCTCTAGAAGAAGTTGGAGGACATGTACCGGGCCAAGACCATGTTGACACCCAATTTTTACCCTCCACGGTGTCAAATTAGTCATCGAGCTTTGTTTTTATTTTTAATGATTTTTGAACCATTATTTTTTTAAAAAAAATCAAAGCCTGCGCGTGGGGGCCACGTGCCCCCAATTTCTCTAATATCCCCCTCTTCTTCTTCATTCCTCTTTTCCTCCAAGAAGATCCAGAAAGTCAGAACGAAAATCAGAAAAGTCAAGAAAAACTAGAAAATCCCAAATCCCCAACCAAATCCTCAACCAAATCCCCAACCAAATCCCCAACCAAAACCTTAACGTTCTTCTCCCATAAATCACGCTCAGCTTTCGAGATTGAGGAATCGATTTTGAATTCGATTCCATAATTTCTCCCATTTTGGAACCCTAAATCGGCCCTGTTTAATCCCTCTGATCTTCTCCTTGAAAGCAGCCAGAAGTGATCGAAAAGACCTCCTAAAAATATAGTCTTTGAATCTCAGAAAAAGCTCTAGCAGAAACTAGCACTTTTGATTTTGAAAGACCCTCGAATTGATTCCCAGAAGCTCGTCTTGGGCAAAACAGGTGCAAACCGAACCCTTTAGTGGAGAAACTTCGTCGAGCTCGTCGTCCTAGTTCGCTGCCCTGAAAAAGCTAATACTCCAATCTCACTTTCATTTTTCGAGTCTCATATATTGTGTTAGAATATGTAAAACTATATCTAAGTCGTGTTGTTTGCATCTTGTCTGTTCTGACTGGAAATACTCTGTTATGCCGAGCTAATACTGTGATTTGTCGTTAATTGGGGTTAAATGGGTCTAGTCCATTACTGGTACTGCATATTGATCGAACAAGTTGTTGTTGTCGCTTTTGTTGGCTGTTAAGCTGTCTGGTTCCTCGAGCTGCTGGTGCCAGGAAATGTGGTCTTCGCTTTGAAGTATTTCAATCTCCTGTCTCCCTCTCCCCATCTTCTAGTTTAGCTGGCCCGATTGTGCGTGTTGATCTTCAATTCCGTCTTAAGATTTAAGAGTTGAAACTTGTTTCGTCCTATTTCGACTTGATGGTTTCAATTGTCAGTTTGGTCGTTTTGCTCCTTGTCTGGACAGTCTCCATTCTTGCGTTTTGGTTTTCTTGACTTATTTATGTGTATCTAGTTTCGAGTATGAGCACGTAAGAGTTTCAATATTGATTTTGATCGTTAATGAGATTTCGATGAGTCTAATGGCATGTTATAGTCTGTCTATGGTATTCGAGGCTTATGATCTGTTAACTTCTGATTCCCAGTTTCATGGTTTACTGTTGGGCTTCATTCCCTTTTCAGTATCTCTTTGAAAGTTCAAATCTTTAGACCTGCATTCATAAGTTTGATTCATGAATTGATAATTGAACTTTGTAACATGGTACTGTCTGGTCCCTGTTTTGGTACTGTTTGCCGTTACTATTTGAATATAATTCATTAGTTCACTATCTGAATCATGTTACTTTGTTTCTCGTTTGGTCGTCAAGACTTTTCTGGGGTTAAGTTGCGATGTTGTTTCAAATTAGCTGCAGATTTCGTGTTTCAACGAATGTTGCGTTCTACATGGCTTTAAGCTTTCCCTGGTCAAGTTGTTGTGGTGCTTTACTGTTAATTGACGGATGCGTTTTCCAGGTCCTAGAATCACAAGTGATGTTTTCCATTCGAGTCATGTTCTGTCTGGTCGACTTCGGGTTTTCCCACTGAGTGATGTTCCAAAATCTTATTTACTTCCTTCTTTTAAGTTTAAAAGGAGAAGTTTTGGTATATTTGTGTATTCTCGATTAAAAAAAATGGTCTCAAGTTCATGAATAGGTGTTGTCTTAGTTTCAATTGATGAATAACTAGCCCCAACATGCTACACATTGCCTTTGATATCTGTTTCATATCTTAAGATGCCATTGTTTTCCTTATGGAGATAGCTTGTTTAGCGGGTTATCAAGGTCATTTCTGCTTTTTGTTTTACCTGATACCTTTTCAAAACTCAATCCTTAGGTCGTAAATCACCATATTGAGTCCATGATGATTCAAATAGTTCATGAAAGAACCCAAGCTTCTGCCTCTTCAGCTGAACTTCTGATTGCTAACCCATATGCTACATGTTATTTTGATGAATATGGTGATCTGTTCCTCTCTGCCCATATGGTTATGCTAATAAGAATTTCCTTCATTTTTGGTTTGTCCATGTTGAAATTTTAACTAGTCTCCGGGTCAAAGTGCATTGATAAATTCTCTTATTCTAAGATATTGTTAGTGATACCTTCATTATGGAATGATCTCTTTGGACGTACTCCCTATTTGCTATGGTCACTGTCCAGTGAGCCTAAGACCATAAACAATATCACTTCTTAGCTTCATTGGCACTGTTGTTTGTTACATTCAAGATTTGGTTAAAGTTCATTTATTTCATAATGTTAATTGCCCTCCATTTAAGCAGCTACTAAGTTATTTTTTCATTTCTGTTGCCTGTGACAATGACTCGGGTCCGTTTTGGACTCTTACCTTTATACATTCCAATGGGCCATGGAGGCCCAACTCTCTTTTTGGCAAAGTAAATCAATTCTGAGCAAAGAGGAGCCAGTTCACAGGTTTAGGAGAGTTGTCACAAATTGAGGATACCAATGGAAAGATGTTGAAAAAGGCCAAAAGTGACACCAGAGATCTAAATGGGACAAAGGCCCAAAATCATTTCAATTCTCTCCTTCTATTTCATTTTTGTTTATATATTTGTATTGGTTTGGATGCTAACATTTTATTTACTATTGGTTGCAATCTAATAAAATCCTCCAGCATATCAAAATCATTTGTGTTATTTTATTTAATTTCATTTTATTTTAAAAGAGGTGTTTGCATTAAAAAGGGGAACATAATAAAATAATAAAAAATGTGATTTTATCATGTTAGTTCAATTTTCAAACTTAGTCAATTTTTCAATTTTAGTAAATGCTTTTAGTTTAGTTGAGTCTAGTTTTCAAGTTGAGTCAAAAATTAATCAAAATTTCAAAATCAGTCAATTCTTTTCAAGTCAAAGTTAGTCAAATTTCATAATCGTCGGATACCACATTTAGCGACCATTTTGAGTGCGTAAAACCTTCTCAAAGTGGAAATGTGAACCCGAACCTTTTTCTCTGGATTTTAAAAGATTTTTCTGTTAGGTCTTTTAAATATTTAGTGGTTTCCTAATTATCCGCAAAATTAGGTGGCGACTCTATTTCTCTTCTGAAATTTCAAAAATTTGTTTTCACTTAAATTAATTGAGTTTAAATAAATTTTTGATTTTTTTTTAGAAAAAGCCATTTTTCGGCATAACAGACCACTCGGGATAAAGCCCTGTTGATGAGGCATTTAGTCAACATGAAGCTTAAAAATGGAACTTCAGTTGCCAAACATACTAGTGAGTTCCAGAGCTTGGTCAACCAATTATCGTCTGTAGAGATGCCACTTGGTGATGATGTTCAAGCGCTGTTACTACTCAGTTCCCTTCTCGATAGTTGGGAAACACTGGTCGTATCACTCAACAACTCAACCCCAAATGACAAACTTACCATGTCAATGGTCAAGTATGCTCTATTTAGTGAAGAGGCAAGGAGAAAGGACATAGGCACATATCAAACCCATGCCTTTGTCGCAGAGAACCGGAGGAGGCAACAAAAGAGTAGCAAAGACAAATGGAAAGGTAGAAGCAAGAGTAGAGACAGATCCACTGATGGCAGGAAACCAATATATAAGTACCATCATTGTGGAATTGACGGACATATGAAGAAGAACTGCTATAAATGGAAAGAGGAGCAAGCCTAGAGCAGTTCACAGCCGAAGAACAAGGATGGAGAAACATTAGTTACTATTCTTGGAGATATAGCTTATTGTTCAACCCATGCTAAGACATGCCTTCACGTTTCAAGAGAAGATACGAAATGGATAGTAGATACTGCAGCATCCTACCACGTTACTCCACATAAGGAATACTGCACAACGTATAAAGGTGCAGACCTTGGAGCTATAAAGATGGGGAATTGGTGATGTCCAGACAAAGACAAGTTTTGGGAGTACAATCACTTTGAAGGATGTCCGCCATGTGCCAGATATTTGGCTGAATCTTCTTTCAGGTATAACTCTTGACAAACAGAGCTATGATAGTCATTTCAGTAAAAGGCACATACAAGTTGTCAAGAGGCTCTATGACAGTCGCTCGAGGATATATTTGTGGTACGTTGTACAAGACTCATGTGAAGATAATCACAGACAGCCTCAATGTAGCAAAAAAGGTAGCTTCTCAAAATTTATAGCACCAGAGACTCGGGCACATGAGTGAGAAAGGGTTGTCTACCCTGATGAAGAAGGAACTTATCAATGTGGACAAGGATGCTGCACTAGATCCTTGCAATTATTGTCTGTTCGGTACGCAGCACAGAGTATCATTTAATTTCTCTTCAACGAGAGGATCAGATTTATTCAATCTGGTATACTCTAATGTTTATGGTCTCTTGGAGGTTGAATCACTCTGCGACAATCGATACTTTCTAACGTTCATCGATGATGCTTCTCCGGAGGTGTGGGTGTATTTCTTGCGAACGAAATACCAGGTATTTGATTACTTCAAATTGTTCCATGTCATGGTAGAACATGAGACAGGAAAGTAGTTAAAGTGTCTTCGATCTGACAATGGAGTTGAATACTCTTCCAGGCAGTTCGATGCCTATTGCAGATCATATGACATTCGACATGAAAAGTCGGTCCCATACACCCCTCAACACAACGGTGTAACTGAAAGAATGAACCGAACAATCATGGAACGCGTTCAGAGCATGCTCAGTATGGCTAACCTGCTAAAACCATTTTGGGGAGAATCAGTCAGAGTCGCCTGTTACTTGATCAATCGATCTCCATTAGTACCATTGGATTTTGAAGTTCCGAAGAAACTTTAGTCTGGAAAGGATCCATCATACTCTCACTTAAGAGTATTTGAGTGTTTGGCATACACACATATATCCTAGGAGCTCAGGTAAAAGCTAGATGCAAGCACCACTCCATGCATTGTCATTGGCTATAGAGATGAAGAATTTGGATACAGGTTATGGGATCCAAAGGAGAAAAAGGTGATCAAAAGTAGGGACACAATTTTCCATAAAAGTCAGACAATTGATGACATTAAAAAATCTATAGTGTCTCAGAAGATAAATGTTGCAAATCAGATGCCAGAAGCAGTAACAAAACCATTCATGAGAAATGGTGATGTTGTGCCAGAAGTAGAAGACAATGAGGAAAGTGACGGTGCTGAGAAGGGAGAGCCACAACCCCATTTGGCAGACGTTCCAGGACTATCACAAAGCCAAGATGATGGTGGATCTCCTCAGATTGTTCTAGAAGTTCGTAGATCTGTACAAGGTCAGATTTTATCGAGAAGATATCTAGAATCCGAGTACCTTCTACTTACTAAAGATGGAGAACTCGAGAGTTTTCATGAAAAAATATCTCATAAGGACAAAGAAAAATGGTTTCTCGCAATGCAGGATGAAAT
>JAOTQR010000001.1:22218392-22241972 GCA_025774065.1 Solanum ossicruentum | reverse complement strand
ATAATTATTTCAGATTGTTGAAAAATTGAAGAAGCTCAATAATTGATTTATATACCAGCTTGATATTAACATAAATAAGAACCCCTTAAATATTTAATATTAGTAGCACCACTTAGTTTCCAACCCAACCCCTTTATAACTCAAACCCCACTTAAACAAAAATAATTTTGGAAGGGTTATAGGTCAGTGTGAGCAAAAGCAAAAACCTTTTCTTTCTTTCTCTTTTCTATAATACAGAAAATTACAAATCTTTTAAGAAGAATAAAAAAATGAAATAGAGGTGAGTGAGTGAGTGTATGCTTATGTGGATCCAGATCTAATTTGAATTGGTCCACGTTCTTCTCTTTGCAATTTTATGTTTAGCCTTCTCTCTGACACGGTGAAGCCTTTATATTTCCTCTACTCCAACCTCCTTACAACTCAACCCTTACTTAAAAATAAATTTTTTTTTGAAGGGTTATAGGTCAGTGTGAGCAAAAGCAAAAATCATTTCGTCCTTTCTTTCTCTTTTCTATAGTACAGAAAATTACAAATCTTTCAAGAAGATTAAAAAAATGAAAAAGAGGTGAGTAAGTGAGTGTATGCTTAGGTGGATCCAGATCTAATTTGAATTGGTCCACTCTCTTCTCTTTGCAATTTGACTCAACGAGCCTTCAATATTTCCTCTATTCCCACCCCCTTACAACTCAACCCTCACTTAAAAATAGAGTTTTCTTTGGAAGGATTATAGGTCAGTGTGAGCAAAAACAAAAACCTTACCTTCCTTTTTTTCTCTTTTCTATAATACAAAAAATTACAAATCTTTCAAGAAGATTAAAAAAATGAAAGAGAGGTGAGTGAGTGAGTGTATGCTTAAGTGAATCCAGATCTAATTTGAATTGGTCCACGTTCTTCTCTTTGCAAATTTTTGTTTAGCATTCTCTCTAAAACACTGAGCCCTCAATATTTCCTCTATTCCAACCCCCTTACAACTCAACCCCCACCTAAAAACAAAGTTTTTTTTTGGGAAGGGTTAGAGGTCAATGTGAGCAAAAGCAAAAACCTTTTCTTCCTTTCTTTCTCTTTTCTATAATACAGAAAATTACAAATCTTTCAAGAATATTAAAAAAAAATGAAAGAGAGGTGAGTGAGTGAGTGTATGCTTAAGTGGATCCAGATCTAATTTGAATTGGTCCACGTTCTTTTCTTTGCAATTTTTTGTTTAGCCTTCTCGCTGACAAAGTGAGTCCTCCATATTTCCTCTATTCCAACCTCCTTACAACTCAATCCCCACTTAAAAATAAAATATTTTTTGGAAGGACTATAGATCAGTGTGAGCAAAAGCAAAAATCTTTTCTTCCTTTCTTTCTCTTTTCTATAATACAGAAAATTACAAATCTTTTAAGAAGATCAAAAAACTGAAAGAGAGTTGAGTCAGTAAGTGTAATCTAATTTGGATTGGTGCATGTTCTTTTCTTTGTAATTTTTTGTTTAACCTTCTCTCTAATACAGTGGGCCCTCCATATTTTCTCTACTATTTTCTTTGTAATAATTGCGCCAAAAGAGGATAAGTGAAATTATCTACCAACCAGTGCTTTGAGACAAGTGGATTACACGCTCCCATTGTGAACGTGGGACCCATTTTGAATTTTCCATTGTTGAGTAGTATATCATTAGGGTTCTGTTTGGAAAGTCATCTTATAATTAAAATTATCGTATCACTAGGATAATAATTACCAATTTAGTAAATTATTTTGATTTATTTATTTGTCACAACATAATTATAGTGTAATCACATGTGTATTGTTTGATCGTGTAAGTGTAATTATAAGGTTATCTTAAATTTTGAAAATAAAGATTAATTATCTAAAATTAAAAACTTATATTTAAAAAAATAAAAATATTTATAAATAGTATTAAATAAAGTATTTAAGATATATACTGTCTTTTGAAAATATATTAGTTAGTGAACATATATTTGTCATTTTAATTTATATTACATACATTTTTCCAGGTCAATTTCATACTAAATGATATGTTTACTTATTTGCAAAATACTAGAATTAATAACATTATTAATATTTTATATATATTAAATTCTATTTATTTATAAATATGTAATTTTTTTATTTGTTTTAAAGATAATTTTAAAATATTACAAAAAAATTATATTTGTAAAATTTTATATTTAATTAAATTATTTTAAATAGACTAAATTGAAGAGAATACGACGGTGGATTTTTTCTTGGTTTAGTTAATACAATGCTTTGAACCTGGAGAGCAATGAGTTAATGCTCACTGCAAGAATAGTTAATTTTAGTTGTCACAAGTGAAGAGTACATAAAATGGATAGTCTCTAGAAATAAGGGTGCACGGAAATCAAATTAATCCATAACGAATAAAAAAAAACATCTTTTATTTATTATTATTGAGTTATTAGATTAATGAATTTTTATGATTTTACAAAAATAAATTATCAGATTATTAGTTTGATTTCAATTTTTAGTGCTGAATTATTAGCTAAATCGATAATCCATTATGACTATAGTAATTTACTAATACTTCTTCATAAATATTAAATATTAATAATTTAACATTACTTAACACTATATCAATACTCGTAAGTCACGTATGTACTTGGTTTCTAATGTATAAATCTTTTATCAAGAAACTAAATTAGAATATAAGGTCAAATATTGCATATTACTAAATTTAGTTACTCAACCAATATTTTGTCCACTTTTAATTGATTTAGTCATTACATTTGGGGATGGGTGTTATATATTCATGAAGCCTATTTAATTAAATCAGACGAGCGTTGTAAAACTAGACAAATAGGTATGTTCATCAATTTTTATAATTTCTCATGCATCTCACTCTAGATTTCAAAAGCATCATTTACAACTGATTTGCTTATTTTACTGTGTCAAATTATTTCATTATATCACGTCAAATTATTAGAGAAGTCGTATATTTATTTTATGAGTATTTTTTTATTTGGGTAAAGTAAAAACGAACCACTAAGGATGAAAAAAATCAATAAAAAGTATCTTATTGATTTAACATATTAAAAAAATAAAAATTAATAAATCAAACCAATAATACATAAAATCGAACCGAACCAGCCATGCATACCCCATCTAGAAAGCATATTCAAACTCTTTTCACTTTAGATTTTTATTTATAGTTTCATTGAATGATTTATGTTGTAATTAATAATGTGAGAATTAGTTGTGTAAATTTATATTTTATTACATATTAATTATATGAAAATTAGTTATATATGTTTTAGTTATTTTATTTTTATTTTGCATAAAATAATATATAAATTTTCTCATAACACACACACGCACACGCACGCGCGCGCGCGCGCACACACACATATATAAGTTATAACAACAATAACAATAACAATAACATACCCAGTATCAATCAAATATCATATTTATTTAGAATATAAATAACTTGCTTTCTATTTACCTATCAAAAGCCCTATAAATATATGAAAATTAATGTATGGACAACTTATTTTTCATCTAAACAATCTCTAAAAAAATCTTGATCATGTCTGATTTGTATCAAACTAATAAATATTACTTTATCTATCTATCTATCTATATATATATTAGTTATAACAACAATAACAATAACAATAACAATAACATACCTAGTATCAATCAAATATCATATTTATTTAGAATATAAATAACTTGCTTTCTATTTACCTATCAAAAGCCCTATAAATATATGAAAATTAATGTATGGACAACTTATTTTTCATCTAAACAATCTCTAAGAAAATCTTGATCATGTCTGATTTGTATCAAACTAATAAATATTACTTTATCTATCTCAATTTTATTTGTTTTCACAAAAAAAATCATATTTAATAGTTTTTCTATTTCAATATTTTACCTGATAAATGATACTTATTAATAATATTTATATATATGGATAATAATATATAAAAATAATAATAATCGTATAATAGATATTTTCCAAAAATAATTGATGTATTATATATTCACCATATCACAATTTTTGTATTATTTATTATCAGTGTGATAATTCTTGTCCAAACAATTTATGTACTACCATTCATAAATAATTAATATATCAAATCAAATGGCCATTGCACGTATAAAGTTGCACATGCACTTTTACCATTTAATCATAGTTAATTAATATATATTTTATTTTATTAAATCACTTAATCATGATAAGTTGAATCAATTTATGAAAAAAATAATTAAATTATTCATGTTTAGAAAAAAAAAAGTTGTTCTTGATAATATTCTTCTGCTATGATTAGCATGCTTTCTTCTATTTTTTCTCCTCCATCACTCCAATCATATTTGAAAACAACTATTAGTGAACTTTGATAGTATTACTTCACAGAAAACAAAAGATTAAGAATTCGATGATTTAATTCTTAGAGATTCTGAGGTAGATGAGATTTGCTGGAGAGATATCTTATGATGTTGATAATTCAATAACGTTTTATTAGTTATATAACAAGTAAAGAATTGAGAATTTAGTAACTTAATCTTAAAATATTACGAGATATACATGAATTTTGAAAAATGATATCTTATGATTTTTTTATTCAATTATGCTTTATTAATTATCGGTTCACTAGCTTCAGTATTCGCAAGCTTTCGACAAATTAAATGAGATAATATTTATGATTGTCATACCTTGGGAGGATACCCTAGACGTGTCAGCATTCAGAGACTATTACTAATCCCCAAGCGAACCATTTGACCACATCACGTTCATTCATTCAACAAATGTAGTAACTCAGCGGAAGACTAAAGATAATAAATGGTAAAAGTCTCAACATATATAAGTAAAACAGAATAGTCTAAAAGAAGCTAGCACAACAGAATCTCAACTCAACAACTCGACTCTAGTCTATGAAGCTTCTATCACTATCAAATAGTGTCAATAACAGACCTATGACTACCTCAGCTCAAAAGTAAAGCTAGTCTAAATCATGACTCTAACAGTTAGATGAAAATAAAACGGGATCCTCCGAAGTAAGGGAGGCTTACCAACATAGCTTACTGCAAAGATCCTTAATGGGTATTTGTTGATGATCTCTAGTACCTGTCTCTGTATCATAAAATGATGCAGTCCAAAATGGACGTCATTACAAGGAATGTATGAGTATGTAAAATGGTTGAATATAACAGATACAGGTAGAATAATATAAAAAAAAACATCAACTCAGAATATACTCAACCAGAATGTCAAATGTCAATCTAAAGCAAGAACAAAGAGTAGACAAAAGACTCATAAATACCAATCAAACCTCATCAATCAACTGAACTCAAAGTACTATCAGTGCGGGACCTATCAGGAGTTTCTCTTATCCGATAACAATCACTTATGAGCCAATAATTATACAACAATCCCGCTGATGTTGCCACATCCGTTTCGTACTTGCCAGGTAAAGAACGAATCGGATCCACTAACAAGTCCTATATTGCTTTCAGGGACTTTAACTCAAGAGCGAACCTCAATGTAATGGTTCTATCCTCACCTACGCTTGGCAACATAGTTAATGGGTACGAGTTGGATTTACTCTTACTAATTTCAATGCTCGATACTCCTTCCAAGACTCAGTTCTCATAAGACTCCTCATCTCAATTAGCCTCGTAGAGGCTCTCATCATCTCAATTAGTCTCATAGAGAATCTCATCATCTTATTAGCTCAACTAAATTAGGCCTTTCAGCCAATTATCTCAATCATCTCGTCAACTCAGTTCTCATTTAATAACTCAAGGATTCAGATAAATCATTAAGAGGAATTCAATTAGACAAACCTCTATAATTCAATTATGATTATTCATGGGATCATCCAGCTCTATTAACTTAACATCATACTCATATCACAATTACAATCAACATGCTCAACTCAAGGCTCTAGACTCCATCCCTAGGTTCATTCATGCGTGCTTTCATAAAATAACATATAGAGTTTATACAATGACTCATGAAAAGTATTTAATTCGGGAAATCAAGTTTATAATGATCATCAACATACGAAAATACATGAAACATATATATATAATTTTCAAATAAGTACTCAACAAACATATATATAGACTCATTGGACTCTCAACTCCTCTATTACCATTAATCTAGGCAGATGAAAGAATAATTTCATGCTTTAGTTCAGCCTTACATACTTGGTACGAAGCTTTAACAATCAACCTCGTAAGAACTCTCCTCAATCTCTTGAATTCACACTTCTCTTCTCTTCCCTTTAGTTCTAGTCTTTGTTAGAACTTAGAAAAGAACTTAGGAATAGGGACTAAACCCCTTTTTACGCTTAAAAATGATCCATTTAGATTGTGTTTTAAGTTTAGTAGGGGTTGGAAAAGATTTGGAATGTCCCCCACATAAACTGGGAAAAGTTTGCCTCGAGGAAAGCGGGTCCGCGACATGCACATGATAATTTTTTGAGATTTTTTCCAAAAAATTCTCCGATCGAGTTTTCTAATCCCATATAAAATATTGGGACCAAGTCTAAGTGTAACTCCGCGGCAGCGCACGTCTCACACCTGTCGCCCACTCTTACTTGAAATCATTTTTGCATCGTAAAATTATCTTTTGATCTAGTTACTCTAAAAATCAACCGAAATCATTTGCCCACATAATTTTTCATGCTGATCATATTTCCAACCTTGAATTTTCCATCGAAGTTTGGGAAGACGCGTTATGTGCACGTCTCTCTTGTAGGGGTATTTTGGTAATTATATTAAGTGTTACAATAATTCTCCCATTTTCTCTTGAAAGTACATGCATGTTAACAATAAAGAATAATGACAAAGAAATCAAATCCCTCAGGTGTGAAAGATCATTATTTTCTCAGAGTCATTGTTTATATATTTGTTTTTAGAATTATTAGCGAGTAATTCTTTATCAAAAACAAATAACTCTAGAACATAGCAAATGGAATGCGATTTTTCTTAGATGTATTCATGCTTACAGAAGTTAAAAAGAAGAATTATTTTCAAAAATTTGACCCGCTTTTAGGATTCTCACATAATTGATAAGTTAAGTCATTGATGATCTCTTAAAATTCGTTCACATATTTTTCATAGATACCCCAATGCAATCTTATACCTATTGCATATTTATATTGAAAAAATTAATACATACTAAATATTTTTTATTGACATGGCAAAATGTGTGTAATATACACACGAAAAGCGCGTGATAGGGAATTATTTAGTAAAAATAAATAAATGAATAATCTTTTCTTTTTTTTTTGTATCAACTGCCACTCCAACCATTACAACCACAGACATCATTATCATCAACATCCACAAGTCCTTCTTCTTCTTTCATGATCTTCAATCATTCTCCTTCTCGACTCCATCTTTCTTTTTCACTATATTTGTCGCCTCTACCCACATTTCTCTTTGCTCTTCTTTCTTTGACCATCATTTTCTTTTCATTCTTACTTCGATCATAACCACCATCTACACTGTCGCATTTTCCTCCACATCTCAAGCGACCGATCATAACTTTCAAATCTCTTATTTTAGTTTGTTCATTGAAAAAATGAAATCCTTATTTTTATCATATATCTCTTTTTATTCCCCATTCCTTTTTCAAATAAAACACAAACATAAATAAAGCCTAAACCTAAGAACAAATAAGATTTGAAAAAATTGAAAATGAGGGAGGACTTAGGTTTGAAAACAAGAGCAGAAAGGCAACTGCAACAATAGTTGAGAATTTAGGTTCAATTTGGGCTCTGTTCCATATATTATGTTTTAATTAATTAATTTTAATGCCATTTTATAGGATTTTCTAATTCTACTTAGACGATTCTCCTCTCCATTTTTATGCTGCATCAGATGCTCCCCTGGAGAACTCCTCCAGCTTTCTTCAACTTTTGGATAACTAATTATCTTTCACATCTGGGTTGCTATAATTATGAGACTCGAATATCTAAGGTAGTCCCTTTACATTGTTCTGCTTTTTTTTGGTCCTTTTTACATGCTGACGCATCTTCTTTGCAGGTCGTGTGGTCTATTAAAATATGAAGGGTCTAACCTAGAGCATGTCTAAATTATATCTAGTATCTCCTTTACTTTTTGATGCTTCATATTTTGTAATAACTTTTAATCCCCATTTCTTTTTGACAAGAGAAGACGACAAGGAGAAAAGGTTGCTTATACCTCTTCTACCAGACCTCCGTGACAGCTCCCTACTTCTGATGTGAAATTTGGGTATGAGACTTTTCCTTTTTGCTGAATCTAGAAAGCATTTTTGAGAGCTGAAATAGGATAGGAACTGCATGTTAATGTAGTTTATCATTATCTACCTTGTTGTTCTATGTATCTAATCTGTAGTTCTGTGAAGCTTCTTTCTATCCATCATCAAGAAAACTTTGAATTCTCTTATTTTTATCCTAACTGTTGGGACTTGATACTTGTCTGTGTTTAAAAAATGCTTGGCAGCTCTGTAACTCTACTAAATTGCATATACTGTGTATGATTAACTACCAAATTTGCTAGGTAATCTTCTAGTTAATTAGCTTCTCCATATGTATGTCTGATATGAATCTGAGATCCACTTATGAGTTCCTAAATTTGATCAATTATGTCAACTAGCTCCCATGGTATCTTTCATGTGCCTTATAGCATGTTCACTAGGCTGAGTGAGTCTGATCCACAATTAGATGATTATATCTCCTTATGGAGGAAGCTTTGAATGCCTGTTTAACTGCCACATCTTTAGCCATCATATTTCTGGCTACACCAATACCCTTAGCTTCTTAAAATTTAAATCCCCTTTCCCATCTCTTATACATAAATCATAGACACTTATTCCTGAGTTGCCCTTATTGGAACCATTTGTGCTACACTTCAGCCAACCCTCCTCAGGCGTATACTATTTAGTTATTAGGTAGAATAAAGGTATCCTCCAGCTCTGCACAGTATCCACCATCTTCACTCACTTGTGGGGAACCCTTTTTAGATCCTAAAAGGTTGTCCTTGCTAGTTGATGGATAATATGCTGAAAATTATCCAAGAGCTGATTATATGACATGTTATTCGCATACTTCACTACATTCCTTCTTTCCCAGAGTTCCCAAATAATAACTGCTGAGGCTACTATCATGATGTTCTTCCATTTTGATCTAGTCTCATAGTTCCACCATTTTGTCATAACATTTTATCAGGTTATCTCCATCTATGTTCAGACTTGCACATGAAGCAAAGTGTCTTCATAGCTTTCTAGCTATGGGGGTTGTTAGCAACAAGTGATTCATTTTCTGTTCTACACCATTTTCACAATAGTAGCACTTATACACCACTTTCACCCATAATCATTTAATATTATCTGTGTTGGAATGCATTTTCTCATCACCCTCCAAAGAAAAAAGAAAATTTTTGAATGTGACCCTTTCACCCAATCTTCATGCATATATTGAAAAACATTTTGAATAGTTTTAAACTTTGAATAATTATCCTAGGAAGAAAACAAGTTTGAGAGAATTGCATGTTCATTAGAAATTTAAACGTCTAAGATCGCCTAGTTTTGGAACTAAGATTTTGTATATAATTCATGAATTTGGCCTATAATAGTTATTGTATCAACAATATTAAATTATATATATTGTAAAAATAGAAAATTATTAATACTATTTTTAATTTTTCATTTTCATATGCAATCTGCAATGTCTTTCACATTTTTCTTTGAGATTTTCTATTAGATAAATTATAAAATCGATACGTCAATTATAAACATGACTTAAGTAGAACAGTTCATGCTCTTTATGTTTCTTACTTTCAGTTTTATCATGATTCGAACTGTTATTATTTAGGTGGGATAATTATTTTATAATTTAAGTTGATCTGGATCATCACCATCCTATCATAATGAAAATAACTCTGTTATAGCGGAATCATTGAGATAGAATTAAAAATTGAATCAT
Organism: Solanum ossicruentum; assembly: GCA_025774065.1. Lineage (NCBI taxonomy): Eukaryota > Viridiplantae > Streptophyta > Magnoliopsida > Solanales > Solanaceae > Solanum > Solanum ossicruentum. The sequence goes on along the minus strand of JAOTQR010000001.1, from coordinate 22,232,032 downwards.
TTTTTTTCTTTTCTTCTAGGAATGTAAAAGAATTGAGACTTACCCTAGAAATTCTCAAAAAGCTACTCTAAGCTTGGGTAAAAGAGAAAGAAGGAATAAGGAAGACTACAACTAACGAATTTCAAGTCTGCCTTTACTATTATATCGCCTAGAAGTAAGAAACTGTGTCATGCTTCTTTTTCCATCTGTTTAGCGCTCAGATATGATAAGTTTTTCTTCTTGAGTAGTTGTAAATCTATTTTTATTGCATAGTCTAATATATATTAACGGGAGAGATCATGCTTAGGCATTTGAGCATGAATTCTGAATGGCTAAGCGTGTGATTATTGCGGTTAGGATAGGAATATACGATATGGAGTGTGATTAGTCCGTGACCAGTAGTAATAATCTACCTTTGATTATTTGCCTTAGTACTTCTTATTGAAATAGTTGTTGGTCGTTATAAGTTTATATATGAAGAAATTATTGAGTTATTGTGGGATCCTGAGACTTGTGATAACCAATAGGGGTGGGGTCTAATATTTGATTATTGTGTGTATGTGTGTAAATATATATATATAGTGTGTTTATTATATGAAATGTTCGAATAATGCATATTCATGAAATAAAAAAGGAGGATTGTGAAATATCTTCATACTAATAGTATCATATAAAGAACTTGTTGGTTTATTTGTGGCTTCAAGTGGACTGCTTGCATTATAGCTGATGGTTTATGTTCTGTCTGTAAAATATATATCTGTGTGTATGTGTGTTAACTGCATTTTAGTAGTGCCTACAAGTATGTGAATTGAAAAAGGCGAAATAAACCTAAAGAATGACTAATTGTGATCAATTTCATATAATGAATTTGTTACTTAATTATAAATGTATGTAAGACATTCTGATACACAAGAGGTGGGGGGGATGAAATTTAATAGCCGACTTCCAATGAAGACAATTGACTAATCTCTAGATTTTAATAAGTAAAGCAATCAAGATGTAGAATGCAGAATAAAAAAATTAATTATATTGGTTTAGAACACTAGTGTGGTGCCCACTTTCAGTACCTTTAAGCCACAAGGGTTTCCTTTAAAGCTCAAAGTGTAATGTCGTAGTACTTTAGTGACCTTGTCGATCATTTTTTATCTTATTTGTAAATATCACTATTTTGCCTTTCATAAGTTGTTTCGGACATTTGAACAATTTGTGTTACTAGAACTGAGATCTTGTATTTTAAAGGTAGAAAATAAGAGCATTTGACATTTGTGGAAGCTTAAGTTGTTGAAAAAGTGAGTTTTAATATTATTCTGAGTTTCAAGTGTCTGAACAAAAATCTTTCAATTTCATTAGCTCCGGAACATCGAATTTGATCTAGAAAAACTGACGAAATTGAATTCGAAGTTAAAACAGAAAATTTGGACCCAAAGTTGCAGTTTTAAGTTGATTTCAAAGCCTAAGTATGACTTTGATCAACATTTGGAGTTCAGATGCTCTAATCGAAATTCCGACAGTTCCAGTGGTTTTGGATGATGAAACTAACGCTAGAAATGGTCTCGTTGTAATTTTTAGATCTTCCAAGGGCAGTTTTGGTATTTTAAGTTTTAACTAGCTTTAAACGAGCTTTCTCAAGAATTGGGTAATGGAGACCTCAGAATTGAATTTCTATATTTCCATTGAGTCCGGGTTGCTATTCTCGTAGAAATACATATCAAGTGTGTGTGAATCGGGTTTCGAATTGACCCCGAGGGTCCGTTTTGAATTGAAACTGACAACTGGATTTCTGATATATGGTGTAGGTCATTTGTTCTTCGCATTCATGGCCCTTTCCCCCCATTCGCGGAGTGCTTCATAGACTTTCTCTATGTTCGCGGACCAGTCCACCACGCTTGCAGAGGTCTAGTTGGTGACATCTCCGCATTCGTGGAACTTTGCAGTTCCTCTCACTTTCATGGCATTCACAGAGTACGATTTTCTGAGTTAATTTTAATGCTTTAAAAGTGACAAGTTCACCATTATAATTTCATTTTTGACATTTCAAGCTTGAATTTGTGTGATTTCTTCTAGGATTTTTGTGGAAAACTCTTGGATGAGTGTTTCTATCATCGAATCAATTAATTTTCATCACTCTTCTCTTGATTTTGTCTTGAAATTTATGATTTTTAATGGTTAAAATTAGATTTTTCTTATTTATGATTTGGAAATATGTTAATTTCTACTTCAATGTGAGTTCAATTTTAATAGGATTTCCATGTACAAACTCTTTTTCTCGGGCAGAATCATAAGTTTTAATCAAATTCTACATTCATGAACCCCTTAATTTATTTTTTTGTTTTGACCATTTCACCCTTGGATCCAATTCGTATCAATATGAGTATCAAAATTTATCTCTTGATGCGTAGTATCTATTATACATAGTGGTTGGTTCATTTGGAGCTCGTTTTGAGCTTTAAGTGATAAAAAGTTTGGTTTGAGTGTGGTTTCGCCATCGAGGTAGGTTTAGTGAACCTTTTTAGAATTTGATTTGAGTTACTGGATATATTTATATGATAATTGTAAGATTTGGATTATTTCCTGAGTAATTGGATGAGTATGATAGTATTTTGGTAAAACATGTATTGATAGTATTGGAGTTGGAGTAATTGAGGTATTGTTGATAAATTGAGATGTGTCTTGATAAATGAGATAAGTTTGGATGTTATTGCAATAATCTGAGACTTGTGATATCATTTGGAAAATATTGTGATAGTTGGTGGCATTTGAGATATCTTCTGAGACTTGTGTGCACATTTTAGGACTTGTGAAGTTCGGCATTGTTATATGTTCGATTATGAATGAAATGTGGCGATTTGAGACATGTTGATGGCTTATGGTACAAGTTGAGTCACTTGTCATTCCCTCTCGGATTCTATGATTGTTATTTGTTAGTTATCTTATTATATTTTTCATATACATTGATTGTGGCATTAACATGCATTCATTTCATATCACATTTGTATCACCCCTTGACCGCAAACAGGTGGCAAGGATTGAGATATTATACCACCTTTTATAAAATTTCTTAACCACAGACAGGTGGCAAGGGTGAGATGTACCACTTTTTGAGATATTGTACTACCTTTTATAAGACCCCTTGATCACAGACAGATGGCGAGATGGAGATTGTACCACTTCTTAAAACCCATTGACCACGGGCAATGGCAAGGTTGAGATATTGTGACACCCCTTAACCACGAGCAGGTGGCAAGGTTGAGATATTTTTGGTATATGGTCCAATGAGACCTCCATAGGTTCTACTTGGTAGCCTTAGCTAGATAGATGTATACATCTACTGTGTGACATCATAATTCTACCCCATGCATTGCATTCATTCATTCCATTTACACTGCATTGTAATTATATTTGATCTTTTATTTTAACTATTCATAAGCATATATATTATATACTAACCTTGTTATAGCAGGTAAGATGGGTTCTTAGTTATTATATGTTTATCGATTTCTTCTACCTAATCAGTTGGAACCTACTTAGTATATTTTGGTGTATTTACCCCTACTATATTTCCTCCCTGTAGATTGAGCACAAGGACTCTCTCATGGTAGTTGATTCATTTGAGCAGATTTTCTAGTCTTTATCGGATCACACCAGTGAGGCTTAAACTTCGGGTCGCCATTGTACTATTGAGACTTCCTTTTGCTGTTTCTTTTATTTTAGACTTGTATTTTCTTTATTAGATAGCTTTGTAACAACTCTTTCGTACTATGTAGAAACTTTTGTACTTATGACTCCAGGTTTTGAAAAGTTAAGTTAAATATTTGTTCTTGTTTTGCTTTACTCTTTCTTCCTTTAATTGTGATCTAATTTTGGGTCATGACAAGTTTAGTATTAGAGCTCTAGATTCCTTGAAATCATGAGTAAAGAGTGCGGTGCCTAAACAGTCTCGCGGATCAATATGCAAACATCCATACCCATCTTTGAGAGGCTACAGGGCACTTGATAGGAAAGACTTTCAGTCTTTCTTTTGTTCATGCATTTCATCATATCAATCATTTTGGAAGTATCTAATTTACTACTTCAGTGTAATGTTGATGACTAAAGCCCAATGGTCGATGAGTGAGCCTGAGCCAGCTGATATGGCCCTCACCTATGGTTGAGGCAGGGCTTATGGTAGGGCCAGGTGTCATGGAACTGTTAGAGGGGCAACTCTACCCACGGGACAAGCTAGATCAGTTTCACCAGAGCCTGAATAAGAGTCTGATGGACTCAAAGACCCTGCTCGACCATTGTTAGCCTCAGATGCCATGCCTTCGAATTAGGAGCTACTTCTACTAGTATTGGCTAGACTTGAAGGAGTTTCTCTAACTCCCATTATTCTTGATACACCGGCCCCTATAGTGTTGGCTAGCCCTTCTACAGCTCTAGTTAATCCACCTATGGTAGATATTGGCCTTTTATCAACTCTAGTAGATCCTTCCATGGCTTTTATTATTCCACCTCAGACTTCTGAACCGAGTACTGGGTCACAACTTTCAGGTTTATCCATTGAACCATCTATACCACCGCCTAAGTTTATGGTACCACCAGTTTCTGCTAGCCATGCTATGTCTACTGTAGAGCAAAAGAGTTTTAAGAGATTTATTCAGTTGGCACCTCCAAGTTTGATGGTGTGCTCGATGATAGGGCCTATGATTTCTTATCAAAGTGCCAAGATCGGTTGTGTAATTTGGTTATCCTTGAGAGATATAGAGTTGCTTATACCTCTTATCAGTTCACTGGCTTGGCCAAGGAGTGGTAGAGATCAGTTTTGGCTCGTAGATCGATTGGATCACCAGCTATGACTTGGGATCAGTTCACTGAGGTATTCCTAGAGAGGCTTGTGCCATATAGTCTCTAGGATAGGTGAGACGAATTTAACCAACTTCAGTAGGGATCTATGTCAGTATCTGATTATGAGTCTGAATATCATGAGTTGGCCAAATATGCCGTGTCTAGCATTCCAACAAAATTTGAAAGGATCCAGCGTTTCACCAAGGAATTGGTGGGATATCTTCAGGAGGCTACAACTCCATTGGTCCTGGCAGGTGGTACTTTCCAAAGGGTGGTGGACTATGCTCATATGATTGAGCATATTAGACATGACCATTAGGGTAGTGCTAAGAGATTTTGCTAGCATGGCTGGTTCAAAGGGCACTTATCACAAGATAGAAAGTTTCAAATACAAGTCCACCAGGGCCAGGCGGTTCATGAAATCATTCTCGCCACCAACAATATCGACAAATTTAGGTCTATTTAGACAGGCTTTGATAGTTCTTAGCACACTCAGGCATGGTGGTTTCACAAGATAGTCATCTTAGGGACAAAAACCTAGGGCTTATTTTATTTATGATAAGTTCGGACATATGGCCAATCGTTGTCCTCATCGTGCACCTCCCACTCGGTCATCAGGACCTAGTTAGCCCATCCATCCCCGACACCAACAACGAGCGATATTTCTTAGGGCATGAGAGATGGTAGTGGAGGAGGTAGAGGCCCAGTGAGAGGTGAAGCATGTAAAGACCCACACCATAGTAGGGTTGCAGAGTATGTTATGTTATTCCAGATTGACCTGAGGTAGAGGCCTCTGATGCGGTTATTACAGGTATGGTTCTGGTGTTCCACCATTCCGCTTCAGTTTTGTTTGATCTAGGCTCTACTTGTTCATATGTATCAGCTTATTTTTCCATAGATTTGGGTATTGTGTATGAGCCCCTTGTTGAGTCTATATGTGTTTCCACCGTGATAGGTGAATCTTTAGTGGTGAATCGGCTATATCCAGGTTGTAATATTACCTTTTTGGGAAGGGGTACTGTTGATGATTTGATATTGCTTGATATGTTTAACTTTGATATGATATTAGGTATGGATTGGTTATCGCCTCATCATGTTATTCTTGATTGCCATGCGAAGATTGTGACCTTATTTTGTCCCAACTTGCGTTAGTTAGTATAGACTAGCGGGTCTAGTTCATACCCCTAGGGGGTGATCTGGTATATGCACGATTGTAGGATGACAGATAAGGGGTATTTATCATTTTGGCTTATGTTTAGGCTTGTTCTCAAGAGTAACTATCGTTGGAGATCACCAGGGTTGTTAAGGGAGTTTTATGGATGTGTTTTCGACTGATTTGCCAAGTGTTCCTCTAGATTGTGGTATTGATTTTGCTATTGATTTGGAGCTAAGCACTAAGCCTATTTTTATTGCCCCCTATTGGATGGCTCCAACTAAGCTGAAAAAGCTAAAGGCACAGTTTGAGGATTTGTTGGAGAAGGGGTTCATTCGTCCGATTATATCCCCTTAAAGTGCTCTTGTCTTGTTCATAAAGAAGAGGGATGGCATTATGCAAATGTGTATTGATTATAATCAGTTGAACAAAGTGACCATCAAGACCAAGTATCATTTGCATCGTATTGATGATATATTCGACTAGTTGCAGGGTGTTTTGGTGTTTACGAAGATTGATTTGAGATTTAGATATCACTAGTTGAGAGTTTGGGAGTCAAATATCCCAAAGACAACCTTTATGACCCATTATGGCCATTATGAGTTTGTGGTTATGTGATCTAGGTTGACTACTGCTCCACCTGTTTTTATGAAATTGATGAACTGAGTCTTCAAGCCTTATTTAGATATATTTATGATTGTATTCATTGATGAAATCTTGGTTTACTCCAAGAATGAGTCAGACATGTGTAGCATTTGGGATTGTGCTTCAGAGATTGACAGAAGAGAAGTTGTATGCCAAGTTTTCAAAGTGTGAGTTCTAGCTTAAAGCAATAGCTTTCCTTGGGCATATGGTGACGAAAGATGACATTATGATAGATCTGACCAAGGTAGTGGCAGTGGGCTAGGTCGACATCTGTGATAAAGATTCAGAGTTTTATTGGTTTGGTAGGATATTATTAGTGCTTTGTGCAGAGATTCTCTTCTATTGCAGCCCCATTGACTAGATTCACTCAAAGGGATGTAGCTTTTCAATGGTCAGAGGAATTTGCAGTGAGCTTTTAAAAGCTCAAGGATTTATGATCTCAGTACCTATTTTTGCTTTACCTGAGGAGGGAGTACCTATATGGTGTATTATGATGTTTCTAGAGTGGGTTTGGGTGGAGTATTAATGGGAAAAGGGAGGGTGATAACATATGCGTCTCGACAGTTGAAGGTGGATGAGAGAAACTATTCTACCTATTATTAGGAGTTGGTTGCAGTAGCTTTTATATTGAAAGTATGGTGGCATTATCTATATGGAGTACATTATGAGATATTCACCGATCATCATAGTCTCAAATATATCTTTGCTCCAGCCTAATTTGAACATGAGACAATGTAGCAGGTTGGAGTTGTTGAAAGACTGTGACATCTCGATTCTATATCACCCAGGTAAGGTGAATATGGTGGTAGATACCTTGAGCTGGAAGACCTTTAGTTTGTGGAGTTTGGAATTCTTGTGGGCGAAGGAGAGGCCCTTAGTGTTGGAGGTTCAGTCACTTGCTAGATAGTTTGGTCGGATATTTCTCCTCCTCATAGTATTTTAGTCTTTGTGAAGGTGAGGTCTTCATTGCTTGATCAGGTGTGAGCTCACCAGTTTGGTGATGCTAAATTATGCTTGATTCGTGACAAGGTGTTGAGAGGTGAAATAAAGACAGTTACTATTGATTCAGAGGTTATTTTGAGGATTAATGATCAGGTTTGTGTGCCTAAGGTAGAATATTGGATAAGATTGATATTGGAGGAGGTGCATTATGCTAGGTATTCTATCCATCCTAATGTGGCAAAGATGTATCAGGATTTGAAACAACACTATTGGTGGTTTAGGATGAGGAGCGACATTGCTGAGTTTGTGGCGAAGTGCTTGAACTGTCAACAAGTCAAATATGAGCACTAAAGGCATGGGGGTTCAATGCAAAGGATGCCATTCCCGAGTGGAAATAGGAGTGTATTACCATGGATTTTATCAATGATTTGCCCTTGACTTTGGGCAAGTTTGATTCAGTTTCTGTGATTGTAGACTGATTGACTAAGTCTGCTCACTTTCTATTGGTAAAGACTAGCTACAGTATGGAGCAGTTAGCTAGGTTGTATATTCGAGATATTTTTAGGTTGCATGGGGTGCTAGTATCGATAATGTCAGACAAAGTATCCTTGTTCACTTTCTATTTTTGGAAGGCTCTACAACATGGTTTGGTACTTAGTTGGATTTGAGATCAACTTTCTAGCCTTAGACTGATGAATAGTCCGAGTGCACTATTCAGATATTAGAGAATATGCTTCGGCCATGTGATAGATTTTGGGGCTCGTTGAGATCAGCATTTGCCTTTGGCCTAGTTTCTCACAACAATGTTATCACTCCAACATTCAAATGACACTATTTGAGGCATTGTATGGCCTGAGGTATAGGTCACCTATCGGATGGTTTGATTCGGGTTCAGCTGATGCTTTGAGTGTTGATTTGTTTAAAGATGCTATAGATCGGGTCCGGTTGATACAGAGTAGGTTGTTGATAACCCAGAGCCACCAGAAGAGTTATGCTGATAAGAGGACTAAAACTTTAGAGTTCATGGTTGGAGATAGTGTGTGGTTATATCACCCATAAAAGGTGTGATGGGATTTGGAAAGAAGGGCAACATCAACCCTAGATTTATTGGCCCGTTTGAGATTTTGAGGAGGGTAGATGAGTTTGTTTATGAGTTAGCATTGCCACCGTGACTATCAATATGTCATTCGATATTTCATGTCTCCATGCTCCCCTGGTACATTCCAGATGACTCATATGTGATTTCTTATGATTCAATTGAGTTGGGTTTAAATTTATCAAATGAGGAGGAGCCGGTAGCTATTTTGGATAGATATATTCGTAGGTTGAAAACCAAGGACATACCTTCAGTGAAGGTTTAGTGGCGGCACCATATTGTTGAGGAGACTACTTAGGAGTTGGAGTCAAAAATACGGACCGAATATCCCAACCTTTTTTAGGCTTCAGGTACTTTCTCTCTTAAGTTCAAGGACGAACATTACTTTTTGTGGTGAATAATGTAATGACCTAGCTGGTCATTTTTGAGCTTATCTATAAAAATTACTATTTTGCCCTTTTGTAAGTTGCTTTGGACCTACTTTAAACTATTTGTATTGTTGGAACTGAGATCTTGTGTTTTAAAGGTGGAAATATGAGTTTTGGCATTTTGAAAGATTAAATTGTTGAAAAAGTGAGTTTTTGCACCATTTTGAGTTTCAGGTATTGGAATGGAAATGCATTAATTTCATTAGCTCTGAAATGTCAAATTTGGTCCAAAAGAACTTATGGAACTGAATTCGAAGTTAAAACGTGAATTTTGGATCCAAAGTTGCATTTTCACTTGATTTTGGAGCCTAAGTTTGACTTTGGTCAGCATTCGGAGTTCCGAGGCTCTAATCAAAATTTTGATAGTTCCAACGGTTCCAGATGATGAAACTAATGTTAGAAATGATCTCATTATAATTTATGGAGTTTTTAGGGTAGTTTTGATATTTTAAATTTAACTAATTTTAAACGAGCTTTGTCAGGAATTGGATCAAGGAGACCTCATAATCGAATTCTGATAATTCTATTATGTCTAGATTGTTGTTTCTAGTAGGAATACATGTCTAGTTTGTGTGAATCGGGTTCTGAACGGACTTCAGAGGACTGTTTTGAGTTGAAACTGATAAATTAATTTCTGATATCTGGTGTAGGTCTTTGTTCTCCATGTTACGGAACTTTTCTCCGCATTCACGGAGTGCTTCATGGTCCTTCTCCACGTTCAGAGGTCTAGTTAATGAACTCTCCGAATTCATTGGCGCAACTATATGTTCGCGGATCTTTACGGTTCCTTTCTCTATGTTGTCATGGGTCTCACCCGCGTTCCTAGAGTACAATTTTGCTGAGTCAGTTTTAATATTTTAAAAGTGACAGATTCACCATTTTTACTCCATTTTTGACATTTCACGCTTGAATTTGAGCGATTTCTACAAGGATTCTTGTGGAGAACTCTTTGGTAAGTATTTCTATCTTCGAATTAATTAATTTCATCACTCTTCTCTTGATTTATCTTAAAATTCATGTTTTTTAATGTTTAAAATTGGGATTTTCTTGTCTATAATTTGAAACATTTAGATATTGATTTCTCCTTCAAGTTGGGCTCAATTTCAATGAGATTTTCACCCACGAACTCCTTTTCTTGCATAGAATTATAATTTGTAGTTAATTCTTGAATCGTGAACCCCCATAATTTAGCCCTAATTTTGACTGTTTTACCCTTGGATCCAACTCGTGCCAATATGGGTGTCAAAATTCATGTCTTGATGTGTAACATCTATTCTTAATAGTGGTTGGTTGATTTGGAGCTCGTTTTGAGGCTTGGAGTGATCAAAAGCCTTATTCGAGTGCGGTGTCGACATCGAGATAGATTTGACTAATCATTATATGAGTTTTGACAAGGGGTGTCAAACGAGCGGGTTGGGTTGAAATTGAGAATATTAAAATATATTGAAAAGAGATTGGATTGGGGTATGACCAGCCCAAATTTACTTTGGGTTCAAACATGATGGGCTCAAATGGTCTAAAATTTGAGTTGGGTTCATCCAATTTAACCTTCCCATTCTCAATAATTCTAACATATCATTATTTACTTTGTATAACCGCAATTTGAATTCTACTCAAGAAAATAAAATAATAAATTTACAAATAAATATATAATCATAGAAAATATAAAATAGATTAAAAAAATATACATTACGTCACTGCAAGTAAAAAATCTCTGAATAGGTTGAAATTGAGATTCATTTGAGCTTAATTGAAATTTTTTTCATAATAAATTAAAACTTGAATGAGTTGAAATTGAATCCAATGTAAGTTATCTTGAGCCTCGCTCATAAAATTTTGAATAGATTCAACGAATTGTCTATATTTGAACTCATAAAATACGGGCATAAATCTCCCACATAATTGACAAACTATCGTAACATTTGGACACTTCAACCTAAGTATCCACCAATCTAAAATGTGACATTTTTAACTTAAAGAGAGAATATATAAAAAGGGAAGTGATTTTTAAAATATATTAAGAGTGTTTTGGGAAGTGAGTAATTTTTGACACAAAGGGGGTGTCAGAAAAAAGATGGAATAGAAATAATATTTAAATATTATAATACTCCTAGGTGTTATAAATAAAATTATTTTAAAATAAAATATTTTTTTTTAATAATTCAAATGACACATAAGTAAAGTAAAATAGCCAAATACTTTTATTAATTAATATATTTTTTAAAAATTATAAATGAGAGACACAACAAACATGTACTCTCTCTCATGAATAATAATACCTAAAAACAGAACAGAAAAGCAGGTGGTGCTATTAATTCTCTTTGCTTTGTACATAAAATTATTTTAAATTTGATCATTAGGGATCACTAATAAGTCTTGTCTATCTGCGGTCATCAACATATGGGGTCCAACCTTTCACTTTCATATATTTAATACACAATAATAATTTTAAAATATACTAACATGATTAAAGAGGTGGGTGTTAGAGGGGGTTGGGTGTGGGGTTGAATTATTGATTCTACTATCAGTATGATTAGTATAATGTCAATCAATAATGGAGAAATGAAAGAGTTGTCATGATGGCTAAGCCATAGTGTAAAATATATATAAAACTAAAGTAAAATAAAAAAGTATTGAGGGTTTATATGGAACATGGATACGATCTATTCACTCTTCATATTTCTTTCATCCCATTTTCATCGTTTTACTTTTTTTTTTTTTCAATTATTATACTAGTTTTGATTAAAATAAAAAAATTAAATTTATGAAAAGATAAATGATTCATTTTAAAAGTAATTTTGATAAATTATTTATTTATAAAAACCTGATATATAGAGATTCTATCACTAATTAGAATTCTTAATAAATTGAAATTTTTCTTAACGACTATAAAGGTTCTATATATATATTTATTTGATTTTTCTTGATTCAAATAAAGAATCAAGTAAAAGTCTATTAAATATGTAAGATTTAAGAGTCTTTTTGTGGCTAGATGCCCTTATTTTGTCATTTTTTCTATATATTAAAAGATTATATATAAATATAATTGAATAAGAATTTAAAGAAAAATAGTGACAAAACAATTTTATCTAAATAGAAGTCTTTTAATGAAGCACAAGACAAAATGTTCAAACAATTTTTTAAGGATATTCGCACTTTTAATATAATGTGTGTGTATATATATATAGATAGATAAATAAATACAATGATAGATAGTTTTAAATTTTAGTGTTTAATAATAGATTTAAAGATTAAAACATATCTAAAGTTTATAATTATAAAATTTTTAAAAGATTTTTTATTTGTTAAATTTCATATTCAGTTAAATTAAGATACTTATTTTGATTTTGAAAATAAACAAAATATTATAACAATTTTTTTTATTTCTTAAATCTATTTATATGATATTACTTTAAATTAGTTAAACAACTGAATTTCAAGTAAGAGCTAATTTTACTTCTTTCCTACATAAATAAAGATCTCTTAAATAAGAAAATAAGAATATCTATCCAGAAATTTTCACAATCCAATCATAAATAATAAAATCATCAAAGATTTCATCTTTTATACTAATAAAATCAAAATTAAAATTAAAATGCTAAAAATATAAATCCCCAAAAGAATTAGAGGGGCATATTTCTAGTTTTCCTTTTCCTAGGTCACTTGTCCTTCTATTAAGATGGCCCCACATAATGACATAATGATTTGTATTGTTGAAAATAAATAATCTCATCATTTATTTTAATTTTTACATATAAATTTGTAAAGACCATCCAACTCATACACTCTTGGTAGTCTATTATATTTGACAAAACCAGGGCATTAAATTTTACTAATTATAATTAGTTCAGATAGGTCTAGTGGTATGATACTAAAATAAAATTTAGAGTAAGGTTTCATTTTCATTTATGTTCTACTTTGATATAGTATTACTTGTTAAACATCTTACAAATAGTTTAGCGCAATTGTATAATTTCTTACAGAAAAAAAATTAATATGAATATTCCAAACTAGAGGACCAAATCTTCATCCTACATAGTTTAAATTTTATCCATGTTCCTAAATAGGAAAATGGAAAAAGAAATAACAGAATACAAAAGTTTAAAATATATATACATATATGAGTAAATTTCATACAAGATCACTGGTTTAAAAATAAAAATTGTTTGAACATATATGAGTAAATTTCATACAAGATCACTGGTTTAAAAATAAAAATTCATATCACACAATTTTTTTTTAAAGACAAAAGGTTATTAGAGTTATTTCACTATTGTGGCCAAATTTTTAGCATTACCCTTCTAATAAATGATAAAAAGGTTTATAAAAAATTTCTTTTTTTTTTCTCACTATTTAACAGTCCACTATCCTCTATCATTGTCCTTTCTCTTGCTCTTTCTCTCTCCATTTCTTGAAAAAGGTTCCAACTTTGGGGTAAAACCAAAAGAGTGAAGTAGTGTAGTAGTAGTAGTGCTAGTGAATGTTCAAGAAATTGCTGCCATGGATGGATATGAAGCAACAAAGATAGTTTTGTCAAGGATTCAAAGTTTGGATCCAGAAAATGCTTCAAAGA
>JAOTQR010000001.1:22203849-22215844 GCA_025774065.1 Solanum ossicruentum | reverse complement strand
TGTTCAGAACAGGTATAGGATCTTTTGGGAATAATATGTCTATTCTGAAAGAACATATACACGCTAAATTTGAAAATTAGTTAAACTAATTTTGTGTATTAATTTAATTAATAAATAATCCATTAATCAATCACATCATTTGTCTAAGTCGTAGCCATGTGAGCAACGACGACGGCAGCGCGAGGGCATCTCCTCTACTTGACTTTTTAAGAGTTAGAGGAAGCAATTCATAATATAAGGACAAACTTTTCCTCTATTTCACCGATAAGGGAGAAATGACTCTGTATTACCCTTTACTTGGTTACGCCACATTTTTCTTATTCTTTCAAACTTCATTTCTCAATTACTTACTACTTAAAACATTAATACATTAACTACGATTTGCCACTTAAAAGTCAAAAATACCTAAAAATAAGCTAATCCAAACATCTTGAATAACAAAATTTTGAATCTAGCTGTTTAATTTTAAATACAGGTCAACTTAAGTCCCAAATTTATTATGAAATGAAGTCTTATTATTTCGGTGCAGTTACTAATTTAATTTGAGGATAGGAAATAATTAAGTTTCTTGTTAATTTCAAGAGTGAACTTTTTTATATTCCTAAAAACCAAGTAATTCATCTATTAGATACTTGAATAAAAGTTATTACAAATAAAATTAGATTTTGGAAATAAATAATTAGTTAAGAGTGGTGTTTAAACCTCATATAATACACGTAAATGCATGTTATCTGAGATACTTTAAAGCTTGTCATATATGACATAAAAATAAGAATTTAATATGACATGGCATGTCAAATAAAAAATCTAATGGGAAAAAAGATATTATTATTATTATAAATATTACTTACTTTCTAAAACATAAAGTTATAATTGAATTAACTTATAAAAAAGAAAATTCAAAGTGACTTTAGCAGTATCTTCTCAATAAATAACCTATACTTACAAGGATTTGTAAGTTCAGTAGTCATGAACGGTTGATTTACATAAATAACCACTACACTGAGAAATTGGTCATTTTCAAAATTAATATTCTGAAGTACGAAAGTGATCTCATGGTCTGAATTTTAAATTCAAAATTAATATCTAGATCATGGGCTTAATCTTGAAAAGTGTGGCCAATTTCAAAATACAATGCCACGAAAGTGGCCACCTGGTGTAAATATCTTAGCCCAAAACCCACCTGGTGCACTGACTTGCTGCTGCTTCGTTCTTCTCTTCCTCATTTTCTTTATTTTACTTGTTTTATTTTGTATGTTACTTTCTTTATTTTGTTTTGTGCATTCCAATTTCTAATAACATTGACATATATGATAAATTTTGAAACATATACGGGGTTAAATATATTTTTAAAATTTAGGATAAATCACATATAATATTTTTGTGCTTTTATTGGAGAAAAAATTAGCTCGTTGAGTAATATGAACTGTTGTAATGTATAAATATTGTATAAATAGGTCATACGAATATACATACATCTTTGATGCATAATTATACATCATATATACATAGTTATATAATATCGATACATTACATATACATATCACCATTTTGTTGAATTTTTTAAAATTATTATTGTCTGTAGAGCTACATAAGAAGCCTTACTTAGAATAATGAATCAAGTCAAGCCCAAGACAACATATTACGTTCTCAAATCTTTCCATTTTCTAGATAACTCTAACACTACAGATTGTCATCCTTTTCTTAGACCGATTAAATATCAGATTGATCTGACAAACAAATTAAAATACAAATTTGTAAAATCACAGTTATTCTTCAATTCACCTTTGATAAAGTTTTATCTCTTTCACATCTTCTTCAACCCACCATCAACAGGATGTTGTCTTTGTTATTTTTGTGTTTGAATTATGATACTACATTGTTGCATTATTTAATATATTTTATTGTTAATATTCAATAAGACACATCTATGATATACAAATATATAACATCATACAAATAGCATACAAATAACTAAAACACAAAAATATAACAGACAAATAACATCAATTCAAAGCCTTGAAAATAACATACACAATTTAGTTGGTGATTAATTTAAAATAACACACAAAAAATACAGACTTTGAATATAAATGAATATGTTATGGTTAACTAAATAGATTTTTGTTCAATAAAAATAATTGGTTATTCACTTTAAATACACATGAATACAATGTAATTAATTAAACACAAATATTTGTTGGATTTAATAGGAATATAAATATAAATAAGTATTAGTACATATAGATTAAGTATGAAAATGACTTGTACCTAAATAGAAGGAAAGAGAGAGGAGCAAGAAAGAAGATGTAAGGGAAAATATAAGTTCATTTCTAAATAAATTTACCTCAAAGAATACATATGATGTAATTTTGATTTTGAAAATCAAAGTAGGATTTGGAGATTGAAAACAAATTCTAATAAGAGAGGAAAAATAAGTTTGAGTGAGAGTGAAATTTTGACTATATTGTAGGAGACTCAGTGCAAATATAGAACTTGTTATAGAAATCAAAATATAGTATTCCTTCCGTTCCATTTCACGTGACACTCTTTCATTTTTGGTTCGTCCCAAAAAGAATGTCATCTTACTCAAATTAGAAACAATTTACCTTTAAAATTCCATTTTTACCCTTAATGAAATTATTCTCAGTCACACAAATATCTAACAATGATTTTAGACTACAAGTTTCAAAAGTCCTTATTTTTACCTTAAACACCGTGTCAAGTCAAAGAGTGTATGGGACCAAGAGAGTAATAAATTGTAATTTTTTAAACTGTAATTGTATTTCATAAGTACATAATAGATATTTATTTAGTTATGTAGCTTTTCCATCTAATTTTGGTGTAGCTCTAGTTAATGCCTTAAATAACAAAATTTGGTGTTGAAAGATGATGGCATCTGAAATTTAGGAGACTAGCCAGTGTAGATAAAATTTGATACTCAAGTACCTCCAACTTGTGTGTTGTGTGGTCTAGCTGTCTTGTTCTACTTCTCTTATAGATAGGATTGTAGATGGTCAGCATCTACGTGTTTTGCCTTCAACTTCTTGATACACAGGGTGTACAAAGATATTTTCACAAAAATAAGTGATTTTTTATTTAAAAAGTATTACTCCTTTCGTCCATTTTTACTTGTTTCTTATTGACTTGACACATCGATTAAGAAGTAGTAAATAATAGGGATAGTTTTACCAAATTATCATTTGAATATAATAAATTCAATGTTTTGAAAAATATAATATGAAAATGACTATAATTAATGATAAGGGCAAATTAGGAACTAAGGGTAAAATTATCTCCTGATTTCATAAAGTGGACAAGTAAAAATGGAAGGGGGGAGAAGTATATTATCTAGACTAATGTTATGAGAGATGGAATCTGAGGGTGAAGTGAAGATAAATTATTCTAGAGGTGAAAATCGACATAATTAATGTAGAATATCACTTATAAAATTTAATTTTTTTCTCATTTTATTTTACCAACTAAATATTTTAGAAAATTGAAAGACATTTTAAGTGTATCGAGATGAACACATGCGTAGCCGCTACTAGGATGAAGTGACTACAAAAGAAAATCAAGGTTTGTAACTTTGTCAATCTACCTTCAAGGTTTTCCTTTTTCAATATATAATCATCCCCTGGTATTCTAATCCCAATTTCAAGATTTGCTTATTCAAAAAACGTGTTCTTTACTCTTTTGTACACATACTTTGAACCCTGTTTTTTTCCACAACTCCTCATTTCCTGCCAAAATACTTCAGTTAAAGCACACCATTCAAGGACAAAGATTCTGGTTGTAAATTGAGTAATCAAGACGTTAAAGGCACAAAAAGAGTCACGAGGATGATCAACAAAACATCATTGTAGCACAAGGAAAAAAATGTGTGAAACAAGATATCAATGGATATTTTGTCGATATGTTTATGGTCCCTCACAAGCCTTTGAATTTTCCTTTTTGATGTGGCTCCTACCATCTCACATTGGTCGGCATTACCACTCATTATATTATTACCATGTGACATTGGTACTAAATCATCTTAGTGCAAATTGAGAGATGTCTGTAATTGAAATATTTTTTTGTTATTAATTGTTGATTTTTTATTCAAAATAGTTATAAAAATACACAAATATTATTAATATTTAAAATAATAAAGCTATAATTACAACAATAACAACATATCTAGTAAAATTCTACAAGTGCGATCTGGAGAGAGTAGAATGTACGTAGACCTTACCACTATCATAGAAGTAGAGAGGTTGTTTCCTGTGAACCCTCATCTCAAAACTCATAAGCAAGAAAGAACTAGATATGACAAAAGGAAGGGAAGGGAACAGAAGATAAAACTAACACATAATATGACAAATAATGTGAACACAAGATAAAAAAAACACCTGACCGGACCATTAGACTATTACTCTAATTCGCGACCTCCACTTTTTTCTATTTAATATCATGTTCTCAGTGAGATCAAGTTCCGTCATATCATGTCTAATCACCTCCCCCAATACTTCTTCGATCTACCTCTACCCCTTCGAGTATCTCCCAAAACTAACCTCTCGCACCTCCTAACAGGAGCATCGGTGTCCCTTCTCTGCACATGTCCAAACCATTGCAGTCTCGCTTCCCTCATCTTTTCTGCCACCGGAGCTACCTCTAGCTTCTCTCGAATAGTCTCATTCCTAACCTTGTCACTCCTGATATGAGCACACATCCATCTCAGCATTCTCATCTATGCGACATGCATCTTCTAAACATGTGTCTTCTTAATTGACCAACACTCCACTCCATACAACAACGATGATCTAACCACCATTCTGTAAAACTTACCTTTGAGTTTAGGTGGTATCTTCTTGTCGCACAATACTCTAGATGCAAGCCTCCATTTAGTCCACGTTGCCCCAATACGATATGTGACATCATCGCTGATATCGCCATTACTCTGGATGATGGACCCCAAATACTTAAAGTTTTCTCTCTTGAGGATAGGTTGAGTAGCAAGCCTTACATCAGAGTTTGTGTCATCCTTCTCAACACTGAATTTGCACTCCAAGTATTCAGTATTGGTCCTGCTCAATTTGAATCCTTTGGACTCCAAGGCGTGTCTCCAGGCCTCCAACCTATCATTAACTTTAGTCCGAGTCTCATCAATCAGTACTATGTCATCTGCAAATAGCATACACCAATATACCTCCTCATGGATAGATCGCATCAACTCATCCATCACCAACGCAAACAAGAAATTTAAAACTAAGGTCACAACTAAAGTTGGTCCCATAATTTTAATAAAATTATATGACTAATTAAATTATAGTAAAATAAAAAAATTAACATTTTTACAAAAATATTTTACTAAGACACGTCGACGAAGACGTGCCTACTTAACTCCATGTCTCTTATTAAAGAATTTTATTTAAATTCATTTTACACATATTTCATACAAAACAAAAATAAAAAAATATTTGTTAAAATTCTGATAAATCAAGTATTTATTTAATTTGTTCAAAATTATAAAGCGTAATTGTTCTTTAATTCAAAAGTATATTTTTTTCAATTATGATTATTACGAAAATTTTACTAAGATATGTTGACGAAGACGGCACTTAACTTCATGTCTCTTATTAAAGAATTTTATTTAAATTCATTTTATACATATTAAATTTATGTTATAATTGAAACTATTAATATTTTTATATAATTTCATAAAACATATTAAAAATTTAATATATAAATAAAATTATAAATTAAAAAACGACTAGCTCGTCCTAACCCACGACCCTTTTAACGTTGGGTGTCCAATTCTTTGGCCCTCTAAGCTTGGATTAGGTTCCGCCCCGTTTTGACAATTCCAAAACTATCCAACAGCGAACATCTTTGAAAATGGACCACGTGGTGGCCCTACACCAATTCGTTACGTGTACTCCATCTTTTCCTTTTTCTCCCCTCTAAATTTTCCATTATTAATATAAACTAATTTTTCAATACACGTATTTTTCAGTTTAATAGTATAAATTTAAAAAAATAAATATTATTGTATATTATTAATCAGTGAAAAAGATCAAGTCTCCAAAATATATTATTTTTATAAATCTTTTTTTATTACTTTATTTAAGATTTTTTTTGGACACCTTTCTATCTCTAAATAACAAATCAAGAAATAAATGTACGAATAAAATTAATTGTGTGGAAGGAATATTGTCTACATTCATATAATATTTTTTGTTACTTAGTGTTTTAAAGTATCAATTTTCCTAGACCTATTATTAATAATGTTAAAATTTTAATTTTCATAAATAATTAATTACTATATCATCAAAACAAGAATGTTATTATAAGAACCTAAAAAATCACTACAAAATAGTTGTGATAAATTATTTTTTATGTTATCAAAGAGAAAAATAGTCCTACATGTGATTTTGTGATATCTTTTAAATAGTAAGATATATGAAAAAAGAATTACGTTGATCGTTATATATAAGTATAATAATATAACACAATTACTTGTATAAATTAATAATAACATAAACAATCAATGCCAAAACTCTATGTATATATCAATCCTTGCTATCAACGACGATTTTGTATAAAGCGAAATCTTTTAATGAAAGATAAAAAGTTCAAACAACATTTTTAAGGATCTTTACACTTTTAATATAGAAAAAAGATTACGAAAAAATTGTTAAGTAAGTAAAGGAACATATTATTTTTTATTAAATAGTTGATAAAATCTGACAAACTTACTAAAGTATTTCCGCTCGATACGTAATGTTGTATCTTCAAGCCAGTTTCCTTTTTGACTAATTTCCTTTTACACCAAGTCTATTTTAGTTAGAAAAAGATCATAGAGATTTTTCTTTATTTAATTTTTATTTATATTTAATAATATTAAAATAATAATTTTAAAAAAAAGTGAAAAGCGAAAAGATGATTTTGTCTAAAGAGGAATTTTTAACAAAAGATAAAAAATTCAATCAACATTATTAAAGACCTTTACACTTTGAATATAGTGTATAAATTTTTATATAACTAATATACTCCATATTTAGTTTCTGATTATTTATAAATTAAATAGAACATAATAATATCTTTTATATAATTTAACAAAATAAATTTATGAAATCAAACCTCTTGTTTTGTTAAATATTCTCATTTATTTTTAATTTTCTTGGTTTCTAAATAGATCCCATATTTTTAAGCAATCTCTTGTCTGCAATCTCGAGTGTGGTAGAAATATATAACTAAACAGTCAGCAACTGAATATAAAAAATGAGAAAAGGCAACTCTTAAACCCCATATCTTCTCCTAGGCTCTTGGAGATTTTGCTGATAATAATTATCTTAGAAAGCTGATTAAAGGTAATACAATATTTAATTCCCTCTTCCTTGTTTCTCTTTTTAATGATTAAGTTGATAAATTGGATTGTTTTTTTATTTTTTAATTCTTGGATGTTTGAATTCAGTAAGTAGGCGTTTTAAGCTTTATTTCAAGTTTGTTAGTATTTGGGTGTTTTGAGTTTGAAGAATTTACAAGTAAGCTAAAGAAGGTTATTCCAGTCAATATTTCATGGTTGAATTTGTCGAAAAGGGGAAATTAAGCTGTATTTCCTCAGGTTTTTTGGTTTTCCAGACAAGGCTGATCTGTTCTTTCAGAGTCCGATTCAGGATTTGAAGTTTGTGGTTCGGGATTACTTTAGTTCCTAAATTAATGGGTGTACATATGACAAATACAGAATTTGAACTAGAGTTATCGAGTTCTGCTGAATTCATGCTCTCAATTTTATTTGGGTGATGTTGTAGTTGTAAGTGTTTAAATCAAGAAAAAAGAACGTCGAATTTTTGTAGGTGTAATAGAATCTGATCTTAGTTGTTTGATCCTAATAGCCTGACTAATTGAGCTCTATAAGAACAATTGCATCTCCACTGGAATTCCACAAGTGGAGTCTGGGGAGGGGAAGGTAGAAATGTGCGCAGACCTTATCACTACTTATAGAGATAAAGAGGCTGTTTTCGGAAAACTCTCGTTTCAAAAGTCAATCCCCATAATTTGAAGATACTGAATATGGACTAATTGAGCTCTATTAAGTAATAATTAGATGTGAAGAAGTAAATTACTGACATTATATGGCCCTTTATATTGAGTCGATTGCATTACTATCCTGTATTTTATTGTTCTTTGATAATTACCTTACGCTTAGTTTTTCAATACGTTCTTGATTTCAGCTATTCATTTTCTCGGAAAGCTCACTCCAGGATGGAAATTTGTTCGTTCTATTCGACACCTTATTATTGCATTGTAAATGTTAGACGGAATGTGATTGGAAAATGCCTAATTTCAAGTCAAGCAATGTTTCCCAGAATAAAAGAGAGAAGTTTGTGTTCTGGTTTAGATGTTTATAGCGTAACGAAAAACAGGAAACGGAGACTTTGCACTATCGCTTCTCTAAAGGGGATTGACAGTGTTGACTCAAGTGTCTTGAGTGAAAGCTATAACTCAGATGTAGTAGATGGGAATGTTGGTACACAAGGTGTGATTGGTAGAAGTAAATCAGTACAAAAGGTTATGATTCCTGGTTTACCTAGTGAAACTAAAGGTGATTTTGTTGCTGCTGTCGATAGCTGCTTGTGGGAATGGAAGCCAAAACTGAATGTTCATTATGAGAAATCTGGATGTCAAAATGTTAACTCCGCTCCAATACTTTTTCTTCCTGGTTTTGGTGTTGGTTCCTTTCACTATGAAAAGCAGCTAAAGGATCTTGGTCGTGATTATAGAATTTGGGCATTAGATTTTCTTGGACAGGGGAAGTCATTACCTTGTGAGGATCCGACTTCGCGGCCCAAAAGGTTAGAGGAATCGGAAGGTGATGGAAACAATGTTCTCTGGGGTTTTGGAGATGAAACAGAACCTTGGGCAAAAGAACTTGTCTACTCTGTTGACTTATGGAGGGAGCAAGTACGCTATTTCATTGAAGAGGTACAGTCCTATCTTTGTCCTTGTGGTTTTTCTTAAAGCAGTTGATTTGCAGATCTTCATTGTCATTGATGTACTGCTAGCTTTTCAAATGCATGTTCGTTCAATATTTTGGCTCGTAATGAAAGCTAGAAGATGAAACTATAAATATTCATGGAAGGCTGCCAAGCACGTTACGGCTGTAGTCAATGAGAATTTGCTATAGTATGTCAGACTATGGTTCCTTGACACCACTTGTTTATTTAATTTTATTTTTTCGACTTAGATATGACTATAACTTAATGCTTATATGATCTCAGACTCAAGGTAGGAATGTCTTGTTTGTATCATATTTCTAGGTTCTAGATTGTGCTATAACCCGTTGATTCCACTAAACTGGTTGATTGGGTCTCTGCCTGTGCCTCGTACTTACTGTATTGTTTGTTCAAGTTGGCTATACCTAGGTATGCATCAAATCAATCGATGATGATGGAAGTCAAAGATTGTTAATTTTACTGGATGACACACTGTAAATTTTACTGGACCGACGCTATGCTATTTGTTTTCTATTCTTTGGATTTTCTTTGTAGTGATCATCATGCATAATGTTTATCTGACGTTCTTTTTCCTATCCTTTCACCATTTTGTGTTTGTACCCAAAGGGATCTTCAGGAAAGCTTCATATTATTTGACTCAAATATTTAATTGTTATGGTACAATAGGCTTCTCAAGAAGTTTCCAAATTATTGATTGGTTATAAGGAATAAATTATAAACATGTATCCTTTGATGATGCAGGTTATTAAAGAACCGGTCTACATTGTGGGCAATTCACTCGGTGGATATGTTGCCCTCTACTTTGCAGCATACTATCCACAATTGGTGAAAGGTGTAACCTTGCTGAATGCGACGCCCTTTTGGGGATTTCTTCCTAATCCTATTAGATCTCCAAGATTATCAAGATTGTTCCCATGGGCTGGGACTTTTCCTCTGCCCTCCATGATCAAAAAGCTTGCTGAACTTGTGTAAGTGCCATGAATTAGTGTTTTGATCGTGTAGTTTCCTGAACCAATAAACTTATATATCTAGCATTTAGGTCACGATCGTTTAACAAAACCAAATGGTGTTGTTACATTTTGCAACTCTTGCTGAAAAAAATGCATCATTCTTGGATAATTTGATGTTCTTTCATCATATTATTAGAGGAACATCATGGCTTGTTTCCTTATTTTTTGTTTTTGGGTGATACTCAAACTTATCCCTCTATACACTTCATTATGCTTTTCTAGATGGCAAAAAATCAGTGCACCGGAGAGTATCGCAGAGGTGCTTAAACAAGTTTATGCTGATCATACCACAAAAGTGGATAAAGTTTTTTCTAGTATCCTTGAGGTAACAGAACACCCTGCAGCAGCTGCAGCCCTCACCTCAATAATGTTTGCTCCTCGGGGACAACTAAGTTTCAAAGAGGCACTGACTGGGTAGGTAAAGTTAGTAGTGATAGATAGCCGTAGCATTTGGCTTATGTTTTCCTATACTGTAGCAAAGCTGAAATCTCCCACCTTGCTCTATTTAGGTGTCGAATGAACAATGTACCTGTCTGTCTCATATATGGGAAAGAAGACCCCTGGGTAACGCCTATTTGGGGTCTACAAGTGAAACGCCAATTCCCTGAAGCCCCATATTATCAGATTAGCCCTGCTGGTCACTGCCCCCATGATGAAGTCCCAGAGGTATGCCTTCTTTACTTAGCCATGCATCTGTTTTTGACATGATTTCTTATCAGTTGCTATGTATCTTGTTACTCTCCGACTACTTGTCATATCAGTTGCTATCTTTATTTAGGATTGTCCTTATAGTTAGTCCTTGAAACATTAAGAACGAGAGACGAATCTAGGTCAAGTTCATGAATTCATACGCCAAAAAAGTTGAAACATGATATAAGATCATACTCATTTTTAGGCCACACTACTGACTCAAGATTTTGGTTTCGCCTCTGAATATAAATGTGCAGGTTGTGAACTTTTTGCTGCGGGGATGGATCAGGAACATTGAATCTGATAGATCAGTTGCATTGCCTCTGCTAGATTATCCAGAAAACGTTGAACGCGACATTGTGAAAGAATTGGAATTTGTTCTCCAAGGAACGAAAAAATCAGTTAAAGTGCAATTTTATGGATCAATGACTTCTCAGTGGGAGAGGCTTGGCATGTTTCTAAAATCTAGATTTCAAAATGCAGTTTACTCTCCATAATTGCACATAATTTTTCATTTCTTTGTATCTACATATGGTGTGATCAATTACATAACAATTTGGCACTGTAAATTATAATCAGGTCAACGTACAATGGAGTATTAAAAAAAATCTGATTTCTTGATTAGATCTTACTTATCATCGACTAAAACTCTTAATCCTTGTAATTATCAAACATGCTTTTGAATTTTAATGATATTTTTTTCATTCCAGATAAGACGCACCTACATTTTGAACAACAATTGTCATTTCACGCGGTATATCATTATTACTTAAAGTTTTATATCAATTACGTCAAATCATGTAGTATCAATGTCATCATGACATTTTGCACTTAACTAATCCATCAAGCATCCTTACCCAACTCACACATAAAGTCAAGTTAGTCATTGTCCCTCCAAAACAGGAGTAAATGTAAGTGTTATAAATGAAGGTCAAAGCTTAATTCTCCAAGTTATTGTTACATGCCTCAATCACACTGAGTTGTCTTCTTTCGGCTATGCTACGCCACTCATCCAACACGTTGGCCTAACAATTACCACTTATTTATAATTACCAAAAATTCTCAAGTTGATAACCACACAATTTTGAGCTATTAGAGTCGATTAGTGCACCATTTTCACCTAACTAGAGTCCAATTGCAGCAGTACATAAGAATTCCACCAAATCATGATGAAGATGATTGATATATAATTAAGTTTAAAATATTGAAGGTATTGTATACTGTAGTGATAATGGTAAAAAATAATATTAAATGAGTGAAATTTTAAACTTGATAAAGAAAATATCACATCAAAAT
>JAOTQR010000001.1:22185701-22203313 GCA_025774065.1 Solanum ossicruentum | reverse complement strand
TGTTGGCCCTGCGTTCAGCTTCTCACTACTAGCTTTCTCCCTAGTGGAATTACTTGCTTGAAGTGGAATTGCTTCTTGACACCAGCTAACTAGTTATCTAACAAGCAAGACCGACCAGCAAAACTATACCTACCGCCACTACATTGGCATTCACCTAGTAAATGAGAGTACACAGTATACTGTCGATCAAAAAAAAATTCTTGAGCCAAACCTCTGCCATTTAACAAGTAAAAAAATGCAAAAGAAAAAAATACAGGAAAAAGGAGAAGAATCCATAAACCACGCAAAAGAGAAAAATATCATCAGAAAGAAATATGAGGAAGATGGAGAATAAAGATTAATCCTCGTCCATCCCTGCCGGTTGATCTCTCCTGCTTGGACCCCCCGCTGGTTTTGACAATATGATCTGCAGCAAAAAGTAGACATTTAAAAAGAAAAACTAGAGAAGCGGAGTACTCAAAATTAAAAACTACATTAGCAAACAAAAGAGCATAAGTAGTCAAAGAGCATAGATCAGCTTCAAATAAGCCCTTATCCCTTTCCTGTCATCAATGATTGAACTTTGATCTAACTATTATTTAGTCTTTCTTCCATGCATCTCTATCGAC
Organism: Solanum ossicruentum; assembly: GCA_025774065.1. NCBI lineage: Eukaryota > Viridiplantae > Streptophyta > Magnoliopsida > Solanales > Solanaceae > Solanum > Solanum ossicruentum. The sequence goes on along the minus strand of JAOTQR010000001.1, from coordinate 22,202,705 downwards.
AGAGTTGACATTTTCACAATGTGGTCGAAAACAGTGCACTTCTCAGGAATGAAACATGATTGAATAACAATTCTAGAGTAATTTAGTACCTGGTCTACCCGAAGCACTGTGCAGACAGCATCAGCAGCGTATTTTAGAGCAAAAAATCTGCTCAAAAGGGTCAAGATGCATTAGGGAACAATGATTAGCATAAATAGCTAACAAATCCACAAAAAGGAATACTCGGGATATGAAATACATAATCATTATTCAATAAATAAAATTCCATTTGTTTCAATTTGTTTCGTTGGTTTTCACTTGGCACAAAGTTTCTCAGAGTTGGAAGTAAAAGAAGATTTTTGAATAGAACGGTCTTAAATTAAAGGTATGTGGGATCACTGTACAAATATGCCCTTTAATCTTGTGGTCTGAATCCTGCCATGTTTTGCACATCTTCCATATATCTTGTGGTCTTAATCCTGCCATGCTTTGCACATCTTCCATATGGCCTGGTAGCCTCCACCAAGGCATTACCTACTAAATCAATGATCTGTGTACTCCTAAGTCTATATAAGACACAGAATGAAAGGACCCTGCAGCACGCTGAAAAGCCATAGGCCGCATAAACACTAGCTTAACAATGCAAACATTATTTAAAAGGAACTTTTTGTTTTCTTCATTGCTTTCTTTTAGCCAAGGATCCAAATCAGTTGGTACCGGACTAAAAAACTAACAGAATTTAACAAGTAACAAGAATAATATAGAATATAATTAAATAACTCATTACACTAAAAAACTTGATACCAAAATATCTAAAGCATGTCTTAGCAAGAGGAAAATAATGGCCTATCCTTGGGTCCTATCTAAAAGCTCTGTACGCCCTTTTGGTCCTTTTTATTCATTTGGAGTTCACTAGCATTCTTAGAATTTTCACAGTTGATGGTTTCTGATAAAACCAATATCAAACAATATCAAAGAAACATTTTCAGTATGGAAATTTTGAGAGCATAGAGAATAGTGTGATGAAAGTGAAGCTCAACTGCATTTTGCTATTATGTTTCTGGTGTAATCAGTAATACTCAGATGATATAGTCTCTATAATTGATGTTTCAGACTCAGTTTAGCCATAAAGCAGTAAGAATTGGGGCCACTGGTATATAAGGTTTTAGTACAACCCATGTACTGTTTTGTGATATAATACTAAGTTACCAAGTTTAATATATATATATATATATATATATATATATATCTTCAAGACGACTATTTCTAAAAGGTGTGTGTTGGTCTTGACGGCAGAGAATCTGAAAAAGGAAGATTACATGTGGCAGCTGGTGCTTTGTGTGCAAATGTTCAGGCAAAGACATAGAATTACTCTTTTATATTGCTGGATAGCGCAAGCTTGGAATGACATTTCGGAAGACTGGGATGCCAGTTTCAGAAACATCAGACAGTCAATTCTGCACAGGGTAACCTCTGTGATCATTCTCCATTGATGCCAACAATGTCCAGAGTGGGTCTCAGCCAAGTCCTATTTCAAGTTTTTAGAATTGGTGGAAACAAACAGAAGTTTACAATGAAAGAGTGAAGTTATCGTGGGAATCCTCCAATTATAGTAAGACCTGACAAGGGGACAGAATCCAGGTGAAGCTGAAGGAATGGAGAAAAACAGCCCAAGGAAACTTGAACATTCAAAATCCAGGCATATATAACTTTGGAGGAAGATGAAAAAGCTTCTATGCTTGCTCTTACCAGGGCATTTGAAGACATTGCTAAACATGAAGAGATTACTTAAAGAGTCAGAGATCCAAGGCAATTTGGCTCAAACAGGGGGAGAGAAACACAAGGTTTTTCCCCAGCAAATGCTCATAGGAGAATAAACACACCATTGGTAGGTTAAAAGATAGGAGAAGCTCTGACAGAACCAGCAGAGGTGAATACAAAAATTGCCCTATATTAGGAGAACCTATACACAGAGACAGGAATGGAGACCTCAGCTCTAATCCCAATCGCCCCACCCCCAAAGCACAGGAGATATTGGAGAGCATTAAAGCATGAGCAAGTCACAAATCTCATGGCCCAGATGGATTTTCTATGGCAATCTTTAACTAATGCTGGAAAATCATTTGTGTAGATCTAGTAGCAGCTGTGCAAATTTCCATGGGGAAGGTTTCTTTGAAAGGAGCTTAAAGTCCACAAATAATTCCTAACGCGGGAGCAGTAGAGCTGAACGATTTTAGACCATTAGTTTGATTTTAGGCGGAGGGGTATTTACAAGATCTTCGCTAATTTACTGGCTGAGATTGAAAGGCATGCATAGACAAGACGACAGACAACAGAGGACTTTTATCAAAGGGAAACAAATCATGATGCAATCTTAATAGCAAATGAATGTGCAAAATCCAGACAACGAAGCAAACAGCCAAGGATTCCATGCAAATTGGATATTTAGAAAGCATGTGATCACCTTAAATGGAACTTTCTAATTCATACGTTGGAGAAAATGGGCTTTGGATCTAGATTGATCAAGCGGACAAGCATCGTATTAGTACATTGAGATTCTTTGTTCTGATCAATAGAACTCCAAATGGTATTACTTCTCAAAGGGGATTGAGGAAGATTGACCCTCTATCTCCATTTGTTTTTATTTTAGCAATGAAAGGTATGAGCAACATGTTGCGCACAGCTAAGATGAATGGATGGATCAGAGGATTCTAGGTTGGGGATAAAAATTACTTGGACACAACTCAGCTGCAATATGACACACTGGTTTTTTGTGAAGAAAATGGAAGATCACATACTGATTTTGAGGTTATTTCATCATATTTGAAGTTGTTTCATGCTTGCACATCAATTGGGGTAAGAGCATCTATCCCATCAATTAAGTAACAGAGGTGGAAAGCTTGGCAGAGAAGTTAAAGGGCAAAGTGGGAGAGCTCCCAACAACATATCGGGGTACGCCATTGGGTACAATAAGTAAATTAAAAGAGATCTGAAATGGAGTCCCCGAAAATATGAGAGGCGGCCAACAAACTGACACTGGTAAACAGTGTTCTAGATGCTCAACCCTCCTACATAATGTCCATATTTCTGGGTCCAATCAATGTAATAAAAAGGATTGACACAATAAGAAGAAATTCTTTTTGGCAAGGTACTGAAGACGAGAAAGTTCATCTAGTCAAATGGGAGGAACAGACAGTGAGTCAACAATCAGGGGATGCGGGAATAAGAGACATGAAGCTACACAACCAAAGCCTAATGATGAAGTGTCTCTACAAAAGTGACATATACTATGGAATTTAGTCATCAGTGCCAGGTATTGAACAGAGGATAACTGGACAACAAAAATTGGTATTGGACCGGACACCTCTGGCCATTAATGCAAGCTAGAACTAGGTTGAAAGATGGGCCGAAGGTGTCATTTTGGAATGATAATTGGTTTGGACACTCACCTCTGAAGTGGCTATACCAGATACACATAACTTATGCCAACAAGAAGAAGCCAGTTGATTAGATGTGGACTCGGCAAGGTTGGAACTGAACCTCAAAGACACTTGAATGATTGGGAATTGGGAAGAATAGTAGATTTCAACAATGCAGTATCAACTTTCAGTAGCTTATCTGGCAAAGGGACACTATGGTTTAGCAGAAATACAGTAAGGGTTTTTTACTGTCAATTCAGCATACAAGAATAAAATGCCTTATAAAGTGAATTACTTCACCTGGCTTTTCGCAAAGTAGTGATTAACACATGAAATTCTAAACAAAAGAGGTTTCATCTTTATTCCAGGTGCTTCTTGTGTGGAGAAAAAGCTAAGACAAGCAACCATCTTTTTTGGCATTGTAAGTGGGCTACACCAGCTATGGAAGATGTTCATTAGCTGGAGGAAGGTTAGGTGGGTGAAGCCAGGGAACATTAAAGGAATTCTAAATTGTTGGAACAATGATGGCAAAACAACAACAGAAGAGAAGGGAGGGAAGATTATCCCCACATGTACTTGGTGGACAGTGTGGAGAGAAAAAGATCAGAGATATTTTGAGGACTGACAGAATGGCTTGAAGAAGTTTAAGATGAATAACTCAGCTCTTCACTATTTTTGGTGTAAACAGGAAATATTAGTTCAAACAGAAGATATAACAAGGGTCAAATTTGCAAGTCGTAACACTTTTGAAAGGTGACTACATATTTTGAGATAGTATACCTGTGGATATATAGATTAACTTTTACCATCTTCAAAAAGAACATTGTTGGACAGCATCTTGATTTGTCTTCAATTCATGATGTCAAGCAAGGCAAACGATTATTGTAGTTGGTCTTTTGGTAGGAGGAAGAAAAGACGCTAAGCATGTATGTTGCTCCACTAGCTTGTATGGGTTGTAGGGAGAGATAAATAAGAGTGTTTTTGATGGAATAGAAAAGGAATTTTTTTCATTTGAGAAATAGCCTCGTAGGGAAAGTAGTAGGAAGAATTTCGGATTCTTTGCTGTCCCTCTCAACACTTGATCAGCTTCTGCTTTCTAAGAAAAATTGCATCCCCTCTAACCTGCAGATCTTCCACCTATTAATTTCTTATGGACCAATACGCAACAGTCTGTCCACCCCATACAACAATCAAAATAACCAACTATGCATATGTAAGAAATCCAAGCTTACTGAGTAGAGAACCTCATTCCCAACAATTATATGGTGACAGATGCCTTCAGAGTGGGTAAATCGAGGCTTGCCTCCAGGGAATTGTGCAATGACAATGTGTCGGCACTCCAGAGTAGAGGTCAAATCAGCACTATTATATTGGGTAGAGTTAAGAATGCCCATGTTCGGAAGATGAAGATGCTCAGACTGATGTGGTAGGGATACTAGGCGAGATATGATTATGAACATTATAGGGGACAAGGTGGGCCTTTATGGTGGACAAGAGGGAAGTGAGGTTAAGATGGTTCAAACATGCGAAAAGGAGGTGCGAGAATACACCAGCGATGAGGTGTGAGAGGTTGGATGTAGTTGGAGTCAGAAAAGGTAGTGGTAGGTTGTTTTAGAACTGGGGGAGGTGATCAAATGGAACAAGGCACTGCTTCAACTGATTAAGGAGTAAGGACGTGACTTTAGATAAGATGATATGGAGGTTGAGGATTAAGGTAGAAGGTTAGTAGGCAATTAAGTGTTGTTGTACTTCTAGCAGCACGATATAGGTATCCCGCAATTTCTTTTTCTCCGATGCGTATTAATATTTGTTGCCAAAATTGTTTTGTTGTCTCTTTTTCTTTTTTATTTTCCTGCATTGGTTACATTTCTTTTGAGCTGAGAGTTTATCGAAAAAGCCACTCAAACCCGCAAAGGCAAAGGTAATGTCCCCCCTCCCTGACCCCACTGCGGGAGTACACTAGGTATGTTGTTGCTACTATATGATCCATCTGCTGACAAACCAAATTCCAATCTGATCAGCATTACTTTATGTCAAAGCACCCTTGGTTTTCACAATTGTAATCAGAAATAAGTGGTTGCACACAGGAATCTCTAGGGATTGCTCAGAATTGACAAAAGAGTCTCTAGAAACTAGCCGTATGCTTTACTTACTTATTAATAACAGAATAAACGAGTGAATGCACATTAACATTCACAATATGCCATTCTAGATGAGAATAGGTTCAATTAGCTTGTAAATTCACTCCCTGTTGTTGCATCAGTAAAAAAATGAATCAATTGAATGCTACCCTAGTCTACTGGATAAACTATAGACATGCTAGCGAAAATTTATTCAAGAAAAACAAGAAAACTGAACAAACACAAGTGAGAAAATCCAAATTTTTTGTGTTCACATATCACTTTCACCACTTCTTACTGAAAGAAGAAAAGCAGACACCACGAAAAGATCAGCTTACTTGGTAACATAGAGGTCCCATATACTCAAGCCAGAGATATCCTCACAGACACCTTTCTCCAAGTTAAGGCCCACTTTGGCATTTCCAGATGCATGTTCAGCATACAAGGATGATATGATCTCCATCGCATTGAGGCCAGCATTCTCAGCTAACGTTTTAGGAACCATTTCAAAACTTTCAGCAAATTTTGCTATTGCATATTGATCCAACCTGAAAATAACGACTTGAGTTAACAATAGAAGTTGAACCTGCAGTAAGAAGCAAGCGATCATCTGCAAAGAACAAGCAACAAAAACAATACCCCATCTCTTTGAAAGAGAATTCTTTCAGCTTTTTGGCTAGCTCAATTTCAGTAGCAGCAGCTCCAGGTACGATCCGACTGTCCCTGCACATTGCCTGGAACAAACATAGAGCAACCAAAGACAAATTTTCAAGATTAGAAGCAGACAGAGTCATAGCTATCCATCATCTCTCAATGTCTCAATTTATAGTAATCAAAATTTAATAATGTAACTCTGAACTCTGATTCTAGTTCCAAAAAATTACCTTCCAATGAAGGAACAAGTAATCACAACAGACTATTATGCATGAGTGAATCAGGAATGAAAAGAGCTAGAAGGTATAAATATTATCTATTTACTTTTTCTACCTTGTAGGTATTTACACCATCATCAACGGCTCTTTCAAGGTCATCCAAGATACTATCAGTGCTTCCCCGCAGAACAACAGTGGAGACAGAATTTCCACCATCTTCATTTCTCACAACTGTAACCTGTCACATATTTAAGTAATCAAACATACTACTAACCAGCAAAACTAAGCAAACCAATATATAAATAAAAATCTAAGAATATTACCCTAACACCACCAATTTCCTCCACTGAAACAGAATCGACATGGCCAAGGTCATCTGGATTTGGCTGGCTAAGTTTTAACTGTTTTTATAATCAAAGAAGAATGCTATAAGAAATTTAAGTATTACTATCTTTTAACATGTCTTATCAAACTGCACCAGTATGCTTACAAGTGCAACAGCCCCAGTAGTACGGCAAAAACGGCGGAGTTCAAACTTGGAGCTGATTTTCAATACCATGAGTCTGCAAACATACAAAAATGAAATCAATATGGAGCTGTTCCAAATAACACTGGGGTATATGTAAACACATTAACATGTCTAAGAAGCAGAAATTAAAATTCATTTTTATGAGCGGTCAACTGGTCACTTAAAAGCTTAGAGTGCTCTAGTTTGTGTAAAGCAAAGACTGCCTGTGATGCAAAAAGAATCTTTTTCTTTAACAGGCAATGGATTGGGGTCGGGGGTGGGTTAGGTAAGGGGAACAGACATCTATCACCATGTAAAAAGGAAATAGTATTAAGCATCTCCTTCCAAATGCCCAAACAAACCAATTTTCTCTATCCGTAAAGGAAATAGTTTTAGTTTGGCCTTTCATGGCACCACCTCTTATCACCGTATTTTCAATGCAAGTAGCAAATGCACCAAAATGAACACTGAACAATTCGTCCTCAACTGCTTTACCATAGAACTTGGATATTGACTTGTATCGCCAGAGCATTGTAGGCAATTCAACACAACACAATTAGTATATCAAAAATTTTCTATCTTTTCGACAAGCCTCAACAAAATATAGCACAAGTCCAACTAGATAAATGTCAAGCATTGAATCTGCCAAAGAAGAATATTTATGACGCATAGGAGGATTAGCAACAAATAGAACAGTGCAAACAGACAATAAAAACACAAACCAAAACCTTCTGAGTTGCTCCTTAATGTAATATTCCCTTAAGTCACTTTCTTCCTTTTTTGGGGAGATGAAAAAGGTAAAACTCCTAAATTCCCTTTCTTTTTTCCAATGAACTACATTAGTCAAAGCCAAAGGATCCCAGGTATAAAGCACTGTATGATGCTCTATGTGAAAATGATTAATTGTTGGCTACGTAGTTGAATTAAGAGGTGAAAAATCAGGTTAGGGGGATCTGCCGACTATGGACAATTCCAAGCAAGACAAGAAGGATTTGATAATATTACACTCCCTATTGGGAAGCAAGAGAATATATCGTGGTAAATCTAATATAATACTGGATAGCAGTCATCATAGTTGCACAGATTTGTTCAGAACAATATCACTTTGGACTTTATCTGTAAACACAGTTTTCAGGTGTAATTTAAATAAAATTTCAGACTCAGCTCAATCCTCTGGAATAATTAACAGAATCTCTGCACATATGTGCACAGGAAAATGACACATAATGACCCCACAACCCTCTAATTAGCTTCTTTTCTCTGCTGATTCAGAAAACATGCAACTGCCCGGAAATATTTAGGAGGAAGTATATGAAGAATTCCCAAACTAATAAAATATCAACTAATGAATACTCTATCTTACTTGTAACGCTCACAAAAATGTAGAGCCATCTCTCCCACTGCTGCTCCACTGACAATGACCTTGGCACCTGAGTCAGCAACTGATTTAATAAGCTCCTCCACCTTAGCTTCCTCAGTCTTTGCATAGTTTTCAAGCTGCAAATGCAAGAGACAGAGAGATCACTGACAAAATGAGAGTAGAAAGATAAATAGGTAACAAAATAGAAGACAAGAAATTAACTTCTTCAGACTTTGAATGAATTTTTAGCTTTAATATCAACCATGTAAGAAAACGTGAGGTCTGAATAAAGTCATAGTACCTAATAATTAAGTCGTAGTACTAATAATTTGCAAATTATTTAGAAAAATAGTTCAGGATAGTGCTAATCCTAGACTTCAAAGCTTAATACTACAATTAATAATAATAGAAAATTTATTCTTTCAGAGGTCACTCAAAAATCAGATTGAAATCAAAATTAGCATTTCATGTCTTAAGCAGATAAATGCATTATCTATCATTTTTCCTGTTAATCGCTGTTAGTCAATTAACATATCTAAACTCGACCCAGAAACAACAAAATAATTGTGGTCCATAGACTTTCTATAAAAATGAGAATTTCACTCCATAAGCAAAAGCACTATAGCTCCATGGGGTTACCTGCTCAGCACTATGAATAAGAACTGTTCCTTTTGTTTCAGTCGCAGATGTATCAACACCTTGAACAAAAACAGCAACCTGCATTGGAATAGATAGGTCCTTTAAGCATAAAACCAAGAGAAAGCTTAACGAAGAGGATGATAGTTCATTTGTGAGTGCTAATGTAGACAGCTGCTACTATTAAGACTTAGAGACCAACCCTTAGAGAAGACCTGATGGTTACTACTTAACCAATAAAACCAAAGCTCATCACATGAGAACAAGATAAGATTTTTCATGCAAATAATCAGCAAGTAGAATACCAAGCATAGAGGATTGAAAGAGCACATATTCCTTTCGTTTTAAAGTATATGCATTACCAGCCCCAAATGATGATTACATAGGCTTTATGGAAAATAGCTGCTCTAAATACTAACTTCTAAATTATGCCTCCTACCAGTAGCGTTGTCCCATCTCTGTCTCGCTAACATGTGTTAAATTAAGTGGGAGGTGAAGAAAAACAAAGAAGCCCTCAATAAGTTAAGTAATTTCAGTTCCATCAATGCAACACAAATCCCTTATCCTAGAATTTTGAACTACTATAGTCCCTTAGTTATGTGAAAAACTAGTATCATGAGCTTCCACAAATTTCTTCGGTGTATCAGAAACTCAATATGAAGACTAACAGATGCTTGAAAAGGATGTACAAAACAAATCAGGGACAAATAGAATTGGCTTGCAGAAACAGGGATCAGTGAAGCAGGTGCAGGGGTCTTATTTTGGTTGTTTCATGATGTGAAGGAAAACTGAGGCTACAGGAGGCTAGGAAAGCACTAATCCTAGAAAAGTGAGAAAAAATTGGAAAGCGCTTTGACCAGGGGAAGGGGTGGGGGCTGTTTGTGTAGGAAGCTCATCTTAGGTAGTGATGCGAAATACTGTAGTTTGTGTAGGAAATCTGGGATCAATGTAAACCAGTGAACTGTTAATTATTGAAACCCAAATCTTCCAGCAAGCCATTCAGAATAACAATAAAATCTGAAGTCAAAACTTGTGCAGAAAGACCATCAAAACAATTGATCTTCTCACTGCAGGACTTAGATTATAAATTCCCTTATCAGCCCGCACAACTAACGTTCCAGTCTATACAATAGAAAAAGTAAATGTCATATATTATAAACCATAACATCAGGTTATGACTACTATTAAGAAACTAACCCTTGTCCCAATAATCCTTCTTATGCATGAACTAGCCCAATTCAATTAGAATTACAATGTCATATATTATAAACCATAACATCAGGTTATGACTGCTATTAAGAAACTAACCCTTGTCCCAATAATCCTTCTTATGCATGAACTAGCCCAATTCAATTAGAATTACAATTAAAACCAAAAGTTCAAACATAATTAGTAGAAGACCACCAAACATAATAGAACATCCAGGAAAATGAGAACTGCATCTTCATATAACTGAACGGTTTATGAATAACAACTATTGCCTCAGGCTGAAGAAATTATTTTAAATGAAGTATGCAGAAGAAACTTTTTCCAAAAGGTAAATAGCCAAATCATCATATAGCTGCCACAAAGAAGTTTTATCCTCCCAAGAAACAAAATATGAGGAAAAGATTGCTATAACATCCCTTATAAGAGAGCACTAAAATAGATTTAGCAAAAGGGTGGAAATGGCATAAAAGGCAAAGTGAAGGTGAAAATCTTAATTTCTGAACACTAAACAAGCAGGATAACAAAAACCTGAATAAGAAGGGGGAATTGAAAATACCCAAGTAGAACTCTTCTATGGTACCAATAAGTAACAGAAAAAGAATTACTAGAATGGGTTTGTAATAACTCACCTTTGCCTTCTCTATCCTCTTTATGCTCCCAACAGCATCACTTTTCAACACCATACCTCTAACTACGGTGGAATTATGCAAACCACCACCCAAGAGCTTTGCGACACGTACATTATCCACATTGAAGTTTGCTGGGTTTTTAGGGCACACTTGAATGCAAGCCTACACAACATGAAAAGTCAAATTGGAAAGCATGGAAGCTAAAAACCACCAAGAATGATTCAAAAGAGCAGGTCATGCACCTCAGCAACAAGAGGACACAGGACATCCTCAAGTCCAAATTGTTTGCTAGCAACTGCAGATTTCATCCGTGAAATAACTTCATTCTTGTCTCTGACATTCATATTTTCAGAACCTTTCTCAACTAGCTCATCCAATAATTCAATTGTCTGAACGGTGGAATTTATTAGCAAGTCAATCTGAGATCACTTGTCAATGTAGTGGTAAGGGTGATTAATGAAAAAGATATAACATACCTTATTTATTGCCTTATTGTATCCAATGATAATCTCACTAGGGTGCAACCCCATCCTGATGAGCTCCTCAGCATTTTGGAGGAGCTCCCCCGCAAATGAAACAGTCAAATTAGCTCCATCACCAATCTCCTCTTGCTGTGCCTTTCCGGCCAAAACCAATATCTTTGCAGCAGGGTGCTGGACCTCGAGCTCATTCACAATAGTGGCAGCATCATTTGTGACAAAAAGCTTGTCCAGATGATTGATAACCATCTTATTCATGCCTGAAACAGATGAATAGAATTGAAGTTACTAAAGAATGATAATAAGTTTTAAAGAAACAACTCATAGAATGAGATAACAGGAAGGAGCATGCATGGACCACCCTGTATTTCTGATAAATACAAGCACACTCCTTTTGAGATCAAAAACTATTTACACAATCTCTGACTTAATTTTCATACAGCTACATTTGGTAAGCTCCCTCTACGAATGCATACTTTATTTATCCCTTATAGTTTTTCCCAACTTTAACCCTCTGCACCTAATAATCATTAAAGTGAAATGTAGAAACATTACAGAAGAAAGAATTAAATGAAAAAGAAACTTGAACCCCGCCAGTGGTTATTGTCACGACCCAAAATTTGTGACCGTGTTAGGACCACGCAAGAGCGTACGTGCCGGCTGTTTCAAACTGCATGGGTGGGGCGATAACAGTAATAAGGCATTGTTCTGCCCTAGTTGCATGGGCTTGACTGAGTTAGGCATGCCGACCCGATTAAGTTTGCGGAGCTAGTCATTTGTCGAGGACATAACTATGAAGGGAGCCAGAGCATACTAGGAGCACAACTGGTCTGGAGCTATTGCCGCTTCCCTGATGAGCCCATGGCAGGGCGAAGCCAATCGGTACGCTATTTGGTCAAGCTGGTCTCGAGATGAAGGAATGCCTCGAGATGCCCCACTGGCGCACTGCTGCGCGCCAAACTCTCGGCCCGTGTCATATAGTATCAGAGCGGGACATGTTGTTCATGGCTGGAAGCATGTCGATCCTTGGACGGAGTCTTTCTTCCTCACGAAAAGGGTGCGAACTCCGGACGAGACCACGAAGGGACGGCACAAGGAGGTGCAGAATGGCACAAGGGGGTGCGGCAGTCCGAGGGTGGAGATGAGGGAGGGAGTTGCGTACAGCGGCATTACGTCGAGGTCGCCGCATAATAGGTAGGGGAGAATGTCACGACCCAAAATTCGTGACCGTGTTAGGACCACGCAACAGCGTACGTGCCGGCTGTTTCAAACTGCATGGGTGGGGGGGCGTTGTTCTGCCCTAGTTGCATGGGCTTGGCCGAGTTAGGCATGCCGACCCGATTAAGTTTGGGGAGCTTGTCGCTTGTCGAGGACATAATTATGAAGGGAGCCGGAGCATACTAGGGGCACAACTGGTCGGGAACTATTGTCGCTTCCCTGATGAGTCCATGCCAGGGTGAAACCAGTCGGTACGCTATTTGGTCAGGCTGGTCTCGAGATGAAGGAATGCCTCGAGACGCCGCACGGGCGCACTGGTGCGCGCCAGACTCTCGGCCCATCTACATTATCCATGAGATTAACAATATAACAACAGCTAGAAAAGGTGCATGCTCTCTGCACATCATATAAGTCAGAGAAATTGTTCAACTTTTGAGATACAGTCTAGAGCATGACAAGATACAGACTTACTTTTAAGATGACATACATACTCACAGTACAATTTTCTCAATGAATAGATAGCTATAATTGTTCTTCTTTCTTGTGGTTGTGGGAATTCTAAATGAAACGCTGTTCAGATTATTTATCAAGTATAGCACATAAGCTTTTCATTAGCATTATCTACCCAAGCTGCCATTTCCTTAGCATTTCGACAGTGCAATGATACCCATTGAAGAAAAGAGTGGTCAGCATCTACTGATCCAAAAAAAAATTACATATCCACACACATTCGTTATCAGAAAACTACAAATCATGGATAGCACAGTATGGAGAAACGAAAACTTGGATCAAAACGAAGATCTTGGAAAAATAAAATAGGAAAAAAAAGTACCATTTGGTCCAAGAGAAGTTCGAGTGATAGTGGAGAGCTGTTTACAAGCATCGATGTTTTTTAACACGGCTTCATCGAGACCTGAAAGATACTTGTGCCCTTCTTTGAGCATTGATTGTATTCCATAAGGCTGCATCCTTGTTGATCTCGTGAGGCTACAACAACGAAGATTCTGGACTCTTGCTTAAACCCTAGCAAATGGAGTGAAGGGTTTCTGTGAGAGAGACAGTAGCTAGAAGTGAAAAGAAGAGGGAAACTGAAATAAAAGCCCTAATACACATTCTTCTAGCGTTAGCCGTGAAATATATTTTAATGGTCGACAAAAAATGAAATAAACTTCTTCTTTAATTTTTAATATATTTATTTTATTTACCATAATTTAATTAAGGTTTAAATGAGATTAATTAAAAAAAATATTGATTCTATAATTTAAAATGTTAGGACATCAATTTTAAAGTATTTGTTGGTGTATATATCATAAGTTATAATAATTACAACTAAAAATAAAATGATAAAAACATATTAAAAATATATTCAGATTTAGGCGCAGATATCTCAATCACATTGCAATATAATCTATATCAATTTAATAGTATATCTCTTGACTTGTCTCATCCAAGATACAATTGTCCAACAATATCATATAACTCAAACAATCATGATTAGTTGAAGAGTTCAAAACTCCACAAAAAGAATATTTTCTTTCAACATATAATTATTCTCTTTTGTACAATGAATTAATTAAATACTTAGAATAAATTTTTTGTCTCAACTCACTTTTTCATTACACTAACCTTCTCATGGATTAGTTTTTAAACGTACTTTAGAAGGACTTTTGAAAATGCTAAAACTTATTTAAAAATAAACAGTTACAGATTTGGATAAAAGTGGGGGCACGCAAAAATCGAACCGACCAATAAACTGAATCAAAAAAATATTACTGGTTTATTGTTATTAGATTATTAGGTTATCGGGTTTTTAATGATTTTGAAAAAAAATGATTGAGTTATCGGTTTGATATTATTGGGTTATTGGATAAATCGATAACCCAATAAAATTATAATAATTACTAGTTTACTCCTTTTGTAAATATTCTATTACTCCATTTGTCTCATTTTATGTGACACATTTTTCTTTTTGGTCCGTTCCAAAAAGAATGTTACTTTAATCTAATTGAAAACATTTTACCTTTAAAATTTTTTTTTACCTCACAAATATCTAAGAATGAATTTAGACCACAAGTGTTAAAAGTCTTCCTTTTTCTCAACACTGTACCAAGTCAAAAGGTGTCACATAAATTGAGACGGAGGGAATAATTTAATATAATAATAGGACATTATAGCAATATTTTACATATTTTAATCTTTATATACTTAAGTGATTAGTATTCACTTTAGTATTTTAGTTTGTAATCAACTAATTATAACTTTTGCAAGTTTATAAATATAGTTTTCGTACTCTATTTGTTTTTTATTAATACAAATTCTCATTATTATTCTTATTGGATAAATCAAAAACCGAACCGTTAAGGACTTAAAATCGATAAATCAAAAATCAATAAAAAAATTTTTATTGGTTTAGCATGTTTAAAAATCGAAAACGGATAAACCGAATTGATAATATACAAAATCGAACCGAACCAATCGATGCACACCCCTAGATAAAAGTATTGCAGTTGAAAAAAAATTGTTGATGCATTTGGTGCATAAGTGTTATTAATTTTGTTTTAATTAAAATGTCTGAAATACCCTTAAAACTGTTAACATTATAAAAATTGATTACTTTAAAAATTTATATTTTATTTCAAATTTAATATAAACTTATTATTTCAGTAAAATTTACAAGCACAATTTAATTTTAGTTTTTAAATATATATAATTTAGAAGTTGTTGATGTGTTTGGTGCATAAGTGTTGTTAAGTATTTTTAAATTAAAATATCTGAAATACCCTTAAAACTGTTAATATTATAAAAATTGATTACTTTAAGATTTTTCTATCTAAAAAAATAAAATAAAATAAATTTATATTTTAATTCAAATTCAATATAAACTTATTATTTAAGTAAATTTATATGCATAATTTAATTTTAATTTTTAAAAATATATAATTTAAATAGATTGCATAAAAAGTTTAAAATATTTTTTATATTTTGTTCATGAATAATAATGTTTATCTATCATTCACATATTATACCATGGAGTAGGACTAATTCATTATTTGACAATCAAAAACATAGTTTTATAAACTTTTACAATTTCGATAATATTTTCTTGTTATTTTTCTGTTAGACTACATCTTCCCATTATACATTTATTAATAGACTATCTTTAGACTACCCTTTGTGCTCTGATACCAGTAATGAGTTTTGATTCAGCCGCATTGCGCAACTTAGAGACATAGAAAAAACGCCAAAAGAGTATAGTGGTGATCATGTAAAGAGACAAGAAGTAATGGTAGACAAAGAATATTGTGGCAGTCTTGTGAAGTGTAAGAGTCAGAAAAGAAAAAATATAAAGTGACCATGTGAAGGGTCAGAAAATTGTGAGATGCTATAGGAAGACATGGGCGGTTGAGACTTGGGGGTCGTTTGAACAAATATCAATAACATTGGGATTAGTAATGCAGAGCTTAGTAACACAGAGATTAGTAATGCAGAGATTATTTTTTATCAATTATTTGGTTCATTACTTCTCACCTAATCTTGTGATTGGTTTAAATTTTACAAAAAACCTCTTTTCCAATTCTATCCTTGAATTATTAAGGATATTATATTAGGAAAAAATACACAAAATAGACCTAAGTTGAAATTATTTATACTTAATAGACTCAATCTAAACTACTTACTCTTAATGGACTCATTACCCAAACTATTTAACTTTTTACCCACTTACTCCTTTTTTATTTCGCTTGTTGATGTTAACATATATACTATGAAATATACTCTAACAGTATATATATATACTATAGTGATATCATATAGAATGAGCTCAGTCAATTTTGATACTCTGGTGGTTATTGATACCCAATTGATATATATGATTTTTTTTAAAGAAACAAATAAAAAATTATTAAACTCTACATTAATAGAAAATATATTTGTTATATAATCTATCGGTATATTTATACTATATCGGTATCATATAGGATTGAGATTAATCATCTGTAATACCCTGTTGGTCTATGTATACCCTATAGGTATATCATACACGTAGGTGCTAACATCAGTATGACATCAGCACGTGAATTTTAATATTAGGAGCAAAATTCTAATAGTATAGGGATACAAAATGTAAAGGGGTATATGAATGTAAATAATTTGATTTAAATGGGTACAAACTTAGTTTTCCCATTATATTTCATATAATTGGGTCAAATAGATAATTGTCGAAGAATTTTTTTTTGTAGCCTTCTAACTAGCTTGGAGAAGAAAAAATTTGTTGTCATGTTTTCTACGTAATTTTTCACTTGAATTATTTGAAGATAAATAATTGTCATCTTAATAAATTGATTATTCATAAAATATTAATTTTTAATTTAATAAGATTAAACATCTACTTTAAAATCGAAAAGACCATAAATAATAATGAGATCGAATAAATCTACGTTTACACATAAAAATTGCAAGTGGTAATTTTAAATGGAGTTAATATCTTAAGTCACTCAATTTTGAGAATTTATCTATTGAGCTTTGTTTTGTATAATAAAATCACTCAATAAGGCATTTGTATCAACAAAATAACTC
>JAOTQR010000001.1:22156548-22184002 GCA_025774065.1 Solanum ossicruentum | reverse complement strand
GATTTAAGTAATTATTTTGATTCATCTAATAAATAAAAAATTAGACAAAAAAATTATTAGTATTGCTCACTACATAAATTTATAATTATATTAAAATCAAAAAATATATATATAAATATATACCTTCGTAGGTGAGAATTTTAGAATTGAAAGAAAAATTGAATAAAGTAAATTTTAGAAAATATGAGATAAGAAATGTGATTTTTTTTAGAAAATATGAGATAAAAAATTTAAGAGTTTGTAGGTAATGTGATATAGAAAATGTGGAATTTATAGAGAAGGGAAAGAGGAAGCGGGTACCATGTCACTTGCGCCTTATAAGGCGCACAGACAACTGCGCCTTACAAGGTCCAGCATCAGTCACACCTTACAAGGCGCAATATCAGTCAAGCCTTACAAGGCGTAGGTGAAGCCCGCAACTATATTAACATGACAAAAAAATTAGTTAACGAAATCTTTGGGAAGGCGCACTAACATGTGCACCTTTACTGTTTTGATTTCATCCCCTGATTCTTTTCCGTTTCGATTTTTATTAAAATAAATATTGTTGTTTTAGTTTCGGAGTCTATTGTTATTGAAAATAATGTTATTTCCATCCTCAAAATTGACGCGAAAATACAATTAAATTAAAAAATATATGCGTTTGGTCAAAAATAAAGGCAAAAAAATTTTTTTTTCTCCTACTCCCAACCCCTTCTCCTACTTTATGCTCTTCTTCTCTTTCACACAACCCAAGTTTTCTTCTTTTTCACTTTCTTATGGCATACATTCTTCTTGCTATGACTTATGAAAAAAATATGATAATTTTTTTAGAAAAAACGAAAAACAAGATTGAGGGGTAGAATTCATTGCAAATATCAATTGAATTGTTCAATCTATAAAAGTTCAACCGCATCTCCACCACGAGGAAGGAGAGACCCCATCAAAAGGAGAGACAAGCCCAAGCATCTGCATCAGAAGTTGAACAGGCATTAATCGATTAGAAATGAAGATCTAGTAGAAAAGGATGCACAAGGAGGGAACATTACAAAAGGAACAAAATGATATCTGACTCAGGTATACACCAAGGAAGACATCGAGGAACAACAACAAGATTGCAACAACAATCAACATTCGAAGCAGCACCAGCCATGGCGGAGTAAAAAATAAAAGAAGGGGAAAAGCCATTTTTGGGAAAGTGGAGTTTAAAGGCGGAAGCTTCTAGGAGTATTATACACTTGTTTAGTTGTCTTTTAGCCCATAAAGTAGGTTTTATTATTATTGTTCGACTCTTCAGTAGCCCTTAAATGTAGCTTTTACATTATTATTATTTTTTTATCCAAATAGACTGGTGCACTGCATCAAAAAAATTATTTAAAAAATTAATGAATTTTACTATTTTCACTATTAAATTTGTCAAATCGAGCACCAATAACTCAATTTACGTCTCTGTTTTTATTGCTTGTGAGCATATGAAATAAGAAAATTCTCATATCTTCATTTTCATTTGTAATGGGTGTTGACCCTCGATTTTGATCTAATTTTTTAAAAATTTATACTTTTATATTATTATTTTTAATAATTTAAAATATTTTTTTTAGTTTTATTAAATTATTATTTTGTGTTAAATTATATTTTTTTTATACAGCATTAGTTATATTTGTTCTTATTTATTTTAGTATTTTTTAATATAGTCTAATAATTTACCTTTTTGCAAATAAAAATTGTACGTGAATATTTACTTGACCCATAATTTTATCTTTATTTTTTAGTTCATTAAATTTTAAATATCTATATATTATTCTTTACATTTGTGTAAATCTTTGGCTCCATCCGGCTGTAAAAATAAAGTTGCATATGCAATATACTGATGATTGATGAAAATTTTATCTACACTTCTTCCAACTTGCATGTTATATGGATGTTGAGTTGAGCTAATTCTTTGTTTGAGTACCTTTGATGTATGCTATTCTATTCGGTCATATTACACAACTTCACATACTAACGTCATTTGATGTTACATTTTTTCATGATACAGATACATGTGCTAGGGATTCTTAATAGATAATTTATTGAAGATTCTGATTATTTCTAAAGTCTGGATGAGACCTCCTAGTATTTAGAGGTTTATCTTTTATTATCAATTTATGTTTTCTTTTCGTAGTATTAATATAGTCTTGGACTTATCTTGACACCTTCTTGATAGTTCACAGAAGCTTCATAGATACAGTCAAATTGATGTACTTGGGGTCTATTTTTAAAAATTATTTTTATTGATATAAAGTTGATTAATTGAGTTACTTGTTTAATCATTATAACATCCCTATAAGTATTTCTTGATTTTTTAGAGTTTTTGCGAATTGAACATGTGATGAGATTTAATGGTTCACTAAGAAGCAACGATAGCTTCTAAGTACCGGCTGCATCTGGGGTACCCTCTCGAGGCGTGACAGGATCATTCTCCATTTCTTTGTTTTTTTATGATGCACTCTTAATATTAGTTTTTTGTTGTAGGTCCATACAGAAAATGGTTCCTTGAAGTATTTTAATAAAACACTATCGGTGCTTCGTTAAAACAGGTAAAAGACCTTGATCTACATTCAATATCATATAAAGTATTGATAATTGATAAATAGTGTACAAATGATAATCCACATGATGAAGAATAAAGAAATAAATATCAAAAATTGGATCTTCACATACCTCACAAGAATAAGTGAATATAGAAGTAAATCTATCCGAGGAACTCATTGAGAACCTATTATCAGAGATATAAGATGAAGATATTCATATATGTGCATCATAATTCCTTTAAGAATCGTAATACACGAAATTTCGATTCGACAAGGAGCTAAAAAATTATAGAAGAAAAAAATACTATAAATTTGTCTAAAGTAGGGAATTAAAATTCTTGTACACATCAGCAAAACGAAGGCCAAGCCAAATTATGTTTCGATTCTTGAAAGTGATGTTAAATTAATTCTTATTTGGATTGTAGAGTCGAAAACGACGACTTACTCTCATATATACAACAAAACATCTAACCTTTGGAATTTGACCACACCTAAAGACAGAAACCTTGAAGTGTTCTAATCTTTACATGAAGTGCCTTGAACGTTGAGGGCATTTGTTGCCCTCACTATTATCTTCCTCTTTATTCCTCCATTACACTTTGTAACTTAAGTAACTTATAGACTATTTATTTTTTCTATTAACTATACTATTATCTACTCTATTTACTTCTTATTCAATACATGAAAGACTTCCACAACTATAAATAGTGGTTGTCTTCATTTGTTTTGAGTACATAACACAACAAAAGAGAGAAAAATATAGAGTGTAAAGTTTGTCAAAAAAGAGAGTTCTTATTAGTTGAAGGGAGGTGTTCTTCTTGTGGAGCTTGAGACTCAACTCTTGTCCAGAGTTTGTTGAGTTATACTTTTGTGAAAAACTGTTGTATCCTCGAGGGGACAAGTCAAAGAGAATACAAAACCTTTTGGTACAGTGGGCTTGAATCTCCTTAAAGAGAGCAAAATATCCACTCTTCAGCCTGGATGATTTTATTTTTCAACTGTAATTTATTGTATTTGTGACATATTATACCAACATAACTTAATAATATTGTTCTCCAGTATTTCTCACAGAAACGATTGATGCCCAAATAGAGTGGAGTTGATGTGAAGGATTCGTATATCTGACACTGACTAATTTGGGTTGAGCTAGCAGACTGATTGACAGTCTGAATATGTAGATAACAGTATCAGTTTGGTTTCTTATTCAATATGTTTTATTGAGTTGGTCGATTCGGTTTCTCAGTTAAACAGTTCATCTAGATTCATATTAAACAGATCAAGTTCCTAGTTAAATACCACAATGCTATCTATTTGTGTAGTTTATGCATCAACTACTGTGAATATTGAGTATCCGTTACCATTAGGATTTTGGTGTTATTAGTGTATCATTCCACATAATGTATTAGCTACTAATCCTACC
Source organism: Solanum ossicruentum (assembly GCA_025774065.1). Taxonomy (NCBI): domain Eukaryota; kingdom Viridiplantae; phylum Streptophyta; class Magnoliopsida; order Solanales; family Solanaceae; genus Solanum; species Solanum ossicruentum. Next base: position 22,180,030 of record JAOTQR010000001.1, on the reverse strand, counting down.
ATAATTGCAGTAACTTTTATTACTATCCTCTTGAGTATCCCATTTATGGTAATCCAGAGGTATTTGTCCAAATTGAATGGCTCTTTGGAGCTAAAATTGCTACTTTAGTGAACAGCGGTAAGTAGTCATTATGTGCCTCTGTTTGACACAAATGACCCCTAGCTAGCCCATGGTTTGGCATGACGTTAAGATGTAAATAAATAGCAACTTGATGCAGAAGCTGAATCTAAAAGGTGTATTAAGTCTGAAACACTAAATGGGTAAATGGAAAATCTATGAACATATCATAAAGCTGAGACTACTAGCTGACTGTCTGAAAACCTCTACTAAGATGAGTTGCTGTGGCAAGACCCCCGCTAACTCTAACCGCTTGAACTGAAAGACCAAATAATTGAAATTGAAACAAACATAGGGGTTGTCCTCTAAAGATGAGGACTCACCAACGCTGCTTCTAACCTAGTTGAAAATCATACTAATTGCTCAGATGCTGAGCGTCTGAACCTATATTATAAAACAGTATTGCACAGGAAGGTATGCAGTCAGTATTTTGAATGTACTGAGTATGAGAGATATGCCCCACAGTTCTAATAAACTGAACATGATAAGTTTGAGTTGCTGTGAATTTGGAATGAAATACATAAAACTGAAACAATGACAAAGTAGATCAACATGCAACTGACAAGTATTGAACTGAAATAAATGAATAGAAGGACAATGCGATAATCTGAGACTGAACTGTGGGAGATACTATTAACCTACATATAATTATGTGAGCAAAATATGGAGTTCGATGTATAATCTCCATTGAAAGAGCCCAATATACCTTGCCAGGGTATAAAGGTTGATCTGATCTGATATGATACCATTAAACTGAAAGAATGTTCCCTTTGGGGGCTAAATAAACCTATGATGACACAATTCTGGGACTTGAGTATCCTGAAGCTAGTTCAACTCGGTGCTAAGTACTACTCCCAACTGAACATAACTGATAGCTACTGACAATGTTGTCCATACTCATGCATGCCATGCTGATTGCCAACTACTACTGAAATTTGCTTTTATAAGAAAAATGATTCACCATCATTGGTGGCATTCAGGATACCATACTAATCGAGAACTTACTTTTGGGAAAAGTGTTCAAAAGCATTGATGGTATATCTCGACGTCATGTATCTTACTGTTAGAGCGTAAGCTCCTGGTTATGAGGTGAGTACACATATACAGGTCTGAATCATGAGACTCGTAAGTGTATGGGAGACATGATATGGTTGGAGTAAAATGCATAAAAGAAAGCTTACCAAGTCTGAGATTTTGATAGGAATCTATGAGGCTGGACCTAAATCCTAAATCCTGACTCATGAAAATAGTAATAGTCTAATAATATATATTATCTGAGAATACTGTTGAGAATATACAATCACTCTGATGGTCTGGAAAACTGATAGTACTGACTTTGATATCTGAGACTAAGTGATAGACACTTTATCTAAAAGCATCCTAAAATATATTAAAGTGAGAATTCATTTATCGATGCATGAAATTCTAAGTCATTGGGTGTTTATAACCAGCCATCTCTAAAGAGTGCTACTACTCATGACAATGCCATAATCTGAACAGAATACGGATTTATATGACACGACCAAAATCATGAATTAAATATATACTAAGGGTTCAGGAAATATTAACAGGTAAAGATACTGAATTTTCATGGGAAACATATATTCATGGACTCTTCCTGATAAAGAACTGAATATAAGGCAACTCATGCTTTTCAAGAAACCCTAAGCCCTGAATAACGAATTAAACTGAAGAATTGAGTTTACTTAGGGGCTCAGTGGGTTAAAGGATGCTCATCTGCAGTGCTCCGACTGACGCCACTCTGATCGTTATGCACTGCAGATTAGAGCGTCTCTGATAAATCAGTCATAATTTTTTACTCGGACTTGGATTCACGACGGTCAGTGGTGTTAGAAAGAAAACTCATAGACATTTCATTCGATAGGTCATGGACCACCTAACTCATCATATTCAGAGATATAGTCATTTGAAGTTGACGCTTGTATGATCTCATGCGAAAAACTTAGCTGGTAGGAAAACTATGAACTCGATTTAGTGCTAGAGGTCCCTTGTGACCCTAAACTACATCTGATACACTTCCTACACTTGGAAATGGTATGGACCTTAACACACATGAACAAGTAGGACATCACTCGGTCAAAGTTGATGTGCTTATGATGAATGGTTCAGATCTTTAATGTAGAATTTCACGAGGTATTACAGCCTTATTCATCTATTTCCCGTGAGACTCCTTCCATTTGCTATATGATCAACAATGGTTTTTGTCACAGAAGTCATACGAAATGCTAGAGACTTTTAGTCCCACTCATTTTAGGCTCTCATCATTTCTATTTCTTCAACTTGCCTAAAGATTAAGCATAATTCTTGGTTGTAGCAGTACTGCTGTAGGAGAAATACTTTTGTCTATCAACATAGTGGAAGTTTCTCTCGAAATCAACAGATAGAGGAAACATTTTAGAATTGGGATCTTTGTAGGATGTCTTGAGGGGTCTTTTGGTAATAGAAACAAATAATACATGTGGCAGCTTGACATGAATTTGAAGTAATGTACTTTAAGCCTAAATATGCACTCATAGGATAGGTCATTCACAGAGTCTATGATCTAAATCATACGATCACAAGTTCCAGAGATAAGTACCAAAAGAAAAAGTTAATTCCAGAGAGAAGCCCCCGAAAAGGTTCTAGAGAGCCTGTACTCATTATAGACAAAAGGATTGATCTCCCAATGTCTTACACTTGTTTTCCATGTATTTGTATCTTTATACGTTCAACTTTTTAATTATTGTTTGTTGTTAAACTGAATTCCTGGCTGGTGTTTCCAGTATTATGTAATTTCTTTCTCCTAACCCTAAGACACTTGATCATAATATCCTGTCACAAGTCTATCCTTAGCACTTCCTGATGCCGAGATCACTAATACTTTACCCTTCAATTCTACTACTCCTGAACCCCAGCACTTCTCTTATAGGAGGAGGTTGGAACAATGGCCTGAAGCTTCAACAATATCTAAAGCTCCTAATGTGAAACCATTAGACAGTACAAACCTATAAGTGAATGTAATACTTACAAGATCATTGCCAAATTAAAACCTTCCTACCAAAACTAACTAATCCAACCCAATGCAGCTTTATAAGGAAAATATTGATAATACAACTTTGGTCCAAGAACAAGAAGCCGTAAACTACCCTTAGACAACGAAGGGAAAAAGCTAATATGATTATCAAGATCGATCTTAAAAGAACTTTAAATAGGACCGAGTATTCCTTTGTGTGTTATGCCCTGTCGTATTTAGATTTCTCTTTGGATCTCATTGATCTTATCATGGTTTGTATCACCACCTCCTTGTCTTTTATTCTCATAATGGTATTCACATCATTTCCTCTAAACCAACAGGATGTATCAGGGAAGGAGATTCCTGTCCCCATACCTCTCTATCATTTGTCTGGAGGTCCTATCAAGAGAAATTTATCAGTAAAGTCTAAATAATTGGAACCCCTTAAATTTTCCATGGAAATATGCAAAGCCAGTTTGGACTAATCCAGGGAGTTCCAACACACCAGCATGCATAACCCTTTTTTCCTAGATAAAACATGAATGCATTAATATAATTATTTTGCGTAACTTGAAATTGCAAGAGTTATTGCCTTTTTGCTTTTGGTAACAACAGTGTAATTCCACCGATGGGGTTTAGGGAGAAGGGATGTGTGAGACCTTACCCCCACCTCTATGGGGTGGAGAGGCTGCTTTTGGCACCTATAGCTGAATAGAAATAAAAATTTATCAAAACAATAAATAAAAAGTGCTTGGTATCCACAATGGTGTCACAAGGGTAACTGAATATACAGCCCTAACATGTACCAGTTGTATCCTCAATTAAACTTTTGGAGAAGTCAAGTGGAACCCTCCTCTAAGTAGCTGTTACAAACTGAATGTTGATGCTGATGCTAAAGCAAACCCTGGAATGAGGGAGTATGGGATGTAACTATAAATAGCACTGGGAATAAATTGTTGAATGTGCCACAAGTATTCCCTTCTCAACCGTCACATTTTTGGTAGCGTTGTTAATTAATTATTCAGACCAGCTTGCACTCACCTCAACTATTGTCTTTTAATTTATATGCCTTGGAAGTCGAAAGAAAGGTAGTCAACAGGCTAACTAATGGCAATGATCGTTATGCTAAATCGCAGTGATGATTGCAGGTTATCCTTGAGTAAGGTGGGGAAGCCAACCAAGTAGCTAGATGGACCGGCTTAATATGGAAGCAAAGCTGAATGTATCCAAGTTTATGTTTTATAAATGTCATCTGTTTTGGCCTTCTTCTGTATCTCTGTGTCATGAAAGGTCAGTAAGTGTACTAAAACATTAGGTGTCGCTCGTAGCTGATTTGCAGGTGAGTTATGTTGATATTAAATCCTCCATATCACGTTTGGTAACTGATTGGGCAGTAAATTATTCGTATATAAATTTAATATGGTATTTGATTTGCAATTTAGATAAGTTACGAGAGAATACTAAAGGAAGGAATATAATTTTCTTGCCAGGAGACACAGCTAAAAGTCCTTTTCTTTTGGAGTTTTCAAGTTCAACTTATTCCTACTGGTCTTTTTGAAGCTTCATTTTGTCTCTTACTGCAAAGAGAATTTTAACTGCTGCTGCCTGTGATAATGTCTGATTTTGTTACAGTTTGCTTTCTCGTGACTTATTTGCTTTTACACGCAGTACGTGTATCGAAATGACGCGTCACAATTCCTTTTTAAGAGTCAACCATACTCTTGAGATTCTTTTTTAAATATTTGCAATAAAAAGTTTTAAAAATTTTGATGACATTATTTGATTTGATACAGTGTTTAAGTAAAAAAAGAAAAATTTTTAAAACTTGTGGTTTAAAAGCATTTTATATATTTGTGTGAATAAGAATCATTTCATTAAAGGGGTAAAAAGGAAATTTTAAGATTAAATTATTTTCAATTAGAGTAAGATGACATTCTTATTGGGATGGATCAAAAAAAAAAGAGTGTCACGTAAACTGAACGGACTAGTACTGGCTTTTTTAAAATGACAGCTAAACATGTCAGGCCATCATGAATCAGAACAGATGAACAGTTCATTGAGTTCAACACAATAGTACACTGCTAGATTCATCTGTTTGTACCTACTACAAGACAACAGAATTCTGCAAATCAGAATATATATACTCAACTCTCAAGGGAAATGATCCAATATACTTCCTTCATCCACTTTTTTTTTTTAAAAAAAAAAAGAAAATCTATTACTATATTAAAAAGAAAAAAAATTACATAGACGTAGATCCATGCTAAATCTACTAATCCAGTCTATAATTCAAAGTGGTGATTCCCTGAATGTAATCCAAGTTTTGAGAATTGCCTTCAAATATTACTTTTGTTTCATTTAGGATAAAATTTCACTCAACTATTATTATTTTCTAGTAAAACTTTACTGAACACATCCAAACTCCCTTCTTTTCTAGTTGGCATGTTATATCATTAAGGAGGTTTTTGAGGTGTGTAGTATTTTTTTATTTTTATTTTTTAAAATGAGGCTTAATAATATAGCATGACAACTAGGAGTTTCTTGTGGTGTTTAATATTGGGATAATACCCAAAAATGACCTCAAATTTGGCACCATTTTTTAAGTTGGAACTCAAACTTTCATAATGAATTTTTGTGCCTACTTGTTTAGGAATTGCCAAGTTGAGGGTCATATTTGTGCACTATGAAAGTTTGAGTTCCAACTTAAAAACTGGTGCCAAGTTTGAGATCATTTTTGGATATTATCCCTTTAATATTTTGTGAGGAAAATAGTGGTAGTTGAGTGATATGTTTGTTCTAAATGAAACAAAAATAATATTTTGAAGGCAATTGCCAAAACTTATTTCCACAGCCTGATGGAGCCAAAGATTTACTATTTTTTGGTTTTGGGGTATGATGGAATAAAGCAAAATGACTTTTTAAACTGTCTGTACTTCTTTCAATTGTGAAGTAGCTGTTAGTTAATGCAACTTTCGACGTTCATCATGGGTCATCCAAAAATAGTCGATCTATGTTTTAAACATAGGAATCAGACCGCACACATCCGACCCTCCCTTACCCCGCAATGGGCGGGAGCCTTTGAGACAATGAGATAATATTGTTGTTGTTGTAATTTCCAAAACTTAGGTGACCACTATTTAATAATTATATATATCAGATTTGAAGTAAGATATATTGAGATAATTAATCTTTAAAATTAAGTAGTTTATTTTTTATTCCTATTTTATCCATCTTATTAGAGAGTAATATTCACTACCCAACGTTAAGATGACTTATAATTAAGATAATATAGTAAAACTATTATTTTATTTATTATTATTTTTAAAAAAGTATCACATTAAACATGAAAAGAGGGCATAAAACCATGTGAAGTGATCCAAATTCATCTATTGATCATTGGAGTCAAATGCATCAATATATTGTTACAATATTGGCCATATGTCCTTATTTAGTATTTACTAGCATATATACAATTTTCACAAGAGAAAATGATCAAATTGTCATTTAGCCATCCCTGTTGTTACCAAACGACCAAGCAAGATACTAGTAATTCATCGGTTTGAGCGTATTAAAAAGATAATATGTATAATTAATATAAGTTACATTAGCTATATACTCTATTTGATATTAATGTATTCACAACTAATACATGTATATTCATGATATTAGTAACGAAATGTGTTTGAATGTGTGTATTAGCATGATTAAAAAGTTCAATTGTCTCTCAAAATCTTTTCTATATTCTTTACACTGTACTTATGGAGGATATTTTGTAAATAAATATATTTCTTTAGAATTATGCAATTCATGTGATTTTCACTATACCAAACCAAACAATGCATAAAAATAATCTATATTTGGACCATCATCTGATTCTAAGTGAATCATGTATTTAAATTTGGGGCAAGTCATTTGATTCCGACTTTCCGAGCTTGTTAGATATTCCTCCATTAAAATTAAAGGAAAATTTGTGCTAAAAGTATAATTGGAGGAGTACATTTGATGGAAAGTATATGACAATATATTTAAATTATTTTTAATAGTATAAAGATATATTTGGTCCTTTTTCCTTTTTAAAATTTAACGATAAATTTTAGTTGAGTGATTTGAAAGAAAAAAAATCTTAAGTAATTTTTATTGATACAAAACAAAGTTCAATGTTTTTGCTACATAAATTTTCATAGTTGAGCGATCTTTTAAGATATTACCTCTCTAGCAGCGACGAGATTTCACTTAAGTAGTTTTTGTTTTAGATAGTCATCTAAAATACTTTGTGGTGATCTTTTTTTTAATAACGTGGTATCCGAATCAACTTTCTCACATTTTGACTAATTTCACTAAGAATGATGTATATGTTATATACATCATATCCAATCCATACCAATTACATACTCGAACATATTAAAGCCAGGCCTTCCGTTCCACCTAAGTGGACTATCATAACAGATTTGAGTATGTAATTAATATGGAATAATGTATATGTCTAATATTTTTCATTTTAGCAAATCTTATTTTCAACACTAAATATCTGTCACCTCTGACAAGCAACATGTATCAAGTGACTATATCCACCAATGCTAATTAGAACAAATGAAAAAATCATCTAATATTTTTATCTCTGTTAAAATCTGAACCTGAGGCCTCATTACTCTCGGCCTTTTCATTGGGCACACCCCTAAATGCTTTGTGGGGGAACTTTCTTACACCACTTCTTTGTGAATCACTTGACACCTGCTGATATTGTATTGACAAATATTTTGGGTCTGAGTTTGGGCGACTAGGTAAATCTCATATAATATTTACTTTGGTTAAAATATAAGATAATTTTGTTTTCATTTATTTACAAGTCAAGATAATTGCTTCAAATGTTTAGTTTAGGTTGCCATTAATTTTCTGATAAATTAAAGAGCCTGAAATGCGCTGGCAATGACATGTATAAATACAAATAAATTAATAAATGCAGTATCTGAGTTGAATGAGACGTTCATTAAATATACATTAAAAAAATAATTAGATAATAGGTTTAATGGCTATATCTGGAAAGTCCAGGGAAGATGAGTATGTCAAGTAATAGTACTATTGGTTATGATAAATGCACATGCATACATCATATTATTTAATACACCAATAAGTTTGGTGAGAATGCATCATTTAATTAAGATGAACATGTCATTTCCCTAACCACCAAAAACCAACAAGTTCTCTTGAAAAATAGTTATTGTCATGAAGTTTAAAATTCTTATCGTGAAGTTTTACTTGTGAAATTTGTGAGACTTTATAAATATGACTATTTTTCAAAGACATGATCGAAAAATGACCAACAGGCGTTTAATTTGTGAATTGTTCCTGTCAAACTTCTGTTTAACAACCAGGCATGTTAAGCTCAAATAATGGCCAAATCTATTACCTGAACAGAGAAAATCCATTTCAGAAGAAAAACATGTTAATAAGATACATGTAAGATTTTTATAATAAAATAAGCATATTTTCTCTTGATCAACATTATAATACAAGATCTGTTGAGCTACTTTCTACATTTTGTGAATCTCATGTTTTCTCTTGGCCAACATCATAATACAAGATCTTGTTCAGCTACCTTTCTAAACTTGAAAATCTATATTGCAAGATGTGTAGCATGTACACTGGAAGATGTTTTCTCATAAAAAATGAGTTTTATACAGTTCAGTATCAAAAATAAGACAGAAGATGGATATATCTAACGTCCTACAAGACCCCAGACTCACTCCGAGTTCCTCTATCTGTTGCCTCAACTCTCAGTCTCTATAGAGTAAGAAAGAGAATCCAACAATTGCTAAGGAATAACTTGAATTAAGAGAGTTAAAAGTAATGGGCAAGCCCGTGCACTAAAGCTCGTGCTATGCGTAGGGCAGAGTCTGGTAAAGGGCCTGATCACAATGGTCAAATGTACGCAGGCTTACCTTGCATATCTGTCAGAGACTGTCTCCAATACCTGAACCCGTGACCTCCTGGTCACATAACAACAACTTTACCAGTTACTCCAAGGCTTATCAATTCCCCAATAACAAAAGGAGAAGAGAAAACACTGGTTGACTGTTATCAGAATCAACTCGAACAACTAAAGAACACAACAAGCTTTCACTCGTTTAGCCATTGCAAGATCTTAACTACTTTTGAGTTTTGTAATTGTAGAAGAGATCAAGGACCAAAGTGTTTGTTTAAAATGTAGATACTGATACAACTTTTGTGAACTAGTTTACAGATCTGTCTGTATTTTAATGGTTGTTGAATGAGTTGGCCTTCCACCACAGAAATTAGTTTGATCCAAATTATGTTTGAACAAATGCCAAGAAGGAAAAGGTGGATAGTACCATGCTTTAACATATTTTATACTGAGGATTTGTCCTACTGATTTGGGCATATTGATACTTGCAACAACAATCAGGACTATTTCTGTTTCAGGACCACATATATATCTGCAATAAGGTGTCTAAGCTGGCTCAGAAAAAGAACGTTTTGAACAACAGAAAAATCAGAATACAAGAGCTCAATATTAATAGACTAACACAATTACAGCTTAAAGACAACAAACAAAACTGCACGTCTGATGAACACATGAAAAATTTAATGTACCTTGTGAGGGCCAGTTACCTCTTCAGGGATGCTGGTTAATTCCGCTTGTCGTTGAGGAAATAAATGCATTATGTAACAGCATTATAGGTTAATCTTCCTTCACAGGAAGTTCCAATAAGGATTTGTGATCCATATGCTTTTTATGCAGACAAGTAAATATAAGCATGGCCATTGATGAGTTTTGAGTAACAAATGGAAGCTTATCATTTGTCACTATTCATATATATCAACAATTGAAATACAGAAGAATACATGAAAAGTACAACAGGTTTGCTTTTGAGCAACATACATGACCAATCAATCGAATTTACTAATGCTCTACAATAAGAGCCTAAAGAATTCGACACCCCTACAATATCTTACTTCCATATGATCTGAAAGCAAGAGAAGCTTACAGGATAAGCTTTTCTTGCTCATCAAATCAGAAAGAGATTCCAAACGACTTTCCAAAAATTACAATGCTCTACAAAGATTGGCACCAGAGCTAAAATGATTGAACAAACAATTCTATCAGCTCTTCAATCGCTATCTGAATGCTTAGTAAGTGAATTGTTTCTGCTCAAACGGGATGTACTTACTCTACTGTTGCTGTGAACTGAAAACTCGTTGTTTCTTCTACCAACAACTGAGCCGCTTACATATCTGCAGCTCAAAGCTCTACTGATAGATTTTGACTTAGGTTCAGCCCCATCACCCTCTCTATGAAATTCAGATTGCCCATCATTTCCAGCCATTAAATCCATCAAATTGCTGCGCAATCCCAAGTCAGAGTAAACTCTCGGCGAATTCCTTAGTGGCGTTGCAAGCCTAGCATCTCCATCATCCACATTTCTTAATTTACTACCTTTCCCCCTAAAGTTCAACTGGCTGGTTCTCGACTCCACAGGTTGGCCTACGGTCTCAACCATCAAACAAGGATTGGTAAAACCATTCCAGGAATGTAGAGGTACCAACTTACTCAACCCAGCCAAACACTCGGCCACCTCCTTCATTGTTGGTCTCCTCTCCCTACACGGCCTCACACACTTTGCAGCCACAACTGCCAATTGCTTTCTAATGCCAAGATCCTTGGGAGGAGGAATCCTTGGATCGTATACAGCCAAGAGCTTCCCTCTCTTTATCAATGGAATTGCCCAATCCACAATGGAGGGCGGCGAATACGCTACATCAATAGCTTTCCTCCCACTAATAATCTCCAACAACAAAATCCCAAAACTAAAGACGTCAGTTTTGGTGCTCAAATTATCAGGGGTCACATAACATGGATCAAGATAACCCATTGTACCAGCAGGAGGAGTAGACCTCAACCTAAAATCATCAAGATGACACCTTAATGCTAACCCAAAATCACCCAAACGGGCATTGAAATTCCTGTCTATCAACACGTTAGCAGACTTAATATCACGATGAATTACAGGAGGACTCAAAGAATGGAGAATGTCAACAGCTTTAGCAGTTTGTAAAGCCAATTTTATCCTTCTCCCCCAACTGAGTGGACGAGAATTGGAATGCAGGACATCATAAAGGGTACCATTAGACATAAACTCCACAACCAAAAGCGTGTCATGAGAATCATTAGAAAAACCAACAAGATTAACCAACCTTGGGCTCTGCAACTTGGAAAGAATATCAATTTCATTCTCTACCTCATTACAATTCTCCTGCCCAGATGTCGACGTAGCTCTGATTCTTGGAGCACCTCTAGAAGACCTTTTTACAGCTACAAGACGGCCATTACGAAGTATCCCTTTATAAACAAGTCCATGGCTACCCCTTCCAAGAAGCTTTTGGTCAGAAAAACCATTGGTGGCTGCTTCAAGATCTCTGTAGTTAAACTCCTGGATTTTGATAGGTTTCTCCTTTTCTTGATTATGGGATTGATGGGTTTTCTTCGGAGTGGCCTTACAATTCTGAGAATTGGAAATTGATATGGAAGATTCAGCTTTACATGATAAATAACCCATAAAGATTTGATTTTTTTTCTTTTCTGTACACTAGATTAACAAATCCAGAGCAAAAAAGAGATCTTTTTGATGGGTTTTTTTCAGATGAAGAGGTTTTGGTTTGTGGGTATTGCAGATAATTGCAGATAATTGCAGTTTGGTGAATTGGAGAGAGAGGTGTTTGCAGTTATTGTTAAAATGGGTTGCCCATTGTCCACTGAAATGGAATCCCAAGAATTGACATGATATTATAGGGGTATTTATTTTGCCTTAAGAAATAGGGGAAAATAATGGATGATTTATGGTATCCATAAATTATAGAATTTATGAAATTGATATGATTATGAAAGGGTTATTAATGGATTTTATGCAATTTTAAACTTTGTTCTTTTTGACATTTGCCTCTTCTTAGATCAATAATTTTTCCGTTTTAATATACTTGTCACACTTTTCTTTAGAGAGGATCAAACAATATGAATGTCTAAATATTTACGATACTCCCTCTTCCTTATTTAATTATCAAATATTTTCTATTTTTATTTATTATTTTTGACAAAATAAAAAAGAATAATTTTTTTATTATATTCTTAATTTATTAACATTAAGTTAATGTATTTGAAAAATAGAGTGAATGAATATATTTAACATCCTGTTAATTAGTATGGGTACAATTATAAATTTGGTATACCAATTATTATTTTTTTAATAGTTAAGACAAAATTGACAAGTAACAGGGAGGAGGGAGTAATTTTTTTTGAAAGTCAAACGATGTATATTTTTTTAACGAACATTTTAAAATATATTTTTTAATATATTGATATAAAAAAATATATTATATATATTATTTATCGTATAATTTTTGAATACTTAAATTTTAAATAAAACTATCAATTTAATTTAATTTAGCCATAAAATTAGTCAATCTACTCAAATAACGAAATGTGACAACTATTTTAAAATAAAGGAGTATCAAATTATTTCTTTCATTGTGCTATCTTATTTTCGTGCTGTTCTTAGTACTTATTATTGTTTTCTTTTCATTTTTTTTGAGTAGCAAATTAATTTAAAATAATTTGACTATTCTCATAAAATAGGAATAAAATCCAAAATATATTTTATCAAAATTCCTAATAACAAGAATAATGTTAGAAGACAAGTCTAGGGGGTAAAAGTTAATTGTGGAAGAAAACTGAACTTGTTAAAATTTCAAATATGAAAAATGAGAGGAAAAGCAGTGGGAAAAGTGTGAGTAAGGAAATTGGAGAGATGAGAACAACTTTCCACATTCTACCTTCTTCCGATTGTTTAGACTTAAGAAAGTGAAAGCAATAATGTAGAGGACTTATTGCTTCAATAAATCACATAAAAATATAAAAAGAATTCATGATATTAATACAAAATATTGATTATAGGACCTTAACTATCAACTATAACCATTTAAATTGGAAGGTATCGAGCAAGACGGTACTCACTCTATCTCATTTTATATGATGTTCTTTTCTTTTGGTCCATCTAAGAAAGAATATCATTTTATTCTAATTGAAAATAATTTAACTTCAAAATTATCTTTTTATCCTTAATGAAATGATTCTCAACCATATGAATATATAAGAATGATTTTAGACTACAAGTTTCAAAAGTTTTCATTTTTTCTATCAAGTCAAAGAGTGTCACATAAAATGAAACAAATGGAGTACTTATTAGCATCTAGGAAGAACGAAAATTATTGAAACAAACATGTTGAAAGATCAAACCACTAAAATAATTGTAAATGACAATAATGTCACAAATTTCTAGCAGTTGAATTCGTAATTTTCATTAGCCAATTCAGTTTTTGTGATTCCCTTGATTAAAACTAAAAGCTTTTTTGAAATTATACATAAAATCGTCTAATACATTATCTTGACCCATTTAGTAGATAAAAATATCAACTACAACATAATAAAAGTCGTACATGCAATAAAAATTCAAGATCATATATTCAAAGGGTGAAAATTAAGATCCAACTTACTAGTTACAAGACAAATTGTATCGACTATCAAGTAAAAAATGCAGAATAATTTGTTCGTGTGAACCACCATTGTATGACCATAGAAGATTCCCATTTTCACTGTCAAGTCATTACATTTCTCATCCAAAAATGTTGAGAAAAAAAATCATCTGTTCCCAAAAACATACTCTAAAACAATAAAATTTGATGTAATATAATGGACAAAACTTGTGAATTTGAACTTAATTCAGTCATAGATGAATAGAGCGGAAAAATATTTTGAGGAATAGAAATAATTAATTCCAATTTTTTTCATAATAATATAATGATAAGGAATTAACGAGGTTAATTATGTAGTTATTTTGGTCAACTGTGGGCAAAAGCATGACTATAAAATATTGAATATTTTTGTACATTTCTTCCCAATCTCATTAGGCAAAGCGTATATTCAAAGGTTAGAATATTTTTATTTTTCACTTATTTATTTATTTATTTATTTTCTTTCTGGAAAGAGATGCAGAGTGCACCTAGGGATTGCTGGATTAAAGTAGCACATTTTTCATTTTTATTAATGGGTCTACCAAGCACATATTAAAATTAGTGTTGATACAATAGTTTTTTTTTTTTTGAAAAAAAAAATAATACTTGGGGCCGGGGGTCTTAGACATTCCAAGTAGTTGAATTGTCTTTATGAATCTTTTTCTTTTATTATGCCTCAATCTTCATTAAATTGGATGTTCGCTTTAATTCTAAGTTAATTGGAGTCCGGACATATAAATGTGAATTCTTATTATTTATGTAACTAAATCTAGACTTGTTGTATTCAATATTATACTTTATTTGGATGGTTGTTATGTATTATTTCTTTATGTATTATATCGTATCGTAATGTATTGTTCTAATGTATTCATATATATTGTATTGTTCTTCATCATTACATAATGTCTTATATTCATAATTTAAATAATAAATCTACAAGGGATTGTAGGGTATGTGGTAGATACCATAAAAAAGATAGGACAAATGATAAAGTAGAATTATTAAATAAACAAATAAAATAAAAAATGAGAAAAAGATATTAAAGTAACGACACAACCACATCAAATTAGTCGTTATACAAAATGGGTATTTTCATCATTACCTAACGATGGAATGAAACGATACGATAAAATGAAATTTAAATAACAATTAAAATAAATATTATATTTAAACTAATAATATAATACAATGCAATCATCCAAACAAGGAGCAGGAGAAAAGATTCTCCATCTCTTGATAATTTTATATCATTTCTATTAACATATAAATTTTTGACAAAATTAAATTTTTTAAAAATGTCGAGCCTGAAATAGATATGCAACATGATTAAACTAAAATTTCAACTTAACAAGTATTGTCAATAATATTTTAGTACTTCTCATTCGAAAATTTTTTAAGAATAAATAAATAAATGGGTGGATGGAGCCTACGTTCAATTGTTCAACTAGATGAACGCATTTTTAAATATAATAAGGAGAGAGGTATTAAAAACACTCTTAAATTTATTACGAATTATTAGTTTCATCTCTAAACTATTGATAGGCTTAAAAACATCCATCAACTTGCCGAACTGGCTTAGATACACCCCTCTCGCATGCCACATGGCATAACAAGTGTATACAATTTATTTAAAGTGTGTGAAAGGTTAAAAAAAGATCACATCAGTCCTTTTTAAAAAAAAAAAAAAGAAAATTTTCGTGCAACTTTTAATTACTAAACAATTAAAATACCCTTCTTCTTCTCATTTACCGTTTCCTTCATTAATAGCAACCTCAAAGTAAATTTATATTTTTTTCATTCTCATTTTTAATTGCTTGATTCTATTTTTTTCCTATTTTATTTATGATTATTTTTTGTCAATGTAGACTTCTGGCAAATGAAACTCTACAAAATTTCAAATCAAAATTTAATAAGTTACAGAAATATGAAGCTGGAGAGGGCGGGGGCGAGGTGGTGTTTTTAAGTCTATCAATAGTTTAGGAACGAAACTAATAATTCATGCCAAGTTTGATGGTATATTAAAGCTTACTTCGTCAAGTTGAAGGGTGTATTCCTATCAATAGTTTAGGGATGAAACTAATAATTCGTACTAAGTTCGAGGGTGTATTTAATCTTAGTTCGCCAAGTTGAGGGGTGTTTTTAAGTTTATCAATAGTTTAGGGACGAAACTAATAATTCGTGATAAGTTCGAAGGTGTTTTTAATACTTCAGATATTATTGACTAATTTTAATAAATATTAAATTTTGAACGTATTATAAATTTGATATTAAAATCTTAAAATTTTAATCCATAAAATTAAATTATGAATTAGACAGCCTAACTGGGGCTAATATACCTAAATATATCCAAATTTCAAAATTCTTTTCCTACCTAACGCATGTTTTCTCCATCTTCATTATTATTTCTTTATTTTAAAAAAAATTGAAGTAGGGCAGATATGTTGATGATATTTCCCGTGATGAAATAATTCGAAGCGTAGAATGCAAGATAATATTAAATATATGAGGTACAAAATTTATCTCTACTACAATTTACATCAAATTAATTAAACTGATCAAAATTTAAAAAAATAAAAATATTTTCTAGAAACATGTTTCCCTCCACACATCCTAAGTACAAAAATAGAATGCCAAGATTTTTATGGAAGATGACAAGGTGTATGCATAATCTATAGAACAACTAGTTGCAAAAGGCCATGCAATATAATTCTTTTTTAAATTTCGATTTATGTGATATTAATAAATTTTTTTATATTTTAAAAAATTTTAAGTTGTTAATTACTGAGTTTATAGAATATTTTATTTTACTCTTCTTGTTTCAATTTATGAGGCACTGTTAAAATTTCGATAGTCAAGATTTTTTAAATCTTGTGATTTATAACTTTTTTAATTTATTTTAAAACATTTTAAGTTCTCAATCATCACAATTTATAATTATTTTTATGCTCCTACATGACAAATCTTTTAAAACTATTGTAAATTAGTAATTATTAAATATACATAATTCGCTAATATTACGACAAATAAATTAAAACGAAATATAACCATCGAGAAATTATAGATATACCCTCAAACTGGTTAAGCAAACACATCAAGTGGACAACTGAAGTAACTCAACTGTCATAAGAAATTACAGATATACCCTTAAGCTGTTCAAGCAGGCACGTCGATTTGTCGCCTGCTTGAGCAGTTAAGAAAAATAAAATAATGACGACAAAGCAGGCAACTGAAGCAGCTCAACTGCCACTTCTTATATAAGAAAATAATAAACTCAAAATTTATAAAATGCCCATTTCAAGTCAATTAAGAATACATATACACGTGATTAATTTAAGGATTCACATTGAATAAATAATTCAATCGAATCTCATTATAATAATCATTCGTTATAATAATATTTCACTATAACATTATAATTTTCTTCAGAATTATTTTATATTTCACAAAATGGCTTCCAAAAAATATCCAAATGAATGTTCTTTATATTGTGGTCCTTCAATTTACATATAGGAACGTGCGATTGCGATGTAGCTTTCACGTAACAGATGATTTGTTCAACTATAGAGGGTTCATTTTTTAAGATTTTTTTTTTTCTTTTTTGGTTTTATTTAAAACGACGACATTAAATTAGTTGAAATTAATAATGAAATAATTACAGGTGAGTTTATGTAGTACTAACTAATGATTTATCAACCAAATCATTTTAGTTTGATAGAGATGTATTGAGAAGTTTAGTACTTGCTAAAATTACTTTTTTATATTTCACGTGATAGTACAAAATTTACAAAAAGACAATAAAACAAATTCTTAATTGTCGAAGCAATTTAATCAGGCTTAATTGTCCTAAACACTTGTAAAAAGTTATTACTTCTCCGTTCCATTTTAATTAAATTTGTAAGATAATACACACATAGAAAAAATATTCAAAGATAAAATTTAAACCATACTTTTCACTATTATTTTTTGTGAAGTTATAAATATGTAGGTAATTTATCTCCAAGAAAATATAAAACTCCAATAAATAAAAGGATAAAGATGGAAAAAAATTTAAATATTTATTTTGAATTTTGAACAATTCAAATATTTTGAATATTGAAAAAATTCTCAAAAATTTAATTAATTTAGAATGGAGGAAATACAAGTACCACGTGTTTACTTGTAGGTAAACAATTCAATCATGTTTCCTTCACTTTTATGATGGGGAGCAAAATATAATTACCAACTAGGTAAGTTTCTTTTTCCCCCACCATTTTTCTTAGGTTGATAAAACTAAATCATGACATTTAGCGAAAGCAAAATTAACGCACTTAATTGATTTTACGAAGCAAATTAGGAATTTGTTTCGAGTGACGATGATTAGGGTTAATGTCGATATTTAAACTAGGAATATTTTTTTGTTCGAACTATTGTTATTATAAAGTCCTTCCCAATGTTTATCTTTTTTTTTTTAAAAAAGAAATTATTAAAAAATTATATACATTTTAGAACTTCATTTCCCCTAGTTCAAGTGAGGGAAACGTAGCCTAATGGGAATAACTCCAAATCAAAGCTACCCTCCATCTCGCATATAGAAATGGTTGACAGGCATACCTATTCATGATATCAAATAGGAATGACTACTATCGGGGGATACAGATATGTCATGCTAAGGATGAGCTAGGCTTTCAACAACATAAGCTACCTCCCTTAGGCTTCCCTCCGGTGCCTTTGATTATTGCTATGGTGATCAAATGCAACATTGAATTGAGACTTTCCACCTTGCTTTGGACTTGAATGGATCTATTTCTCCTCTACTAAATCGATCTTCATTAAGAGGGTCAATCCAAGCTATTGCTCTGCCTCCTCTCCTTGTGTTATGATAGATTTGAAATCTTTATTGGATTTCTTACTCCAAAAAAAAACATGTTCGATTCTGATAAACATTTAAGTGTAACTTAGAAAAATCTTAATAGCTCAATTCATTAGTCATCTAAAATTTTATCTTATTGATAAGAATTGTATTTCTCACCTTATAATATACTATCTCTGGTTTCCTACCCCTATGAAATAATAATGAAAATTAACTCTATTCCTTACATTACATTGGGATCCTAATTAATTAGTTGACCAAATGTAATGTATCTAACCAAAAAAAGGTATTAGTAGTATAGTTTATTAGCCCGCAATTTGAAGCGTGAAATTAGCTATAAAGTGCTATGCAACTTGGGATGATAGACCAAACCATATTGTTGTAAACAAATTCTTCTTTAGGAACTCAATGAATTCAAAAAGTGAATCAAGAAAGTGGTTATTGGACTTAACAAAAGGGGAATATGGATGCTTTATTTCAAAAAAGGTGACCACATTTTTTTTTGTGTGTAATTTGTTTGAAATAAATTTTAATATGATGGAATATAAATTGCAATCACAAATAAAATATGAAGAAACATAATTTTATTGATAATCATGTGAGTGTTAATTTTTTTATTCTTCTCTCCTTAGATTTTTTCATGATTCGAGGGCTAGTGATGGCGTAGAGGATCATTAATCACATATTTCTCGAACGTATGTAAGATGATTTTGACCTCCTTAAGTCATCATAATTTGATTTTCTATGAAATATTTAAGTAACCTCCAAAAAATTCTAATTGAAATAAAACTAATTTTGTGGAGTCCTACAAATCTACATATTTGTTGAGAGTTACTACTACTGGATAAATGAAGGTATAAGTTAATGCTTGCTTTTTTGAAATGAACCACAAGTTTGGATGCTAGCATCTTTTAGGGCTTCCTTTTAACTTCAGAAAGTCTGAGTTAATAATTATTATCTTCTGTCAAACAAAAAAAGTGGAATCAAGAAGAAAAGTAATTACACCTTCCAATATCTCGAGCTTAATATTGTACCTTAATCTCAATACGCTCCACACCCATTCTAGTCGTGAGAAAATAACGATTCGATTTCCTATAATATTTTTAAACCAAATTGTTAATGACAGGAGCATCTTTAGACCAAACTATTAACTGAGAATATTTTTGTTCAATTTGTATAGTTCAAAAATATTTTTGATCTTTTTCGTAATAAAACTTGTGGAAACCCACAATATATAAATAATTTGAGGAACCGTCCATATTGGTGTAGAAAATGGTAGGATATTTGTTATTATTGTGTTCCCAAATAAGGTCAAATATTGGATGTGAATGGCAGAGATATGGCTTCAAAAATACCTAAACGATGTCCCATTATAATTGTGGTCCTTGGAAGGAGGTGGGATCAATTACTATATGTAGCTTTCATCTAACAAAGAGTTTGTTCGGTTTTGCAGGGTTCATTTTCAAGATTCAATTATTATATTTGCTATTAAAAAAACAAATACTTTCAAATACATACAAAAAAAAAACTAATTAATTTACAACAAATGTAGCCCATGTTTTATTTACATAAAAAATAATCCCAAATCAGCGAAACTATACATAACTATATAATATAGCTTGTCAAAAGTTATAAAAAGTATACACTAACTATACAATGTATATTACTTGTATATAAACTATACACTAAATATATATTACGATACACAATATAAAGTGACTATATATGCCTATACAATGAAGGGCTATTTTTTTGTAATTATTTTTACTAAAGCATCTTTCAATGTAATTATTCCAAAAACTAAATTATCAAAGAATGCAAAACAATAAATATTGTTCTTTCTTAATCAGAAGTCTCAAGTTTGAGCTCGTCAAGAAAAAGTGGTTTCTAAGGCAATTTGTGATGACAGTAAACTTACTCTTCCTTTTGAAACTCAAGTGGATTATTTGCTGTCAAAAGTGGTTTCGAGTCAAAAAAGTAGTTGTTGGGGCTTAGGAAAAAAAGGCAACGTCGAAGTTTCATATGAAACTCTTGCCAGGACTTTTATTTGCTTAATAATCAAAAAATGGAAATTAGAAAATATGAAGAGAGTAACTTATAATAGCTAGTGCTTGCTTATAAATGAAGAAATATTACTTTTATTTATTAAAATAGATAGAGCTAAAATGATGTTTAGTAGAGAAACCAGAATCTTGTCAAGTTTAGGTGGGCATTTAAGTCTTCCTTGTAACGTAATGTGGAACAATTTAATTAAACTTTTGAACTTTCATGTTTGAGATTTGCTCGAGCGTAGTTGGTCAGTTGTGACTATGTTTAATATCAAAAATAGTAATTAGTAGTCATGAAGTGTACAAAGTTGTTTCATGATTTATTGCAACTCATGTAATTACAATGATCCTCGTTATATCCTATTAATTGCCTCACTGTTCTTTAAATGATCATCCACATTCTTGACATTTATTTGTGTGGAACAAAAATGCTACACCTTCCTTGTGTTGAATAGTGAAAAGAGATTAGAAGTGGATGAAAAGTGTTGTATTGTATTTTTATTTACTGTTAGTATAGTAAAAGAAATAAGTTGAGACAAGAAAAATATTCTAAGCCTCCAACTTATTCAATATACAAAAGAGAATAATTTATACATCAAAAGGAAGTGTTCTTTTGATGGAACTTTGGACTCTTCAACTAATCCAAAATTGTTTGAGTTACAAACGTTATTGGGTTATTGTATCACAAAAAGTACAAGTCAAGAGTTATACCGCTGAATCATATCAAGAAAATTACTAGCTTAGCTAGGTCAATATTTGTAACCATCACCTCTAGACTACATACTGCATTTGTATTTACAAGTATATATAGTTCAATATGCGTACCAGGGAGAATAGATATGTCATCATAGCTAAATCAACTAACTTCTTCAACCTTCTTAACAAGCTATTTTCTGGAGCTGAACTTGGGTTGTATAAATTAATTACTGCAAGTTTAGTTATGACCCCCACACATCTATTATGTTCAATTTCCCATTCTTCTAAGGGTATCTTTGGCCTTTTTTCACTTATTAATCAACTAGTTAGGCTAATTGGTGACTCCAGTAAAATAAAATGGAAAATCTGAATCAAATACTAACAGTAGGGGCATGTGGGAGCTAAAGTATTATCTACTCAATTTTGGATACTTTTAAGAGCATATGTAAACACTTCTTATTGGGTATATAATACTAATCAAAAACTGGAAATAGAAGATATGAAGAGAGTTACCAGTTCTTTTAAAATGAAGGCGAAAAGATGAATTATTACTTTTACAATTTCTCGGTGATTTCAAATACACAAAAGCCTTATAATCTATTTATGATTTAATTACTACTCAGTTTTTCTTGTCCTTCATGCTTAGAAAGAAACATGGATACATACATGATGGACGAAACTTTCACATGAAAACAGAGTAGCAAGCCTATTCCAATTTTCAAAAGTCGATAGTTCGAGTACAGAAACAAGCTGAGAATTGGATTATTATTACATACCACGTCTATTACAAAAAGAGCATTTCAGTAAACTACTGCAACCAGAAGCATTCGGCAAGTCAAAAAGCACCCTGCAATCAAAGACGTACATCATGTTAGTTACCACACATTCAAAAGTAAACTACAGCTAAGTTATACAGAGAAGAGCTGTGGTACTTAGAAAAGAAGAAACCCAGCCAAAATCGAGGATCACATTCTTGATTTATAGCTTATTTGTGCAACTAGATTGGTGTTTTATTAAACATGTAAACTAAGCCATACTGGGCTAACAAGTCTCACAGGGAAGTTGATTTACAAGCCATACTTGATGCCTTCGAGATCAACCTAAACAAGGACCATGAAAAGTATAGTATCAATCAAGCCAGATACAAATAGAAAAGTTCACACTTTCTTTTTTGGATGTCAAGTAATGGGATTGTTCTCATGTCCAAAATAACTAATCAGCTCATTTCATCAAAATTCAAACTCAACCTTGTACTTTGCTTCTCTAGCCTTTCCCACGTAAGTTATTAAACATGAAATGACATGAAAGATACTTGGAAAAACCTAGCAATGCATGGTTAAGCTGATATCTAGTTCAACCATCATTTCTGCAACAGCAAAATAACCCCAAGTATCAAAAAGTATGTGCACATCAATTATTCCCAGGACTAGCAATATCATTCATTGAGAAAATGAAGCAGTTGGAACTCACAAAAAAGTTCCCAATGGGAAGCAAATGAAAATCGAAAATTCCATTTAGTGAGTTAGAAAACAGGTGATTCTGATGGAGAGATGTGAAATGGAACAAGGAATACTGAAAGCGATCAGTAAACCAATACTAGGAAACAGCAGAAAAGATCTGATGTGGAGAAGCAAGCACGAAGAAAGTAATAGGGCTACAGGTGGAGAAGGCAAACAGGAGGATCAGAAGGCAAACACAGCAGACTACTGGCAGGAAAGAGACATAAAATTGGAAGCAATTATACAAAGTGGTAGATTCTATGAAGAACTGAGAGAGTGGGATTTGGAATCATTGGGGGTGCTAACAGTAGATCACTCAAAAAGCAACGTTAGCAGCTCTTTCCAAGATCCTGGGGTCAATCAGTTGTAGCGGTGAAGTATGTAATACATTGTAATTGAAAGCAAAAAGTCCAAAATGAAACACGAAAATACTATCTAAAGAAGTCATTTTACACAAATTGGTCTCAATATTGCGAGGTGGCAGAAAATGTTGGACATCAGTTAATACATCCAAAGAAGATGAGAAGTCTTGAAATCTGATGATTTTGATTGGAGGTGTCAATAAGCCATGACATTTACTATGAATGATTAGTAGGAAACCAGAAGAAAGAAGGGGTGGAATGTCATTAACCAGGCAGTGAACTGAACTAGAAGATCTTCCATAGAGGAACTAAGC
>JAOTQR010000001.1:22132503-22149186 GCA_025774065.1 Solanum ossicruentum | reverse complement strand
ATTTTGCTTTATTCCATCATACTCCAAGGCCAAAAAATAGTCAATCTTTGGCTCCATCCGAGATTGATGGATGTCTTGTATGATAAGAAGTAATCACCTAAATTTCAAAGTAAGTTCTACAAAGTGATGATTAAACTATTCTTGTTGTATGAGGTACTGTTGATCTGTTAAAAAAATCATGTTGCGACATTGCGATATTGAAATAAATGTGTGGGCATACTAAGAACGATAAGATAGGAATAAGGTTATTCAAGAAAAAATTAGAGTGACCTCTGTAGTAGATAAGATAATAGAGGCGATACTATGATGATTTAGACATATACAAAGGAAGAGCATTGTCACCCCGAAGAAGAAGTGCGAGAGGCTAATCATAGGGGATATGCAGAGAAGCGGAGGTAGGTTGAAGAAGTTTTGAGAAGAAGTGATTAGACAGGAGGACATAATTCTGACTAAGAAGGAGTGAAGGGGTAGACGCAACTCCGTATTACCGAGAAAATGACTCTAAATAGGAGGTAGTGGAAGTCATGTATTAGAGTAAAGGGATAGTATAGTAGGAATTAAGGATTGTCTTACCTTGTGAAAGTATGGCTTGGTAGTGCATGTCGTAGCATTAGTGGTACCATTGTAGTTCTTACCGCATGTTGTTTATTGCGTCTTTGGTTAGCACACTATATTACTATTAATGTTTTTTCTTGTAGACTTTACACTAGTTCTTATTTAATGACTATAATTTTCTTATTGTTTTCTTCTTCTTTTACTTGGATTTCATACATTTAAATTGAGGATCAATAGTAAGATTAAATTGCATAATAAAATTTCACTGAATACGATATTGTTCCTTAACTTTTCTCTTTCCTCTTTTTCTCATTTAATGTGTTTTTAATCAGTATTGGATTCAGAATTCTTTAAAACCTTCCTCAAATTTGCTATTCAAATTATCAATATCTTTAAATTTTAATCTTTTCTACCGACATTAATTTTGTGTTTCAAATAATAGAAACAGAGAACTAAAAAATCGGTACTTTCATTTTTCCTTGAATGAATAACCATATCATATCACAATAGCTCAAAAACAAAAACAAAAAAAAAATCTGCCATCACTTCCTGCAAAATTTCTCCAAAATTAAACTCTAGAAAAAAGAAGTGATACATGTTCATTAACAACTGATATAAGAGAGTGAATGAACACAAGTTAGTAGTAATTGATATTGTAGAACAAATTCATCCAAATGAAATCAGAGGAAATGAATATGAATGAAATAAAATGATTTAATAAAAAAAATTCTTAAAGTTGTAGCTAAACTGTGAATGTGATGGTAAACATGAGTCTAATTTTCGTTACTCGTTAGCGATATTACAAGAGCCACTGAGGGTTCTTACCACCACAACGCACATTTAAAAAGGGGCCACCAACAGTCTCAAAAATCAATTGCCAAGTAAAATCTATCGGCGTTGAATTGAAGCCAACTAAAACAAGAGTTAAACAAAATCCAAGATCGAAGGACTTGATTTCAGACAGATTACAACCAAAAACATGTGCTGATGATAAAAAAACAAATCTATACTTTAACGTTGTAAAAAATAATCAAACATCGTCCCTATGTCCAGAGAACTAAGCTCTCTAACCTCTTCCCAAAATTTGCACGCACCTAAAACCCAATATCTAGAGTGGTGAAAAGAGGTAGAAAAGTATCCAACTAGAAAGATAATCCAAAGGTGGCCATCTCCAGATAAGAGAAATGATAATTCCTTTTGAACTCATGGGCGAGAAGGATCTGAATCCAGTGTCTCCAATTCTTTAAGTTTGGCGTACATTAAGGCTGCTACGTTTATCTGAAGCTCTGTCTGATCTTAATCATTCGCTTGAGTGTTGCAAGCCAGAAGTTGCACTCATCCCAATCACTTGTGGTGAGAAGTACCTGGAGTTATATACAAACATATGAAGCAAATGGAGATCATATGATATTCTACTAGCAATACTAGACCAAAAATCTGGAACTATATCTACCCAGAGAGCTTACCTGTATCTGAAGGGCAGTACTAAAATCACCATTGTCCAAGGCCTGACAAAGTTGCACAAGTTTTTCCGCTGCGTTCTTAGATATGTCCCCACTATTTAGTTTTGCAAAAAGTGCTCCTAACTTCTTTGAATTATCCTCGATTTCTCGCTTCTTAGCTGGATTTGCTCGTGATCCACCCAGCGCCTCTGATGTCTCATTGAACAATCTAGTCAAAGTTGCTATCACAGGCTTTTGCTGGGCTGCAACACATCATATGATTTGTTCCATTACATAGTGAGATTTAAAATACAAGCACAAGATATAGAACCTTGTTTTCCCAGGTAAGACCTAAAAGAAGATCTTACGACCATACCTTGCCATCAAAAGAAATAGAGAAAAAGAAAACATGCTTGCTAACATAGACAACAGTACTTTAGAAGTACAGAATTTAGGAGGAACTAGAAACAGTTCAGGATGGTGCCAAGGTAAAGCCAAAGTTCATCTAATTTAATCCTTCCTTGGACTTCTATACGAAGAAGGGTTACAATATAGCAGCAACAGGAGCTTCTCCGGGCATACACTCCAGATGTACCATACAAACTCCAAAAGTGAAAGAAAATACACTTGTCCATTCTTTCTATAACTTTACAACCATGAAAGTCTCTCGGTGGTGCAGAACAATCTTTTGTTGGTGTTGGCATCGTAAAGTGCTCCCGCTTAAAGGTATAAAAAGGATCTCCATATGTTTAGGCCTAAGAAGCAGAAAGTGCAATGACTAAATTTTGTTGAAATGGTTCCGTATGAGAAGGTGATCAAATGAAAGTAACCGGTATCGGCAGAAAGGTATATGCTTCTCCTAAACCATATGGATTGATACCCCAATAAGAACATAAAAGTGTTGTACAACTGATACAAGACAATGACAACATCAACATACCCACTGTAATCCCATAAGTGAGGTCCGGGTAGTCTTGTGTTTACACAGCCTTAAGAAAACAAGTGTGCAAAGCAAAAACAGTAGCGAAGAAGTCATGCTGAAAACAAAGAAGAGACTAGTAGCAATGAAAACAAAAATACGATAATTGAAGCAAGTGAAACATCGGGTGATACTGAAAAGCGAAATAGTAAATAAAAGATCACTACTTAAGAAGACAGCATTCACCACCCATAGGTAGCAATGTTGGACAATTACATGGAAAGAAGCAACATATGTCAGTACAAGGGATTGTCTGGTCGTCCAAACTACAGGAATGTAAGAAAATAAATATAACAGGATTTAAAGTGGAAGAAATACAAACCAGGAACATTTGACGTATCCACTGTCTGAACTGTGGGTGGGGGAGCAGCAGGAGATGCTGGTGGCTGCACTTGGGATGGCTGAGTAGGGCTGGGAGGCTGCATCGGAGTCATTCCAGGTCTCTGCACTGGATTATTAACTGGCATAAATCCTCTAGGAGCTTGGGAAGGAGCTACAACCTGAGGCATCTTTTGTCCAAGAGCTGGGCCAGCTTGAGTAGGGTGAGGGACATACGCAGGAGGCACATTATGACCACCAGCATAACCTGGGTTAGCAGGTCCCTGAAATAAAATGCGATGAAAATCATCGGACTACACATAGGCCGTAACGCAAAACGGACACCCAGACCCCAAAGATTGAACTGAAATAAGGGGAACTTTTAACATACGGGATACAGCTGAGCACCCAAGGTGGGCTGCTGATATTGCTCCACATTTCTCAGCGCAGGGGGATTTGATGGGATGAAGGTCGACTTAGCAGGCTGAGTAGCAACAGGTGGTGGAGCAATGTTACCCTGCAAACATGAGAAAAATATATATTAGCAGGAAAAGGCAACTTAATGTTAACGTGCTTCAAGAGATCAGTACCTATTTCAACTCAGAAGCTATTAATTTGGCAAGAATAATCTTAAATCCAAAAGAAAGAAACCAAAAAGTGTCTACCTGAGGAACTGGAGGAGTTGGAGTTGGCAGAAACATGTTTGGTTGCGGAGCAGGCTGGTATGGGACAGGAGCAGCAAAGCCACTATTGTATGAAGAACCAAATGGTTGTTGATAATTCTCAACATAGGGACTGTTTGAAATGCTAGGTTGTGGCTTGGATGGTTGCTCCTGATAAGAGAGAAATTGAAGAGGGATAAATCAAATGAAATTTCTAAACATACCAGTTGGGTTTTAAATAAAGGTAACAGACCATTAAGAGAGGAAGAAGATAATACCGGATAATAATGCTGAGAAGGATCAGCCATTCCATAACCAGATTGATCTGCAACATAGCCAGTTCCAGAGTGCAGTTGTGAGCTGTCAAAAGCCATAGATTTCAATGCATCTTTAGCTGCAAAAGACAAATATGCTAAATATCATCAGTTTGCTTTCTGTTTGAAAAGGATTGCACTATCTGCACTTGCCAATTAACTTGAAATGCAACATAACACCACCACACTTAAGAAACCACCATTGCCTAAATTATAGTTACACCATCAACCATAAAAAGAAACCCAAAATTCATATTAAAAAGGGTACATGAGGAGGGATATTAGATACTACTTTTTTAAATATCAGAAGTAGCCATGTCCCCTTCTGTACAGCAAAAGCGTGCATATCAACAATAAACCTAGTTTAAACCTACAGGTGGGATCTGGGAACTAGAGTGCATGCAGACTTTACCCCTACCTTGCAGAGATAGAGGGGTTGTTTCCGATATTAGGTGAGGAGAGAAACAAACCTGTTAGCTTTTCAAAGCTCAAAAGAACACATTTATGTTATACTCTAACAAGTCGTCAAAATTTAGACCCCCATCGGATGAGGAAAAAAAAGAATACGGATTAATATTTGATACTATAATTAATTTACAGTGAAGTGGATTAAATCACCGCATAAATTTCAGTAATAAGCTTCAGTCAGCTGCTTCCTTACTTCTCAGGATACATGAGCTATAATGGAAGCATGAAAAGGCAAAATATTTGCAGAAGAGACAGGGCTTAACTCAACCATATGACAATTATAAACATGAAAAGGATGGATACAATAGTCAGCTGCATAATAATGTCATTCTGTAATGGAGAAATATAACAGCGTGATATATTGACCTGGTTCAGTGGAGAGCGCAATACGATCTCGTAAGATAGTCAATTCAGGTGACAATTCCTCAGAGCCCATAAGCTTCAAATATTCCATTGCAGTAGTTAAAAGCCCTTGACTTGCTAGGATTTCAGCATACTTCTCAAGAAGCTTGCAAAGAGAAGCACTAAATCTCTTTTGCCCAGTTGCCAATGCAAAGACTATCGTCTTCTCCATTAAATCCTACAGGTAGGACAGAAAATACTATTGAGTGTCTAACTGATAAACACAAAAACTCGGAAGAATCTGAATGCAACACCTGAAGAAGGTCAACATATGATTTTCCATCAGCCTTTCCTGCCAAATTCCTCGACCATATTTCTATAGTCTTATCAATGTTCCCAGCACATATGTAACACAGTGTCGCTGGAAGGGTTTCACCAGCAGCCAAGAGTCTTGAAGCAAGTGTATCGCACAATGAAGTCCATTCATCTTGTGGAGCAAACTGCATGAAGGTGATAAGCAGATTAATGGGTGAACTCATTTCAGATGGAAAATTAAAAACTCTCCTCAGTGAACATCCCAGCGATGTGCACTAATTGTTTGGATCAGAGCAGATATTATACATCCAACATACGTCAATGAAGTTTTTTATAATTTCCCTTACACCCCCACCACATAACATTATAAGGAAATGATGATTATGATGATAGTTAGAGGAACTTACAGTGCAAAGCAGTGCAAGTGTTTCCTTCCAGGATTTCAAAGGCCGAGTATTTACCAGGCTCATTAGATCATTGTTCACCATAGCAGCAACAACCTGAAAATATTGTTTAGATCAAATACTCAAACTTTGAAGAGCATGGTCTAATCTCCATTCAGAAAATGACAACCATTTTATAAATGGATCTTACCTTAAGGTATGAAGAGTGACTAGTTTTAAGGTATTTATCACGAGTTTGCTCCCACAAAGAAGCACCACCGACATGAGCAATAACCAGAGCATCAGCCATTCTATTTGCAGATATGCATTGTGCAACAGCCCCCTTATAGTCACCCACAACCAATGCGCGTTGAACAGTTTCATCAAATGATGTGTCTGCACTCTCCTCTTGTACATCCATTTCTGGTTGGGACTCCTTCACAGCGACTGGCTCGCCAACATCAAAGGAATTCACAGATGTTGACACAGGTGTATCAGCTTTGGGACTCGGAAGATTGTTAAAGAAATCTTCCCCATTGTCCATCGCATGCATCAAGTTCTCGCCGTTAGCAGCAGCTTCTCTACCTGAAAGATTCTCATCAAGGGCAAGGGCATTTACTTGCTCAGATATATCATTCTGCATAGTTTCTTTTTCTTCAACAGGCAAACTAAAACCAAGATGTGAAAGCAGTTTTGTCCTTGCATCCCCATCCTCTTCAAGCATAACCTTTAAGAAGCTCCATATTTCCCTTTCACCCGAAGATCTGTTCAAAGAAGCACAAGCAACCTAGTGTAAGTCGGAAGAAGAATGCAACTTCTGAAAAAAAAAATCACAAATTTGAGGAAAAGGACATACTCTGACTCTTGAAATTTCTTTTCACAGAAAAGCCTCAGCGAGGTTTTCTCGCCATTCTGAATAGCAGTCTCAAATTCAGAAGACCGACTCACCAAACCTTGTTCAGTGACTATGCTATGCACATGGACCTAAAAAGGAGTAAACATTACTGCAAAGCAAAAGGCTATAAAGGAGGGATTACAAAAATCCACTGACATACCTCTGTAGGTCCAGCTGGAGCATCTGCAGCACCAAATGAAACAAGCTTTCCACCAAACCCAAATGAGACTCCGGACTTTTTCTTAGACCACCACTTTGGAGCTCGTAAGGGAGCTGATCAGCAGATAAAATGCAAATGAAAACCCCAAGTACATTAACGCAAGGGTCACAATTCTTTTCCTTGCAAAGCAGAAAGTGACCAAGGCATGTGCCATACAGTAATGCCAATAAAAAAGAACAGCTACTAGACCTCACATGAGTACTACGTAATAGCATATGAAAGATGCACTGAATGTAATACCCGTCTACCCTCTTTAATTCATAATAATAATTTTTCGGTTTCTGACTTTTCTTAATATTTTCGGCTTCCGAGTTATGGATCCTTTCATATTTTTCATATCTAGAGTACATACAGTCCTCAAGTAACAAGTAACCAAGCTAATTTTTAAACCATCAAATTATGTTACTAAATATGGACCATAGGGAAGAATTGCCTCTAAGAAGGCACATTGCTTCAACTATATGATAACTTTTTCCTACATTCAAATGGAAACATACAGCCCGATGTCCTGAACCTCAAAAGATGTTCATAGTAAGTATTAAGAAGCGTGGGTGGGAGTGGAGAGATAAACAAAATTCCATCATACCTGCGCCAAAATAACCATCTCCATCACCAGCTCGACCACAGCCCTACAAAACATATTAATTTGAGTACCACTAACTAGTCAAAACAAAAAAAAAAAACATTGTGGTACAGGGAAACAACATTTCATAAAATACAAGGAAAAAAGTTTTCCCAGTTGACCATGCATGTAATCGTCAAGAGCAATCAAAATACTAAGCTAACCATCTGGAACATGAGAAACATCTATTATGAACGCTTAAGACTATTGAGAGATATTGTTATACCGGCACATCCTACCTATATTACTTTAGCTAGTCAACATATCTCAACTCAGAGGTAGCAGCAGAATAACAGAGCTGGTAAGGAGAAAGAGGCAGAGAAAATCTTTCTGAAGTTCTTTATTTATATTCCGCTTTGCATGCAATACATTGCAATCTGATAAATAAAGTAAGGGGAAAAGACCTCTATGTTGTAAATGCCGATTTTTCCATCAAATGATGATGCTGAGATAACCCCTGGACACTTTGGATACCAGTGCACATCGAAATTCCAATTGGTTCCAGCTGGCAATTCGGATACAATCTGCAAAAGTAAAAAAATACAACAATAAGTACTTCAAAGCTTACCATAAAAAAACAAAAAATAAGCAACCATTCACTAGTTCAAGAACCTTTAACACAAAGTGAAGGTCAACAGAGAACAACAGTTCTGAAAGAAAAAGGCAGAAATTGACAATTCGAGGGTATGAATGAGCAAACTCAATTTTCATTCACCTCTCCAGACAAAACATCCCAGCAGATAGTGCGATTATCCTTTGCACAAGTAAGCAAGTAGGAGCTGTCAAGGGGACACCA
Source organism: Solanum ossicruentum (assembly GCA_025774065.1). NCBI lineage: Eukaryota > Viridiplantae > Streptophyta > Magnoliopsida > Solanales > Solanaceae > Solanum > Solanum ossicruentum. The sequence goes on along the minus strand of JAOTQR010000001.1, from coordinate 22,140,875 downwards.
AGACATTGCAATGACACCTGAATGAAAAATATCCAGGATTAATCAAAAGTTGTAAAGATATCAAAATATATAATTACATAAACTAGAACTGTCATCCTCACAAAAGACAAACTAAAACATTAATCTTTTGCTTTTTTGGGTAAAGAACTTTAATCTTTTGCTTTAAGATCGAGTAATCTTATAAATAGATTTCTAGGCATGCCATACCAATGACCTGCCCTTATTGGTTGTTGCTTAAGGACTTTGAATGTACAATTTTGTTGAATATCTGAAGACCGAGATCATAGTATCTGAGTGCTGGGTTTATATTTAGTGTAGTTTTCCTTTATACAGGTTAGGAAAGTCAAAAAACTTCTTCTCCCTCTAAAAGATCTTCAGTTCCTATTAAAAACAAGGTCCCAAGCATAAACTATTGTATGAAGTGCCGTGTGATTGATATTCTACAAATCCTGCGAAGGCAGCTTGTGCTCCCTCTACCCCATACCCCTTTCCATCTTTCCAAGTACTCTTTTTTCCCTCCACTCCTCCATCTCAGTTCTCAGCATTTCTTGGGGGATACAAAGCTGAACTGATTCTAGCTGGCATTCATAAGAACGAAAACATATGGGGGGAGATAGAGAGGTACAGAGGTGATTTAAACACAATTAGCATAAGTAATCGTTCCTTTCTTTCCTTCCAAATTCTACCATCCAATCATGATGTTAAACTCCTTGCCATGTAATTGTTAATCCGAGTCCATTTGCACCCACTGGCAACGTGTCAAATAAGTTATCTACAGAAAGTGCAATAGTTCTCTTTCTTTTGCCAAAAGAAACAAGAGAACATAGTATGATTATCACAAAAATGGATCGATGACCATTCAGTACCAAAATCCCATATCCCGAAGTGGTGAAGCATTTCAGCTGGGTGCCTCATCAGCAAAAAACAGGAAGACATTGAGAGGAGCAGCAAAGATGATAAAGCTCTAAGTTAAGGAGCAGCAAACAAACTAATTGCAAAAAGAACTTTCACTTGAAGAAACAACAATTGTATAGACTGCCCATCCACGTGCTTTTGAAAAGCATATTAACTTCTATAAATGAAGTTAGCATGTCATTTGTTGTCCACCAGAACAACAAACACTGTTGTTTTGAGAAGTGCCTATTATCATAAATTGACTGCATCTATATGGGCTAAGCTCAGCAATAGTATTTCCAAATCTTTAGCCCTTCTGTAGGATAGAATCTCACCATCAGTTGTCTCTTCAAACTAGCAAATTCTAAGACAGTTGAAGCATGGAAAAATGGAAATTATAGGTCTTGTGAGTGCACTAACCTTTAGTGTGACCTACAAACTCTTTCACAGGAGACAGTATATTCCGCATATCCCACAGCTGAAACAATAATATAGTAGTTAATTATTAATTAAAATAAGTCTGAGAAAGACATGAGAGTATAATTCTAACCCTAAGTGCAGGAGAACCGTCTTCATCAGAAGCAACGATGAGCTGTGTTGCAACATCAGGGTGCCACTGCAATACAGAGCACCGCCTTCTAACAGAATCCGTGAAACTGCAGAATTCACCGATGCAGATTTCTTTTTCATTATTGGTGTCAATCCCAAAATGCATGAGTAGTGTTCAACTTATAGTAACTCTTGAATATAATAACAAAACTAAAGCCTACATTTTATGGACACCTTTTACCTTATCACTGGCTTCTGCTTCTTCAAATCCCAAACAACTGAAAAAAGAAAAAAGAAAAAGGGAGATATTATAGCAACCTTTAGAACAAAAGAATAATGCAGGCAACCTCCCCTTCTTGCTCACCTGTTGTCCCATTAAGTGAAGTAGATGCCAATATATGCTGAACCTTGTTGTTCCAAGAAACATAAGAAATTTCACCTTGAGTTGATGATCCACTACCCTGCAAAAAGGAGTCCGAATCTGAGTAAGATAAATAGAATAGAATGTCAAAACCAAGAACTTCTCGACAAAACTACAGCATAGTTCAGGAGTAGTGGATAGAAGATAAAATGCTGCCAGATCAAAACCATAATTAACGGAAACAAACAACAAAATTTTCTGATATAGCCTGTTATAGACTAGGAGTACCGGGTAGCAAGAGAAAACACCACCAGATCAAAGCCATTACTGAAGCAAACAATAAATTAAGTTTTCTGGTATGATTTTGAGTCAAACTTATCATCCTCTTAAACCATCAGTTCCAGTATTACTGACTTACAAAGCCAAAGTATAAGTGAGAGACCATCTGCTTCAACCTTAATGGGCATACACAATGCCTGTACTTAAGGGTTTTCAGCAAAGCGCCTGCTGGAATAGCAAGGTGCATGCAAGTTGGGCGGAAACTAGTATATCATACAGAAAATGATTAGCACACTACCCCCAATATTTAATGGACTAAACTCGTTGGAATACCATGTTTATGCTAATGAATGGCAATAGGACTCGAATTCAGATCCACTACCTACTTTTATATTATTCACTTGCTTGAATACCTAATTTAAAAGCTTGTCCTGAAGAAAAATGAATACCTTTAGTTATTTAATTTAGGTTTGACTGGTTGAAACCCCATAATGCCACCAAAATATGCCAATGTACAAATTACCAAAAAGAGCATCTAAAAAGCCAAAATCCAAAAACGACTTCGTCTATTTCGGCCAAGGAATGTTAAAATTCCTGCCAGAAGCTAATCCAAAAAAACAGGTCCCTTTAAAACAATAAATGCATGTCCCTCTAGCTACATCATTGCTTGGTCTCCAGATCATTCTTTTCAGTCAAGAGAATCATTAAGAATATTGTGTAGAATTTTCTTCAAGATTTTCTTGACTTTCAACACAAACAGTCAAAGCCTTAAGGTGAAGACCTTAACAAGGGGCGAGAATACATGAACTAAAGCTACAAAAGGGTTGAATACCAGTGGATTATGACAGCAATGTCACTCTACCACTTACAATAGTACATTGCTTATTCAAATCATATACCAAAGCATTTTACCCACTTTTCAATGAAAATTGCATTTGAAGGTAATCACAGCAATCGTTCCATTGCAGTAACTTAGTTAATGACGCATCTCCCTGGACCAGAAAGTCCTATATTGGCAAGAAGACAACAACTACGTTTCTTCTAGCCTGGAGATGTTTACCTGTAGATGATGGCATAAAACTACAAATTGGTAGATGGCTAAGGAAATAGAAAAGGATAGACTATATCAGAAGACAATGACAAACACTACCCTTATGAGCAACAAAAGGAGATGAAACCCTCAAAGAGCATGTTTAAAAACTGGGCATGTGAGAATTTTTCAATACCCCACAAAGTAGGTAAGGTACAATCTACAATGCCCAGTCCCCTCTTTTGAGATTATAGTGGGTATGTTGTTGTTGTGAGAAAGCGTTCCCAAATAATTCATCTCCACTACAGTAAATTGGAGCTAATCAGATCCCAGAAACATATGTTTGATCATCAACCTTTGGCTGATTCTTCATAACTTGCCCCAATATAAAGAGGTGCAATATTGTTGTAAGGCACTGTAACACCGAAAATCACTCCCATTTTCAATCTCCGTCTACACAACATCGTTCCTTTATCTGGGGATAGCCCTTCATGGGCATTTCAACGACTTCTTAATAACTTTTCACTTCAAATTCGACCAACTCTTTTGGTACAATTTATTCTCCAACTAAACTACATCAATGATGTCCCACAATTTAGTGTCACCACTTCTATTCACTGCATGAGAATATCTTCCTGTCCATATGCGCTACAAAAGCACTTTCTTTGCTATGCAATCACCAACAACCTTTTGACGATAGAATTCCAACGGTACATTTCTTTTTTTTTTCAATGTACACTATTTGGGCTACTATGAACCACTGCAGTAGCTTACTTGATATTTTCTTATTTTCAAAATAAGCGAATTCAAGCCATCGTCTTGACTCTTAGCATGCAACTTAACGTCAAGAGAATCATTAAGAATATTCTTTTCTATTAAAAAAATCATTACGGATATTAAAAGGTAAGATAACACTACGATTTTTTTTATTTTTTATTTTTGAAAAGAATAACGCTGGGAATATTGTTTGACATATTTTTAATGATTATGTACTAATACATTAAAATCCAAGAATGAGGAAATATTCTTCAGTTCGTATGTCTAAAAACTACTATACAAAGCACTTTCTTGTATATTAACTTTTTCTTCCAACAGAGAAATCCCAAAGAAGGTTCAGAAAGCAGTGGATAATTAGCCCGCCTCTCTACTCTCCTGCACTTGATAAATACCAGGTTAAGCTTGTCTGTGGCAAGGTTCGAACCCATGATATGCGCCTAACTCACACATCACGCCTTCACATCATGTGATGTGCTCACACCACTATATCCAAAGCCCGGAAAGCAGGCATGCTAAGTACATTTTGATGGCATTGAATCAGAAGATAGCCTATCAAAGAGAAGATGAAATAGCAAGTGCTTGAGAAGAAGAGAAGCTGTGATGGAATGAGCTTTGACAGGCAATTCCACTCTTACTGTCCTAGGAAGAAGGGAAGAATAAAAAAATCCAGGCTCCACCTTGTATGTAACAATCAATTTCAACAGGCGTTTCTTCTTGTTGTTTTCTCTCTTCACAGTAGCTCTATACATTAAGAAATTGAAATTAGCAATGGAGTGCTACTTCATTTTTCTGGTTTCTCTTCAGGTATTCCTGGCTATCAATTTATTTTTTTTATTTGCACCGGATGTCTGAGTCTCCTAGAGCCCCAACTAATCCCGGAGGTGTACAGGCCCTCGGCAGGGAATTTCCCACAAGTGCACCACGGTTAATTCTTGTTTTACCCAGTCCGATGGCCCTCAAAAATTGTTTGCACCTAGTGGGTTTTGAACTAGAGACCTTGAAAGGGAGCAAATCCAAAGGCTCAAGTCTATTACCACCAGGCCAACCCCTGAGGGTTAGGTATTATCAGTTACCAAGTGCAACTACTGCTATTCTAGTTACAATTAACAATGACAATCAATTAAAAAAACAAGGAGCATTGTAAGGATTGAAGCATCATGCTTTACATTGGACTTGAATGAATGACTACAAAAGAAAATGCAAGAAGTTTTATCATTTTTCCTTGGTTATCTCTGTTGCACTTTGTTGGATTTTGAGGAGGTCCAAGGTGACACTAAAACTTATAAACAAACATTGCATGAAAATGGTAATAAAAAAGATTTTATATGTCAGATATTACATACTTTTTTTTCAACAGAGAAATAACAAGCACCAGTGGCACAAGGTTCAAAACAAGTGGATAGTTAGCCCGCCTCTCTACTCTTCTCCACTTAATAAAAAATCAGGTTGAGTTTGTCTGTGTAAGGTTTGAACTCATGACTTGCGCCTAACTCCAACATCACACCCACAAATCATGTGATGTGCTCTTATCACCATACCCAAAGCCCAGAAAGCAGGCATGCTAAGTACAATTTGATGGCATTGAATAAGAAGATAACCTATCTAAGAGAAGATGAAAGAGCACGTGCTTGAGAAGAAGAGAAGCTGTGAAGGAATGTGCTTTGACTGGCAATTCCATTCTTACTGTCTTAGGAAAAAGGGAGGGATAAAAGACCCAGGCTCCATCTTGAATGTTGAACTACCAATTTCCCCATCTCGTTTGTTAACAATCAATTTCAACAGAGATGTTTCCTCTTCTTGCTTTCTCTCTTCGCTAGCTCTATATATAATAACAGAAACTGAAATTAGCGCTACTTCGTTTTTCTGGTTCCTCTTAAGGTATTCCTGGCTATCAGTTACCAAGGGCCACTGCTGCTGCTCGAGTTGCAATTGACAATACCAATCAATTTAAATATCCAATAAGATATGAAGGAACATTTTAAGGATTGGGGCATTGTGCTTTACATTGACTTGAATGAATGGTTACGGAAAAACGCAAGAACTTTTATCATCTTTTCCCGGTTATCTCTACTGCATTGTGTTGGATTTAGAGGAGGTCCAATGTGAAACTAGAATTTATAACAAACATTGCATTAGAAAGGCCAATAAAAAGGATTTTAAATAACAGATATTACATACTTTAAGGGGAGGGAAATGGCTAGGTTCTGAAGGTTTTGCAATATCCCATATACAGATTTCACCTTCATCAGCTCCAGATGCAAGGAGATTTGGAGTAAACCCATTAAACTCCAACCCGCGAACCTGATAATAAGTAATATGAGGGACAATATATCATCACAGCATTATGAAAAGATGCCTATAAAAAAAAGCAGGCAAAACAGCGAAATGGTAAAACTTACAGGCCCTTTGTGCCTCGACAGATTGCCGACAAGAGCAGTTTCAGTTGCCTCAGACCCATTTCTACTTCCAAAAAAAAAGTGACAGAAACATAAATTATATAATGCCAAGGTTGCAAAATCAAAAGAAACAAATATAGCAAAAATTCAAAAAATGCATCATAAGAATTAATATATTCTGCCCCCAGCTTTCACCAGTAAAGGATAACATATTAGTCCTCCTACCTTGTGTACACCATACTCATTACTAACTGTAATCAAGAATAACCAAAAAAAAAAAAAATTTCCCAGAGTTTGAGCAAATAAACAAGTATAGGTGAAAAAAGGCAACAAAAGGACCTCAATGAGGAAGTGTTTCTCAAAAAAGAGTTTAAATTGAAATAATCTTTATCAGGAAGGTTTAGTAATGCAGACAACAACTATGCACTCAGCAACACTACGTGCCCATGGCAATTCATGCATATTTTGTCTTGCTTCAGTATATTGCATGTACATTTTGTACCAAAATACATATGCAATTTTCCGAAAAGCAACCGCAAAAGCATGTTCCAATTTAAGATATTAGGGAGATAATAAATGATTTGTTCGGGAAATTCTCCTTTCCAAGTTATGCCATCAAACACGAAACGCAATCAATTATTTCTTTAGAGACGATATGATCATTTTGATTCCTTAGGTAGAAAAAGTTGCTAGAAACACTACTTGCTACTTACAGCCAACCCAACTTCTAAACATTCCAATTCAAAGATTGCACATTAATCACCAAGCTTTGACATTTTTTAATGACATTTTGGGATAGAGAAAATGTATTTAGTGTGAAAAACTCAAAAGGAATCCTGTCCTTCAAAATTGGATTGAAACTTGAATCGCCAATAGCTAATCTAGTTCATATATAGCACCACTGTTCAGCAAAAGAATAAATTTTGGAAGCACTAGACGTTTGTGTTTAGTTCAGCTCTATGTTATCCATCTACAGGTGGAATTATTCATATGAACCGTAAATTCATCAGACTAAGAATTAAGTAAACTCGATCACTAACCACGAAAAAAAAAAACGACAATGACCTATCCAATTAAAAATAATAACAGAAATTGAAATTACAAGATCAGAGGCTTCGGATTCCAAAGTCCAATATTTCCATCAACAAGCCCACCAGCAATGATTCCATGCGAGAACTCTTCCGAGTTAGATTGACATTTCCCCCAAGACAGCCGATTGAACCTCTCTGAACTCGGAATCGAACCAGCGAGAACCAGCTGCTGATCATCCGATACGAAATCTACCTCAAAAATGTCGAGATTGGCAGTGGAGCTGAATGACAGATCCACCGCTCCCGCCATCGTTCCCGCCGCCAGATACGGTGCCTCCGGAGCGAACGCTGCCGAAGCCGATCTGTTCACCATCTTTATGCACGCCATCGGATCAGCAAATCGAAATTGAAACTATCTACGCGTTACCTAACCAGAAATCGAATTATGTAGGTTGAGATAACTCGTATAGATTTAAGAATGAAGAGAAATGGAGAGATCTAGGGTTAGGGTTTGACAAAATTGGGATCGAAGCTTTTTTTCCACATAGAAACTATAGATCGAGCGAGAGGGAGAAGAGAGAGGAGAGAGTGAAGAGTCTCTTCTCTGTTTATTTTTCTTTCTTTGGGAATTAATTTTCTTTTTTTTAGATTAGATATTCTCCATATATACTTCCCTTTGCTTTTTATGTTTTTCTTTTTTCTATTTTCGTTTACTCGATTTTGATTTGGAGAAGAAGGATAGAAGGGAAATTCTGTGGAAAGGTTGAGGTTGATATTGGAAATTCAGAATTACCTTCGTCACAGAACTAATCACATGTTGCCACGTGTAGTGCGTTACCCATCTACCTAAAAGTCGCTAACACTAACAGGAAAAAACAAACTAGGGACAATGGCTAATTTTAATTTTAACAAGAAAAATGAAAAATCTCTCTTTTTACCTATGAATCAAATCAAATTGTTGTCGACGTTAGAACTTTGACATGTGATGATTTTTCGATTTTTTTTACCGAATGGGCATTTAGTTGTTGTTATTGAATGAGGAAATAAAAATTATA
>JAOTQR010000001.1:22100876-22118046 GCA_025774065.1 Solanum ossicruentum | reverse complement strand
AAACATTTAAACTCTAGCTTATTGCACCTTGTTTGATGTCAAGCTCTTAGTCACTCCATGTTTTAAGCCCGAAAGATGTGATTTCTCTACGACTGTGCACCTCCTTCCTCATATATCCTATATTGAGTTGGTTAACTAATCCATGTCTTTTCTTTGCATGAATAACGCTCCGAGCCCGGTGTGGACTCTCTATTATGCATTTCTTGGGTTGTGAAGGCCCAAACCTCCTCTTCGTCGAGTCAGCCCAATTCATAGGAGAAAGAAGCCGTTAACAGATCTCGGGATGGCCACAAAGTTGCAATAGAAGTAAATGGGATAAGGATTGCGTCAACTTTTTCTTTATTTTATTTTTTATTTGGATGCTAACATTTATTCTATTGGTTTTAGTCTAATTAGATTCCCCAACGACGGCAAAACCATTTTATGTTGTTATGTTTAATTTTTTTTCCTTTTTATTTTAAAAAGTGTTTTGTATTAAAAATAAAAATAATAAATAATAAAAAATGTGATTTTGTTATGTTAGTTCAATTTTAATTTAGTCAATTTTACAAGTCTAGTCAAATCTTTCAAGTCGAGTCAAAGTCTTTCAAAAACTTAAATCAATTATTTTTCAAGTCAAAAGTTAGTCAAATCACTTAATTGCTGGATAACCGTATTTAACGGTCATTTCGAGTGCTTAAAACCTTTTCGAAGTGGAAATGTGAACCCGAACTTGAATTCTGGATTTTTAAAAGATTTTTCTGTTAAATCTTTTAAAATACTCTTATGGTTTCCTAATTATCCGTAAAATTAGGTGGCGACTCTGTGTCTTTTCGAATTTCGAGAATCGATTTTACTTAAATTAATTAAGTTTAGATTAATTCTCGATTTTCGAACATTTTTAATTTTTCTTTAAAGTCGGTTATTTTTTCGGTATAACATTATATATATAAGAGAGAGAATTGACAGCCGTCTATGTGACGCCCCTAGAATTCACCAATTCCTTTTAATTTTCAAATTTACAATTTTACCTTTTCCATGCACCCTTAGCATCCCCTCCTGAGCCTCCTCATAAATTATACGCTTTTTCCCTCAATATCATATTTAGTGATACGTCACCTTCATCAACGAGAAACCTAGCCCTTGGCCTCTCTCACCCCTCTGCGCGAGAAAGAAGCACAGTTACATAGAATTGCAGCCGACCGACTGGTACATTGATTACAGAGACTCCAACGAGAACACTTGCAGAGAAGATTTTATTCACCATGGATGCAAAACTCATCACTCTGAAGATGGAACCGTGCATCCTGATTAATTGCACAGAATTGTACCTGACTAAGTGGCACACCAATTAGAGAGACGATAAAAAGAACACTTACAGAGAAGATTTCCTTTGTCGTGAATGCGAACCTTATCCTGGAGTTGCGCCTCCTGATTAATTGTACACGGCAATGGGAGATGAAGAGATGGCAAGATAACATAATAAGCACGACCATTGGAGATCAAATACAGAGAGGACAAAGAGAACACTTACACAAAAGATTTTCTTATATTCAAAGAATTTCTAATTATAGAAGAAATTATGTGTTTTCCTAAACTATCACTACATTCTTGCTTCCACATTATTTTCTCCTCTGATTGTAAAAAAAATTGTTCTCTGCAAGTTCCCAATAAATTGTATTACAAATATGTCTACCGTGAAATGCAAATTTGGTGCCTCAATTTAAAGAATTAAAGTTTACTCTTATGATAGATTAATCTACATGTTTGATTGTGATGTTAAGGGACGTTGTATGTGCAGCCATTTAATTTTTCCCCTGATCTATTTGTGTGATAAAATCACTTACTCTTAAATGCTCGCAGTGATTTATCTCTGCAGATTTTAGTAATCACGATATATGATCGAGTCTGGAATACCTCCATCACCAATGAGAAACGTTGATTTCATACCCCCTGAATTCCCTCTTTAAATTTGTACAAACTATTTGGCAAAACACTGCACTACTCACCTCTTTACTTTAAGTCATGATCAGTTTTGCTTCTTCTATCAACTATATCTTAATTTCCCGGTTTGTTCTGATATAAATTTGTAGCTTAATATGTTTTAATTTGGATTAGATGTATTCTGAATATCTTCTCAACAGAAGGGTATATTTGATTATAATAGGCAGAGACTCCTGCAGTGAGTTGCGGTAGTTAACTCCTTTTTTAAATCAATCCATTTAGAGTATGCGTTCATTTGCATAGCTTATTAGAATTATTTGTTGTATGCGCCTTGCAGTCCCAGTTGATTGTGTGTATCGTTTGGCACTGCGAACTTCATTGTTCATCTTGGAACAGGTTCATGTGAAGTTGCTTTGGAAGTGCTAGACGAGTCTTAAAAAGAAGCCATCATGATAACGGTTAACTGTATGTTCAATCCTTTCAATGGAAAAAATATTCGCAAAGTTGGCTTATCTCTTTATACTAAATGTGTCAAAAACTGGTATTTTGCCAAGTAGATGATGGATTTCATTGACAAAATATGTGGACTTCTATCAATTCTGCTTCTTTTCTTCATTCATTTTGTGCGTTGAAATGTACCCAGCTTAGTCTAACTTGTCCAGTGTTTCATAGCAAAGGGATGATTCTCGCAACCATCAAACTATAATTGCCTTCCTCCCGTCCCTTTTTTGTGTCATGTAACCTGCTGCTGTTACTCTAGCTTTGAACAAGTATATAGTAGACTGTAGAGACCTTAATCTGTATATTAAATGTAACATATCTTCATTTTGTTTTCTTGGTTGAGTAAGGTGTAAGTAGCCTTGGTTTCCATATGAAATCTTGTAAAAGTGCACCTTACTATTCTTATGATGCCTTTCACCCTTCAAGTGTTTGTGTGGGTGCATGTTTACTACTTCGATAATCATATTATTTCGTCGTAGTTACTGTCTAGACAAAGATGGTTGCAAGTTGCTCTATGGCGTCCAAATTGACTTTAAATGACATTTTATATAAAATCAGTTGTAGAGTTTACTATAATAGTAAACAAAATACATTATCAACTGCTACAATGTACAAAACTCTTTCATAGCTATATTTGGTTGCCGCATAAAAGAAGTCAGTAGAGAATAAACCTGAACTTGAACACTGTTTATACATAATCTTTTGGTGTTGACTTTAGATTATGAATTCATTATTTGCTTCAATGTATCTTCATTATATATAATTTTATGATGTTATATCTCAACTCTATTTGCACTTGACTTAGACTATAAGCTATTTAAAATAATATTCGAGTCCTTCACAACTATCACAATATTGTTGAACGCTACATAATTACAGTCTCAAATCTACCAACCACGGTTGTTAATTCGAAGTGTAATTAGAGTCGTTTTGCATGGATTTATGACTTTTGACTTATTTGTGTTATTTATTTGACTTTAGAACAAATACTCAAAAAAATTTTTTATTTTTCCAAAACACTAGAAAATTATGTGCAAAAACTAATTAGCCTTAAAACCACTAAAGCCAATCAAAACAAGTTCTTGATGATTCAATTTCTTTAGTTAAATACATTTGATACCTTTAAACTTAGTGAATAGATTTGTATGTATGACTTCTTAACAATATAGCATATGTAACTTAGATATTAACATCTTACCTTAGCCTAATGGCATACAAGTTTGCTATAAGACTACTATAAATATTGAAATTTTCATGAAAATAATCCTTCAAATGAGAAGCATGTTTACAGTCTACAAAATTTGATTTTATGCTTTTAATAGGTACTAGTACCATATCATATGTGAGAGCAGCTTAATACACAATATAGAGTTATTACCTATTTTGTTTTATCAAAATTGTAAACATAAACTATTTAGCTATATTTGAATTTATTCTATAATCGCGCGAGCGCGAGTTATTTCTCTGGTCGATAATATAATCAATCATGAGATACATCCGTAAAATAGAAATATTTAAAAAGAACAATTTTTAATGAAAAATAGGATAATTTTATATTTAAAGAAGTTGAAAATCTAATATCAAATATAATATTTTGTCACTTTAATATAGTTATTGTAATACTTAGAATGTGAAAAAAAATCTAAAGAATAATCAGATTTTAATATTCCGATTCTTAACAAATCAAAAACTGAAAATTTAAGAGTTAGTTATAAATAAGTATTATATCTAAAAATAAAAAATATTTATATCAACCTTTTCAATTCATAGTTCAAATGGTCATATCAATCAATGTCAAGAAAATAATTTCTCTTTTTTAAGTAAGAACCAATATATACTTTACGTTTTTTACTCTAAAATACTCAATGCTATTTAAATAAAAAATAATTATATACTACACCTACTACATTATTATCTAAAATTTGAGCCCCAAAAATTTTTGGGCCTGAAGCAGTTGCTTGACTTGCTTTACCTTGGGCCGGCCCTGAGTTCAGTATGTTCTTGTCAATAATTATATAAATTATGTAAATAAAACATGGATTACATTTATTGTAAATTAATTAGTTTTTTTTTGTATATATTTGAAACTATTCCCTTTTTATTGTTACTTTTAATCCAAAATAAATAATTTCTTTCGTAACTAAAAATGTATTAATCTTTTCTTTTTTTCCAAAGAGATTGAAAAGAACAAATATTATTCACTATGAATAAACAAGTTTTGAAGTTTTAGATATTGAAAAGTGAAGAAGAAAAAGACGATGAACAGAAATAGAACATCGATTTGATCAGATTAAATACACGAGTTTATAAAAGAAAAAAACTACATCAAAAATAGGGTCATCAGGCGGGTCATTTGTTTATGCGATTGAAACATATTTCTTTATTAAAATTAATCATAATTTTATGACATCAAAATATAATGGGAGGGGTATATTTGTATAAACAATATAACGAATGATATATTTAAAATATTCTTTATAATATCGAGTATATTTTAACATTTCTAAATAGAAAATACAATCGCATATATATGAAAACATGAACGATGGTTTAGAGTTTTTTCGTCTATTCATATTTCATATATAAAGAAACAAAATATTACAAGAGATGCCACAGAAAATAATCTAAATATAGCAAAAACCAAAAATGGAAGAAAAGAAAATGTAGCAACATCTTTACACACTTTCTAATAACTACCAAAAGAGTAGGAATAAGAAAGGAAGAATTCTAACAACACAAAGATAAGTCGAGTCAAAGTAAATAAAAATTCCACAACATTTATATATAACAATTAATTAGACGTATTATCTAACTAATATATTTTTTATCTATAATCAAATTTCTATCTGTATATATGCCTCTTAATTCTAGAATAATTAATGTTAAGCACAAAGTTAGAAAAAGATAATCAAATTGATAATTATTTTGGAACAACTATTTTTAGCATAGATGATAACTAAAATAGGACAAAAATAGTAATTTAAGTAATGAAATTAAAATCACCTCATTATTCTATTTATAGAATGAATAAAATGAAAGATGGAATACAAGAATAATTTGAGAGTTATTTTAAGAAAAACTTCCAAGATAATAATAGAATTATTAAAATTGTAAAACAGTACCCTTGCTTTAGGGATAAATAAAGACCATTATATAGGAATAATTTAAAATAAGTTGAACAACTTCCATAAAGAGATTGAGGAGATAAATAGAATTCTAACATTTAGCAATAAAAAGGAATAAGAAGGCAGGAAGAATTCTAACACCTTAAAAATAGTAAGTTAACTAACTTACACATTTAACCTTTTTTTTTTCCACTCACAAAAAACTTTCACTAATATCCTGTTTATTACTATACATAATTTTCCAAACCTCACATATTGAATAAATGCTACTCACCTTTTTTGGAAAAACAATAAATATTCCTTTTTTGGAAATATAAAATTAGAATAGATGAGAAGAAATTTTAATCTAAAAATTTCATGATTCTAAACTACTTCATTGATTATTGTGATATACCCTTTAAATACCCCCAAAAAAATTAGTAGTAAGAGTTATTTGACTATATCACTATTATTTACTTTTCGATCTTTCAATCTTTCTAATAGCTTTTACTAAACATATGGTATTAAAATAGTAAGGGTAAAATTGAAGAATAAAAATTTCTTTTTCTACTCTTTTTTAGTTGTCATATTACATTTTCCGTGAGTCAATTTGATTAACTTTCAAAGTTAAATAGATTATATTGATTCAATATTTAAAAATAAAAAATCTAGATATTCAAAAATTACATGAAAAGTATTACTATAAATTACAAATTTTTTCATATCAATATGATTAAAAGATACATCTTAAAAAATATTAGTCAAAGTTCATATTGTTTAATTCTTTAAAAAGAATTATTACAATTAAAAAGTATTTTAAATGTAATAAGAAAATTTACTTAATGACACTTTCTCTGGTTACTAAAATAGCTAATTTTTATTTACTAGTATTAGAAAAAAAAAACCTCTTTTTAGTGGAAGTAAAATAAAGGCTGTCTACTATTACTAGAAAAAAGCCATTTTTATGATTATTCATTAAAAAGGAAAAATTTGGAGGGCCGAGAAAGTAGAGCCAAATGTAGTAAAAAGGGAGAGAGAGTCATGCATAAAATTGGCCATGCAAGTTTGCCGTTTACAGAGACTCGCCATTTGGAGACTTCACGTCTCTCTATCTTCTCTTTCTCCTTTTAGTAATTCTCTTTTTCCTCTTCTCAAAAACCCCTCTTCCTAATTTCTTCAAAAACTGATACAGAGGAAAGAAATTAAAGAGGGGAAGGAAAAATTCATCAAGACTTGTCTTTTAAGGGGAAAAGAAGATGGGTAGAGGGAAAATTGACATCAAACTGATTGAGAATGTAAATAATCGACAGGTCACCTTCTCAAAGAGGCGTGCTGGCTTGTTGAAGAAAGCCAGCGAGCTTTCTGTCCTTTGTGATTCTGAAGTTGCTGTTATTATTTTCTCAAGTACTGGCAAGCTTTTTGAGTTTTCCAGTACTAGGTATGTTGTTGAATCTCTTTTCCAAATTTTAATTTGGGGGATTTTTAGTTGTTGCATGTATCTCACCAGATTTGATTTCAGGGCTCTGATTTTGCATGGGGTTGTTACTCTATTGTAGTAGCAATTAGTTCAAGGTTATGTTGGCTTACAGTCTAGATTCAATTTTTCTGTAAGAATACTGTAGTAGAAAGATGGGTTTCCCCTTTTTTGTGTATGCATGCTTCCATTGAGAAAAAAATTGGATTTTTAACTTATGTCTGACTATTAAGTTGTTTAGATATATACTTCCATGAAACTGTTAAAGTAGTTTTGGTTCACATATTTGATTTTTGGGTGGTGCAGTATACCCCATTGTGTATCTGCCACAAATTTCGCAAGAAATGTTTGTTGTAAAAATGCAGATGATACTTTTTATTGACAATTTCTTCTTTGGTTTTCCTATTCTTGAGTTTTTGTTTGGTTTCTGATAGTCTCAAGTGCAATGCTGCTCAGGATAAGATAAAATTATCATATGGGTAGGTTCTGTTTTCTTTTTTCATGAATTTTAGGGTAGTTGCTTGATTTCTCAATGTTGTGTTAACAGGCTCATCTGTGAATCCTATGAAGATATCTCTTAAAAGCAGATTTCAGATGATGTTATCTTTACCACTCCTCTATTTGATTTTAGGAGGCAATAGAATTAGAATACTGAATTGGAAGTTTCTTATCTACTTTAATGTTTCATACTTTCTTTTGATTAATTAGCTCCTCTCCTTTCCATACATCTTATGCTAAATGTACTGTTTACTTGAGGTTCTTGGTGGTCATATTATATCAAGTCAGGGCTTCAAGAAGGTGCTTTTATACCATAGAAAGGGAAGGAAAGTCATCCTGAAATTTGGCTTTGAGATTGTATACATTAGACACTCTGAGATTTTCTATGTTATATGTGATGGTGATTGTAACATAGTCGATCAAGTGCACCTAGACCCCAAACTGGGTTGGCGATATTAATCATTATAAGTTCTATAAAGCATTCATTGAGGTTAAACTATTTATAAGTTTAACTGTCAACCACGTTGCCATGTTTCTTTACTGGTTTAGGGACTGGCTATTGTTTGCGAAGTTCATAGGAAGAGTTGATTGTAGCATGTTATTGTAGTAAATCTTGGGACTTACCTATGTTGTGCTTTCCCTGAGGGAAAGGGATAAAAGGCATTTAAATTTTAGTTTTTCACATGCACATTGAATTATTGTAGGAAAGAGGCATATGCATATATTAATGCCGGGTTTGTCGGTAAGTACATAGCAGTAACATTCAATAGTCTCAGTTGTTTATACACCCACAGATGGAAGAGATAGTCGTGCCTCAGCGAGTCGGAAGCTTTTCCTTCCAGTTTTTTACTTGCCTGAGTATAAGATGCTATCTGTGCTCTGTACTCATCGAACCTCTAATTAGTTGTCCTAAATATTTTCAAGATAGTAACTTGATTGTGTAAGCGCTTTGTGCTTTTATTTGTTGGATTTATGGGGCGGCGAGAAGTTGAATGTACTATTCTTGTGATTTTCGTGGGTACTAGAAACACTTTAAACGAACGAACCCACAGAAAGGGGCCAGACAGTTATTAAAGCTTTGGTTTTGCGGAAGATGTATGTGACTTTGATTAATTGTGATCACTTATCCATAATTTGATACACTAAGTTTTGTTAAAATGCAGTATGAAACAGACACTCTCGAGATATAACAGATGTGTAGCCTCAACGGAGACTTCTGCTGCAGAAAAGAAGTCAGAGGTAGAAGATCTTCACCTGTTTAGTATGATTATGACTTGCTATAACAAATACGTATAATGCACTGTCTTTAGAATGAATATTCTGAGTTCTGCTGTTCTCAATTCAGTAGACAGGGGTGTATTCTTTTCTTATATAAGCACATCAACAAGAACTATAGCCAATTAGAGCATTTTCACTTTTATTTCTCGTTTTGGTTTTGTTGTAATAATGCTTGTGACGAATTGTACAATATCTGAGAGTTCTTTTCTGGGGGAAGGATAGAAGGTGGCTGGCTTTTCTGCAACTTCTATTAGAAAATGTTAAAAAAAAGCACATGTTGGAGGTCTTACCAGTTTGCATTTTTGTATGAAGAATAGACATTCCTCCAAGTGCTTGGTTTTCACAATTTTATTCTTCATATTCTGAGGCTAAATAATTTTCTGTATTTTCCTCAACGGCTTTCTTTCTTTTTGTGTTTAGAGGATCATGGGTATCCTTAGTAGGATTTTTGGTGTAATAATGTCTTATTTTTCTACATTTCGTAATTAATTATCCAGGAGGTTTTCTGCACCCTTTCTCCCTGTGCTCAAAGAATGAAACTGATGGCAATTTTGCAGCACTCTAATCCTTTAACTTACCATTTGCCAATACTTTATGAACTCCTAGGTCAATTTTGGACAATAGCATGTCGCATATTTTCTTGTTTATAGTTGTCTCTCAGGGTAATATATGAAGATCTTTCGTTTTGAATTGAAAAGATGTCGTCTGACTTTGTTTTAGTTTCTTTCTGGTGACTACTGAGCATTATTTATGAGGTTAAAAGTCTAGATTTCAACTCATCAAATATACAGAGGTATTTGTTCTTGCTTGAATATATCAACAGAAAGTTCCACCTTTCTGATACAAATATAAACACATTATGAATCACTATTTAGAAAGTATGACATTTGTGGTTTGTGCTTCTTGTTTTTTATGCAAATATATGAACTGGAAGCTGGAACCAGGTATTTCAGCATGCTTTCCTTGAACAATTTACATGATATGAACTCCAGTTGTCTGGTTTTCATCTATATGCAATATCTATGGAAATTTCACACTATTGAAGGACAGGACACAATAAAGGACAACTTAAAGTAGGTAAAGGAGTGCTGGTGTTAAAAATTTGAATACCCATCTTTGGTCTGGAAAGCTTTTCATTGTTAATTAGTTGTGACAACTGATGGTAATTGGATTTTTTTTTCTTTTTCCTTTTGAGCGACATCTAATCATCGTAAAGGTGAATACTTGTCATTAGTGACAAGTGTATTGCATTTGTTTAAAACGATGTAGTCTTTGCTGCAGATAGGAGTAAATTTGTAATCACTTGAATTTTCTGTATCCATGATGACAATGAATACAAGTGATTTCATGAGTTGGCCAACAGTTTTACACTTCCTATCTTCTTGAAAAGATAAAAATTTCTTAGAAAAGCTTCATTTAAATTAATAAACTGGGAGATGAAGCTTGCTAAATGATTTCAAAACTGCTGGAGTTTTTGCATTATCCAGCAGGCATGTGAGATAACTCATTTTGTCCAGGATATAACTTTATCTTGATGTCTCATCTGTACGGAGTGAACTTTTTGATAAAAATGATTGTTTTGCACTTAGATGTTTAACTATCGTGTGTATTATACACACTGACATGCACAAATAGATGCGTGTATTTGTTTCTACCATGGTGAAGGGCTGGGGTATGGTGATAGTCTGAATACTTAATCGTGTCTAAAATATTCTCAAGGTAGTAGTAAGGTCTATGTCCACTCTATCCTCCCCAGACATCTAAAACAGTCCATATCTATGGCTATGGGCTTCTCACTAGAGGTTTCTGAACTTTTCGTTTGCTTTTCCCTTCAATAAGGACAAAGAGCAGTCACAGTCGCAGCAGCAGACGCATGAGCTGAAGCAGGAACAGAAAGAGGTGGACAGTCTTAAAGATGAACTCTCAAAGCTCAAGACGAGACAGCTGTATGGTTCTGTTAATTATGAGAATCATTATTCAAGGATATTTAGAACTTGAACATGGTTTAAATTCATATATGTGATTGACTTTTATTTCAGGCGGTTGTTGGGCAAGGACCTTAATGGTATGGGTTTGAATGAACTACGGCTTCTTGAACATCAACTAAATGAGGGACTATTAGGCATAAAGGAGAGAAAGGTATGAAGTTTGCTTTCACTATTCGCTTATTAGTGCTGCAAGATGAAGACAAATTTTTACCAAAATGTATCTTCCCCCCTCCCCCAGGTTTTATGAATGTATCTATTTGTGGAATATTGGAAATCTGAACTGTAGTACTCTACATTGTAGGAGGAATTGCTGATACAGCAACTAGAGTATTCAAGGAAACAGGTAAACTACACCATCCAGTAGAAATGTAAAATGTATATATACTGAGTATCTGTTTTTGCCAAAAAAAGAAAGATTAGAAGTACAGGAAGAGCTTTTTTGACTCGTGTTTTGCTGAATTTATTCTTGGATGATGCCTATCAAGGAGGAGAGGTCTGCACAGGAGTGTGAGACCTTACGCAGACAGGCAAGAGAAGCCTTCTTTGTTGTTTCCATCTCCGACAGCCAATAACTCCCACCGTTTATGTTTCAGGGTGGTTCCTTTCTGACACAGTTGCTTTTGCCATCTCATGAGCTACAGGTGGAAGAGCTCCGAGGATTATTTCCTTTAAGTGCTAGTTTACCGCCACCTTATCTTGAATTTCATCATCCAATGGAAAAGAAGTATCCAATTTTAAAAGTGAGTGAGGAGAGTCTGGATTCGGACACAGCTTGTGAAGATGGAGTAGACGATGAAGATTCCAACACAACCTTGCAATTGGGGTATTATATTATTATTATTTTCTTCTTGGAGTTAGTTTTCTTGCTTCTTATGTACATGTTTTGCTGGCTAAATATATCACATGCGTTGTCACACCTAAAACTTCAGTTAAAAAATAGTAACTAAGTTTTGCAGGTGTCGTATTAGCACATTTCTTGGCATTTCTATTAACTTTCTTGCTGCGCAATAGATTCTGATGGTCCTTTGCATGTTGTGTTACTTAGGCTTCCAACTATTGGTCGAAAGCGAAAGAAAGCTGAGCAGGAATCTCCTTCAAGCAATTCAGAGAATCAAGTTGGTTCAAAATGACCACTGTCTTTCGGGACTCATCCCCTCCTTTGTAACTTGTTAGGCCAATGTCAGATCAAATGATATTATACCAGTTGTCATGTTTAAAACAGGTTCAACTGGACCAGTGATTTTGTCAGTGACTTAATGATCCCTTAGATGGCTCAAGTAAGATGAAGATGCTGGTTAAGTTTTGGTTTTGGATAGTATCTATGGACAGGGTATTTTAAGTTAAGATGGAGAATAGATGAGTTCAGTTCTCCATTTTTACTGATTTTGGTGCCTAGAGCCATTCACATCTCCCTCTCTTGCTTTGTGTTTTTTGAGTTTAGGATTTTTTTGTTCATATGTCAAGTCTTTCTTTCATGTACATATTTCTCTTTCATTTTGCATCCTTTTTGTCTTCCCTACTATTATGTGTTTTTCGTTGTTAATCGTTTTTTCTGTTTCCTTTTCTTTTCTTTTCCTTTTTTCCGTATCTAGTTCATTCTGCTTATAAGTTTTTGAGACAAGGGTTCTCAGGAAACAATCTCTCTACGGTAAGGTCTACGCACATTCGATCCTCTCCAGATCTCATTATGGAATTTCACTGGGTATGTTATTGTATATTAAGGTATTCCACACTTCCGTGTCCCAAACAAGAACAATATATACCACCAAGCTGCGTAGTGGGATGGATAATATTCTTTCACTGTGAATTTCAAAATAACGGATGGTTAAATAAAGATTATATGAGACCAAACAACACTTGTGAGGTTACGATTTACATTAGAGTTTATTTTCAACACTTCTATAGTTATAAATCTATTGACAACCAGTTTATGCATATACAAATTTACAAATCAACTTGCTATTTCTACTTTCTAGTGTGCTGAAGGCTATCAAGGAATTTACCTCTTTCAGCTAAAACTTCTGAGAAGAGACCATCTGTTTTCTTCCCAATTTTCTGCATCAATTCTTCTAAACCCTCCAATTTTCTTCTCAGTTCAGTAGCAAATTCATCAGCATTACCATCAGCCACTGCTGCTTTCAAACTGCTTGTCACTCCATTGATCTCCTTCACCTCTTTCGAAACACCGCAATTTTCTGAAATTTCATTTGCTAATATAGTATCCCAACCTCTGATCAAAGAATCATCAAACAATCCAGCAGATCTCCTCAATTCCATGTAGGGTTTTACACTGCTGCATAATCCAGATAACAAAATCCCGAACACCCACGAAGAAATGCTGATCGCGATCCACAAAGATCGACGAACGATCAAATCTTTTCCACTGCAAGGACTTTCTTCATTCTCTGTTATGATCTTCCTTTCAATTTTGAATTCCTTGCTAAGATCACAAGGCTGAATCTCATTTAAATGTACTAAAGCCGAAGAATCGGAATTTTTTCCAATAAGGTTCAATCCATGAGAGATGCAAAGCCTAACATGACTCAAATGAGAAACACCAGAAGTCACAGAATTCAACAGCTCTAGCAAATTCAAGGTATAATCCAAATACTCCTCAACTTGTGACTTTCCCCATCTGTTCATTGGATGGTCTATTTCAACCACAAGCTTTGCAAAAGCCCTATGAATCAATGGAATTACATCAACACACTTCTGAATCCAGGCCAAGGACAAAAACTGACATTCCTGTTCTGTCCCTGGCTCTGGAATTGGCAAGACTTTGTTCAAGATTTTCGACACTTCAGATCGAAAACCTTGCAGGGAAGAAGCCAACAGAGCTTCTGAATTGTTATGATGATTCTCCATCCTGTTGGGATTTTTTAGAAAATGGCTGAGTTTTTCAACCAAGAGTACCATATCAAAAACAATAAAAAAATTCTTCTTCTCTTTTTTGGGAAGTAAATTAAAAAAGGCGAATTGGTTTGATTTTGGTCAATAATTTAGTTGATTTATATACGTGGTGGGGATTGATTTAATTTAGTTGTTTGTGCACTTGGTATGTTGCTTTGCAGGTGCATTTACGTTGTAAAAAGATACCGTTGAAACACGTTGTAAAAGGATACCGTTGAAACTCGTTGAATATCGAAATTTTTTTTATATTTATAAATTTTAGTAGTTCAATTGATTGAGTATCTGAATTTTTACTTTATTAGTAAGAGATTTGATTTTTCACATTATAATTTTCTCCTCACCGACTTCCAATTAAAAAAATATTTATTTTTCAACATTCTAAAGTTTGAAAATTCTAATGAAAAATTTATAAACATCAAATAGTATAGTTGAGGCCCTCAATCATAAATGTATACACACCAAACTACTGTCTTTTTTAGGCTTCTACAGTCGCTTCGGACTATATCACACGATAGCTATGACTTACGAGTTTAAGTAGCTCTATTTTCGTACTTCCTTTTGCGATTGCTTGTATAATAATTTCAAAATAAATCTAAAGATTAGGTAATAACTCAATTAAAATACTAAAAAATATTATATGTTATATTTTAAATAAATAAATTATTCTTTTTAAACTAAACAAATAAAATTAAATAATTATTTTAATATTTTTTAATAATCATATTTATGTCAAAAAGAGAGTACTTTTAAAAAATGTATAATATAAATAAGTCAAAACTTTATATATATTACTTGAAATGATGTAAAAAGTGTTATAGATCATAATAATTGTCGATTTCAAATTTTAATTTTTGAAATTTCATCAATGTCATATAAATTGTAACAGAGAGAGTAACATAAAATATAGCGACTATAAGTTCAATAATTAATAACTTGAAATATTTAAAATACATATAAAAAATCTATCAACGTTATAAAAATTGGAACAAAGAAATATATATTAAGCCCACGTCAGTACGAACACCGCGAAGTGACCTAAAAAAAACCCATTTGCAAAATCAGTAGAATAGCCGCTGGAAAACAGCAGTTTGGTCAAAGGGTGTTATCTGACTGTCATCACACACGCCTCTATGAAGTAGTTTTCTTCTTGCCTACGTTTATGTATTGGAAACTTAGTAAGCAAATAGGTAAGATGTTTGCTTACTACTATATAATATTAGGATACATTATATAATATACCTTATTTGAAAATATGAATTAAGAATAGGTCTATCACCAGATAAATAGTACAAAACATTTCATTTTCTTCCTCAGAAGGATCATATGATTATGCCTGAAATATAAAACATACTATTCATCATATATATAAATTATGTATTAAAAATAGAGCGTATGTCATCCACTTCAATTTGATTAACTATATATGCGTGTGTGATACTCCTTGATATTCTTTTGCTAATTTAATTAAAAATACGAAGTCAATAAAAATGTTCTTCAACTTGTAGGTTGTATCGAGTAATACTCATCCACCTTAATTCTAAAGTTCCATATGCATAATTTTCTTATGCATACTAACATTTGTTTGTTTTTCATTCTTTTATTGTCCAAATGGACCTCACATAGATTATAAGATAGGAAACTAAACTTATGTCTTTTGAAGCAAATTTTTTACATTCAATACTTCACACATTTATTATCCCTTAATTAATTATAATTAACATCTTTATTAAAATTCATGTGCTGACATTATGTTGACGTTAACGCTCGTCTTATATGATATCCTATATATCGATGAAGTGTTACAAAGGATACCAATAGAGTATCAATATAAGGCTTTTCTTTGATACCCTATCAGCATCATATCTTAATTATTATTTTTATTTATTTCATTTAAAAAAAACGCAATTCTATATAATACCGATAGCATTTAAATATCACAGTGGATACCAAAATTGTATTAATATATCGATAGAGTATCATAGAGGATTAAACTCAATCCTACATGATATTGATATGGTATCAATACCGAAGGACTATCACGAAGAATATATTTTCTATTAATTTAGAATTTAACAATTTTCTTTTAATTATTTCTTATTTATTTCTTAAAAAGTAAGAAGCCAATCTTATATGATACCAATAGTATATTAATATACCGATAGAGTATTATAAATGATTTAAGCTTACTTATATATGATACCAGTATGGTATCAATATACCAGCAGCGTATCACAAATGATATATTTTCTATTAATTTAGAATTTAATAAATGAAATTGTGATTTAATAATTTTCTCTTATTTATTTCTTAAAAAATGCTCAATCCTATATAATACCAATAGATTATAGAATACCGATATAGTATCAATATACTTATAAAATATCACAGAGGGTTAATTCATGGCAATTATGCTGATGTTGAGCTGACTCGTGAGCGAAATAAAAAAAAATGAGGTAGGAGGGTAAATAGTTTAGACCATAGTTTCATTAAGAATAAATAATTTGAATTGGATCTAATTTGAATAAATAATATTACAATTAGATATATTTTATGTAATTTGCCATATGAGATATTTTTTGTTTTAGGCCCGGGTCATTTTATCGGAGCCAATTTATGTAGGCACAATACAGAAATTAACCCCTTATCTTGGGGCAAAATTTTAACTTGGAACTTCAACTTTTAAAATGTACAAACAGACACTCTAACTTGCCCATTTTTTATCAATTAGGCACAGCTTTCCAGCAGCCTAAGTGTGTGAGACACACCCGTTATGATGTGTTTTTTCAGTCCAATCACGCTATGCCACATCATTGAACTTATTCCACCTATTTATAGTTTTTTAAAAAAGAAAATGTCATGTCATTAACACTATTCCACATATTTATAGTTTTAAAAAAAAAAGTAAAAAAACATTTGTGATTGGCAAAAATAAATTTATTTTTAAAAATTTAAATTTTACAAATTTTAAATTTTTTTTACTCCATCTCACTAAATTTATTTAAAAGTAAAAAGTAAAAAAATACTTGTGATTGGCCAAAACAAAAATTTAATTTACAAAAAAATTATTTTTTTAAAATTTTAATTTTTTTACTCTCCCTACAGCACCCCATTCCCCACCCAAAACCCAGCCCCACGCCCCACCCCCATCCCTATACAAAAAAAAAAATAATAAAAATTTATATTTACAATAAATTCAAATATTAAAAAAAAATCATTTTACAAAAAAATCAAATTTTAAAAATTTTATTTTTTTACAACACCTTGGGCCTCATTGGGGCCCCCACCCCACCTCCCATTCCCATACAAAAAAAAATTAAAAAAATTTTCTTTTTTACAAAAATTAAGAATTTTAAAAATTTTAATTTTTTACTCTACCCCACTTCTAACCCCGCTACCTTTACCCTTTCACCTCCCAAAAATAATTTTAAATATTTATTTTAAAAAAAATCAAATTATAATTTTTTTTAATGTCAAAAATTAGAAAAAAAAATCTT
>JAOTQR010000001.1:22061012-22079398 GCA_025774065.1 Solanum ossicruentum | reverse complement strand
CGGGATCGTCCCTAGCTAGGTCCTTCCTTAACCTCTCGGGCTACCACCCATGATAGGATCATCCCGGCTTGGTGATTCTTCCACCCCTCGGGCTACCACCCATCAATAAACAATATACTTTATCTTTTAATTACCTTTGGGATGATTCTTTTGGTGGTCATAATATTGGAGCTGTAGGACTGTAGATGTAACATATGACATGTAGATAATCATACAATACAATATGACAGTGAAAAGAGTACGTTACATAAATAATGAAATGCAGATGAGATGAAATAACTCGTGAACTTTATTTGGCAAAAAGAACCCATGTAGCTTGGTATCAATGTATGTATGCAAATCTGAAGGTGACTATGTATGTGAGCATATGAACATGTGAAAGAGTGGAGACATGGCTATTTGTTATGTCAGAGTAGATAAGAGCCTTTATGTACCAAGGAAGAACCTAGGTTTCATGCCAATTAATACGAAATCAAGTAGCCTTACATACCTCATTGTATGACCTTGTTACTACCTCAAGATAACCTTTCCTTCCTCCAAATATTTATCTACAATATAGTAGGTGATTAAACTAATAGCTAATAGATACATCTTGGCAGCCCAATCACATAAAAAAATAACACACGGGCAGCAAGCGGGTGTTTATAAACCTGAGTGTATTCTTTCAACCTTTCCCCCTTAATCGTATTTTCCAATACACATTCTCATATACATATCAAGTGCAACCTATTCTAGTGCCACAACAGTCTTACAATAGCCCATAAAGCACAACACATAACGATTTTATAGAACCTACAAATGGACAGCATAATGTTACGCCCCTTTACCCCATTTTGACGTCGACAATTCCAAACACATTCCAACTTTAACCAAACTGTTCTCAAAATATCTATATATAAAAATAGCCTTGAACCAGTCTCAGAACAGTAACAAATCAATCATTAAGGACGTGAGGCAATAGCCTTCCATCCACCAGCCCAAAAGTTCATACTAAGAACACAACTACGATATCATATAAGGACTCACTTTTGTGGATTGTGAAAGTGGTAAAGCAGCCTGGTTACATTACTGTAAAAATAACCTTTGTTAGATACATAAGTACTATTTCATAATATAGCTAACCAAGAAGAGAAAAGCCTCTTGATTAACAAGAAATGTGTACAACAATCCTTAGAATACAAGATGTCCAGAATTTCCAGCACAACATACTAGCATATACTTCTTGTTTTTCATGAAGAAACCATACTAAATACACAACTATGATTACTTACCTTTGCTTTCAAGATTCAGGTTACTTTCAAGAACCCTAAAGGGTTGTGTTAGCTGCTTTGTAAAGTGAAGTAAAGAGAGAAAGAAAAGTCTTTAGGAAGCTAAAAATTTTCTCCAAAGTGAAATGACTTAAGGGCTATTTTGAGCCCTTTATAAAGGTTCCTTTGGCCGACTTACTCTTGGACTTTTGACCACATAACACCACATATTATTAATCTAGTTATGCAGTAGCTTTTCCCTTACACTTGGGCCTAATTGGGTCTCAAAGTTGATAGCTTTTGCTGCCCATTTTCCAAACTTCTCTTCACTTGGTTTGGGCCCAAATGGGTTAGCGTGTCGTGATGTACTTGGGCTTTTTCTATATTCTACTTGGGTTGAAAATATAGTCCATTTATGATGCTAAAACATTATCTAAAGTGATACCCTTAACACGAACTTTTTTCATAATCAGACTTGAACAAATTTGACGTCGGGCCTCCTCTCCGTTTAACTAGCAATTTAAGCTAAGCAGGTACGTGACTCACCTGCTATATTCTTAAGTCCTACAAAAACCTCAATTCTCTTACTTCATTTAAGGCCGTGACCTCCTCAATTTGACGCAGAACATATATTCACTCGACCCTCTTAAGCATTAGACGCACATATCCCCCTATAACATGAATATCGAGCACTTTTAAGAATAGGCGCTAATTTGGCCAAAACATATCATGTTTCATTTGCATTGTACTAGTATTTTAAGATATGAGGTGTTACAATAAAGAAGCTGAAAGGGATACTTTTTAATGTGCTGGTAAATGTTGATAAATTCCTCTTTCCCGCCGACTTCATTATCCTTGATTGTGAGGTTGATTTCCAGTTGCCCATCATATTGGAAAGACCATTTCAAGCCACTTGGAGGGACTTACTGGATATGGATTCAAGTCAACTTCGGTTCAGGGTCAACGACGCAAAAGTTGTTTTTGACATAAGCCAATCAATGAAACATCCGGATGAGTTTAAGAGTGAAGTTTGGGCCATTGAAGATTTTTGATGATGGATGATGATAAAACCGAGCCACGATACTAAACAAGGTGCTTCTTAGGAGGCAACCCAAATAACTTTTATGTTTTTGGCTTGTTTTTAAGTTCATTTTGGTTGTTTGAATTGTTAGGTCATAGATTGATGTTTATTTTAAGTGTTAAAACATTGAATTAGTTGTGTCATATTGGAAATTGGTGTATTTTGCAATTTGGTTTACAGGTACAAATCAAGGGCTGAATATTTGAAGAATATTCCATTGGAGAAGCCTCTATGAGCAGGGGTGCGAGTCGTAGTTCACACTATGACTCGTAGTCATTTCTTGTAGAGGGAAACAATAAGGATTGAAAGTTGGCACACACAGTATGAGCCAACCTTACGATTCGTAGGGTCCCCTACGAGTCGTAAGTGGGGTTCGTAGTACCCAGGTTTGAATTTTGATTTTTCTAAATGTTGAGGTCTGCTACAAGACCAGGACCTACAATTCAGAGGAAGCCTTATGACTCATAGTTGGGGTCTCGTAGACCCGAACTGCAGAATTTTTAAAGTCGACCTGGTTTATTATATTAGGGGTCAAATATTCATTTGACTCCTTATTTTCCTCATCTTTAAAGGTTCCTTCTCCCAAAAGTTTTCCCGCACCATATCTCTTATTGTTTCGACACCAATTCCATTAACCCCACCAATTTCCAACAATTTTTTCCGATGACCCATTCAGTAGGGTTTCGGCTCCCTTCTATTTCTCTCATTGCATCTAGATGATCTTCATTTTCTCATTTGGCACACTTATATTATGATCTTTGAATAGTGTTGAATGAGTGAGAAATTTTTTTATCATAGTGAGTATACCCATGAGAAAATGACTGCATAAGCATCAGAATTGGGATTTAGGTTTTGTTAAACTCCCTAGCGTGATTTGAAATTGTATGATTGCTTTGGTTGGGTTATTGTAATGTTGGTATGTTGATATATGAGTTTAATGCATCATTTTTGTGTGATCAATTTACAAACTCATGTCAGGGTTAAAAATTTGGGGATATTGATGTGTGTTTGAAATGACCCCAAAAAGTACCCGAAATATGCCTCAAAAGTCCCTGGAATCATAATTTCCATATATCTCAAAATTCGTGTGTGATATCAAAAATCCAACTTCATATTCTTGTTTAGGGAGTCAAATTGAGTGGAAGATGTGTCTAAACACAATTTGAGAGAAACCATATCAAAAATTGCAAATCGCAAAATACGATTTCCAGAGAGGTTTTCGCACGCCTGGCGCGATGCGCCAAGGGCGCACCTCTGTGTATTTTTTTGTCTAGTTTTGACCTCGGTCCAAGACTTTTAATTCTTGGGCATAAGCGTTTCCAAACGTGAAAATACCTATACTTAGCCATTTTCACCCTCATATCATTCTAAGCATTTCCCAATACTCGTTCAAACACTTAACCAATATTTCATCTCCTAAACTCAAGTCTCAAAAAAACTCATCTGGATCTAAGGATTTCTCCTCAAGTTTCAAGTCTCGATCTCCAATCTTCATCAAGTTCATCTCCAAAGCTAAGGTATGTGGGTTTCTTTCACCCATGATAACAAGCTTCCTTTTACCCGAATTTGCATGGTTCAAAGTTGATTTTTACAAATGAGTCTTATTTATTATGGAAAATCACTGCATACGATGTTGGGGTCTATGAAATTGTTACAATATTACTATATTTTGGGCTATAAATCTAATATTTAATGTGAGATTTGATGAAGGATTTTGGTCTATATTGCTTGAGGGTGTTACTAAGTATCTATTAATGGTTTTACGTTGAACTTTCTAGCATGATAACACTCTTTAATTGCATGGTTTTACACTAGCATTATATACCCTCTAAGTGTTTGATAAAATGTCCGGGTATGGGTTCTTGAGGAATTGAAGGTCCAATGCATGTATTAAGAGTTGAATGACTATATAATAATGAAATGGTGATGAAATAATTATGAAATGAATGTATGCATATGGTATTCTCTATATAGTGTTGGAATGTGACCATGCCCTACTCGAGGGTTGCATGCCGGGTAACCGTGTCAAGGGGTTCGTACCTTGATAACCATGTCGAGAGGTTTGTACCTTGATAACAATGTTGGGGGTTTGTACCTTGATCACTACAAGTGGTAGGGTGTGATGATCCACTAACCATGTCGGGGGGTTTGTACTCCGCCACCAAGGGTGGTAGGGTGAGACGATCCATCAACTAATTGAAGGGGTTTGTACCTCAATCACGAAGGGTGGTAGGGTGCAACAATCTACCAATATGATAGTGGTCTCTTCTTACACATGTATAATGTTCTATGTAAGCATGTTTTACGTAAGCATTAATCATACATGCCATCTTGCTATTATGTTACCCATTGAGAATTGTTATTCATTTTGCCTATGACGCCTATATATTGTTGCATTGCATCCTACATACTTAGTACATTCAAATATACTAATGCATACACTATGCCTATAAGATGTCACCATGTAGGAACCGGTGCACTGCTTGATCATCATTCTTCTCCACGTGGCTAGTACGATTGTCTCCCAAGCTAGTTGGTGAGTCCTCAATTCGGGGATGTTACTTATGATCACTTGCTATGTATTAAGACTATATTCCTTTAATATATGTATAGACTAATGAGGGTGAGCCCAGTTGTTTGTCGCAGCCCCTGCGCTTATCTATATAGTAGAGGTGTTGTTGGACATGTTATGTATCTATGCTATGAGCCATAATTCTCTTGTTTCTTGATGATATGATATGAAAGTTTACCTTAGCCCCAATTACCTTGTTCATGATTAGCTCTCATTGTCATTTTAAGTGCTTCCGCGACTAAGTATGTGTAATGATATGCTATGAGGCTTGTTTGGGGTTACTTTGGGTTCCCCATTCACCGATCACGTCTAGGCCCTATGCTTTGGTGGTGATAGTGTTCTAATAAGCTAATGCATGTTACCCTTATATGGAGTTGTTGTGACCTCTTTGTGAATCTCCATTCTTGTGTATTATTGTTGATGATTGTGAATTGGAGATTAGTTGATCTTGGGTATATATTGAATATGAGTGGGATTGTTGTTTGATTGTGGGATAATGGTTAATTGTGTTGACATGATTTATAATGGGGTTAATTGTGTGTTTGGGATGATGTGCTGCTTCGATGTTGTTTATTTTTGTCAATTAAATAGTTTTTGGTTCTTGTGGGAAGGTTATAGACACCCTAGGTGCCATCTATTTTCTGCTACGAAGACCTACTACATGTTGGAGGTTGCCCTACGAGTCGTAGTGGTCCCTCATAGGTGGCAACAGTCACCTGTGGTACCTTAACACTTACCATACGAGACCTACCTACGACTCGTAGTGCCTACAACGAATCATAATGAGGGACTCATCGGACTTGCCTTGTTTTGAATTGTATTCTATTCCCTACTACGAGCCCAGGATATGACTCCTAGGTCAACCTATGAGTCGCATCTGAGCCTTGTATCTATGATCATAATTTTATTTTTCAAGCACCTTAGAACTACGATGCTATTGTATGACTCATAGGCCACCCTACGAGTCGTACCTATGCCTCGTACCTGTAGACCTGCAATTGATTCACTACATAGTGTTTATGTTTTCTTTTATTGGTTTTGTTACTCTTTGTTGATTCTCTTGTGTAAACCTTTTGTGATCAAGGATTATGATGCCCATTGTCTATTATGGGGTTGCATTTTTAGGACATATGGCACCGAAGGCGAAAAGAGAAGATATTAAAGCCTTGGGTCGACGGTTGGGGGATGAGCCATCTGATGATGAGCAATCTGAGGGATCTATGGAAGTCCACAGAGTCCGGATAGACCCTGAGGCAAATGTGCTCCAGATTAGAGCCCGTGCTGCACTAACACCGAAGGAAGTTACTATTCTCTCCCAGTCTGAAGAGGAGGGTAATAAAGACAGGTCAGATGATGGTTTCTCACTTTCTGAGTCGGGATCTATTGAGGCATCTCAAACCCAACCTAAGGAGGTTGATTCTCAACCTCTGGCGGATCCCACTTCTACTGCCACTTCTACAGACCCTAAAAATACTAGATGGCGCATTCTTGGCATGAAAGAAATATATGACGAGTTGGAACCAAAGGGTCAAGGAAAGCCTGTTCTGCAATTTCACAAGGAGTCGAGACTCAACGACTCTAGATGAGTATGGTGCCAAACTTGAGGGAAGAGATCAACTTCCACGGGCTTGGATGGCTATCACAGAAGTTGGGAAAGTATGCCCATATCTAGTCCGGGAATTTTATACCACCTACTATGCCACTATTCTTCAAGATCTTCCTAGAGGGAAGAAACCTATAGAGCAGCCGAGGTTGTGAGAAGTGCTAGTCCGAGGTGAAATTGTTGACATGTCAGAGGATACTATTAGGAGGGTTCAGTTCGGGCCGAACTACAGAGTACCTCATTCTACTACAGAGTGTGATGATAGAATTACAAACATGAGGAAAGTGGTGAGCGAGAAGAATGTAGAGATGAAGATCGAGTTGCTCAGGTGGATAGCTAGCCATATATGAGAGGAGGGTTTTGAGCCTACATAGGTCACAAAGCACGCTGATCAGATCGTGAAGTCCCACCTCTCATTCCGGGCCAAATTTTGGTGGTCTATTATTCATTGGCACATTAGGCCTACTTTTACAAATAACATGATCACCTTGGAGAGAGATGTACTATTGGCCAACATTCTAGTTGGCTACAATATAGATTCGGCCTGAGTTATGGCGGAGCAGATCCATGAGTCGCGATTCATACCCAGACCTCATTATCTTTTCCCATCCTGATACATAGATTATGTAATGAGGCAGGGGTACACGTCTCCCTTCACTTGGACCCACATGTAGATGTCCTGCACACCATGGATCCCAACCTAATTAAGGCTAATGAAAACCAGGTGGCCCTACAAAGAGAAACTTCTCTTCCTATCCCAGATCCTTTTCCGCAAGAGTCAACTCCAGCCACCACTAGTTCTACTCCAGTTGCTTTAGAGCTGCCTCGAGCTATAGAAATAGAGGCAATGATATCCTCCGACATACCTGCCCAGCACCTTCCACTACTTCAATTGATTCCGCAGACTGATTCGAGTGGACCACAGAGGAGGAGATCGGACCCTAGGATCAGATGGATGCCAATGCTTAAGCACCAAGTGTTTAATATTTTTGACCCCCGTCCTTATTTGCTACTTATGGATACTTTGTTCTTTGTTAGAAAATTATTTTCTTTATGTTGGTTTTGGATATTTTTAAATTTTTTTTTGAATGTTAATCTTAAGTAGGTTTTGGATTTTTTGTTTTTAAATTGTTAGTTTGTGGTATATATATGTTTATATATGTTTACTTTAAAGACAAAGTATCTTCTTTTGGTGGGGTGTGGGACGTTCCGGATTAAGGTGAAGTCTGATTAGCCTTGAGTCCGTAACTTCTCCTATTTTTAATCCCAAGGTTTTCTTGTCGTGTTTCTTTTTCCTTGTGGATGTTTTAGTTTCTGTTGAACTAGGATGTTTAGATAGTGTAGATAATTTGTAGATATCTAGTGATTATTTTCTTTTGGCATGTGCACAATCTTGAAATATTTTATGAATGTTTAGAAAATTTAGTACCCTCAAAA
Source organism: Solanum ossicruentum (assembly GCA_025774065.1). Lineage (NCBI taxonomy): Eukaryota > Viridiplantae > Streptophyta > Magnoliopsida > Solanales > Solanaceae > Solanum > Solanum ossicruentum. The sequence continues at coordinate 22,071,458 of JAOTQR010000001.1, read as the reverse complement.
TTTTTGAGATTATTGGTTATTATTGCAATCTTGCATATGATTATCTGGCAATATTTGTTCTGAAAATGAGAAGGCAAGTGGAAGCTTGAGGCATGACCTGTGAGTCTATGTTGATTGTGTATGCGATGCCATGAGAGAGTGAGTTTACTTTGTAGTATTCATGCAATGTGTATTGACTCAGAACTTTTCTTATTACTCTAAAATTGGACTGAAGATGTGGTTGATTAGGAAAAGATCTTAGGCCTTTGTTCTTTTAGTGAGATCAATTTTGCCTAAATGACCTACCAAATGTAGTAGTAATCCTTTGTTCCAAATGTTTGAGCTTTACATGTACCTTTTCTTTCTTGAGAACTAGCTAGCCTAACATTGTTTTGTGAAATACTTTGATAATTGACCCTGGTCTATCCTTGAACATGTGAACCTTAATTGAGGCTAAAAGCCTAAGTTGAGGGTGGCTATCAAAAGTGGCCCTAGTTTAGGGAATGGATATTGTATACTTCACCTTAGGCTAAAAACCTAAGTTGAGGGTGACCTTTGTTGTGGTAAAGTAATGAAAATGAGGTGGTTAATTAGTAAAGAAAGAAAGAAGAGAAAACCATGTGTCAGGTGAGAGAAAAAGAAACAAAAGTTAGCAAAATGAGTTCAAAAATAAGGGACAACTGAAAAAGAGAAAGAAAGCACCCGGAAAAAACTTGAAAAGGAAGAATAAGGGTGGATTGAATGAAAATGGTTGAGTTTTGAAGGTAAAAGTGTTGAAAAACATGGTTCAATGATAGCTTTTAGTCACTACTTGCATAAAATGTCATACCAAAGCCCCATGAGCCTATGTTACAAGCCTCATAAGCCTTAAAGTAATCCGAATCCACCTTGTCATTAGTCTGGAGTTGAGTATGGGGGAAAGCCTATAGTGTTAGTCATTTTGCATGAATTTCAGTTGTGAGAGTGAGAATGCTTGTACAGTCCCAGAATTTTAAATGCATTTTGAGTGAGATAGAGGACTTCTTTTCTGTGAGGGCATCTGCACTGCATGATTGCATATCACTAACTTAGTGATTATAGATTGTTGGTACTCCTTCACTTGTCATAGTTGGATTGCTGGATGCATCATTGTGTTTTGGTTTCCTTAGTAGCTTAGCAATTAGGTTTTGAAAATGAGAGGTGGGTACCTAAATTGGAGTTAAATAATGTATATGTCGTTAGAGTAATTGCTATGTGTTTCTCATTGTCTACTTAGATCGAGTCATCGCTTGAGGACAAGCAACAGTTCTAAGTTGAGGATGTTGATGTGTTGTCCAAATACTACACAAATTGATGCTTAAAACATGGGATTTCGCAAGTTCTTAATGCAACTTTTTATGATTTTTATGTATTTTTGTGTTAGTTGTACAGAAAATACAGGTTGGCATGATTTTGGGAGAAAATGACAGCTTTTGCTAAAGTATAGGACATATGAGTCACCCTATGAGTTGTACCCCAAGCTACGAGTCGTAAGGTGACCTCGTAGCATGAATAGTGAGCAAAATTAGGAATATGGTAAGTGGAGGTTAGCCCTACGAGGCCACTCTATGAGTTGAAGATCTCACTAAGACTCGTATAGGTGGGATCGTAGCAAGAAATAGTGAGCTAAAAGTTTATACCAAGAACTAAAGGCCTAGACTACGAGAGGAGCATATGAGTCGTAACCCAAGCAATGACTCGTAATAGTTGGTCGTAATAGTCAACTCCAAAATACCAAAGTGCTGACTACGAGACCCCGATTACGACTCATAGGTCATCCTACGAGTTGTATTTGTGCGACGTATCTGCTGCCAACTGTCTTTTCTATTTAATTTTTAGGATGAAATTGAAAATAGTATAAATACTTAATGATAGGGTTTTACAAAGAGACTTCAGACTTGAATATTTTGGAGATTCCACTTTGAGTATTATCTCTAGAATATTTCTAGGGTTTAGTTTAGATTTCAATTTTTAATTTGAAGACCCACTTTGTGGGTTTGAAAAATCACATTGTACTCCTCTTTCATCTATCAAAGCTTGTGGTTCAAAACTTGAAGGTGTTTTTTGTTCTTTATTGTTTTGGGTAAACTCTCAACCATGTCTTTTACATTCATTGTTATTGATTTGAGCTTAGCCATGAGTGGCAAAGCGCCCACAACTTGGGGTTGTGGGAACCATGAGTAGTTGACTTGAAATAACCTAGACTTTGTGCATTTCTCTGATTTGGGTTTTGCATGTATTGTTTATTTCCCTTCGTTTTTGATTGTTGTTTGGTGGTGGCCAACATAAAACCCCTCCTACTGTCGTGATCCCGACCAAGGTAGTGACAAATAGGAAAAGGGAAGTAAATGACAGGATTTGATTGATGTGTTCTCATCTAATCAACCAACCCTATCCAAGGGGAGATTGACTAGGACAATGGGCAACAGTTAGTTGGCACACCATGGTTGCCGACCAAGCGCATGGTGAAATTCGACCTTCACAGTCACAAGGGGGCAGGAAAAACCTAAGTTACCGTCCTGTATGCGAATTCCCAATCAGGATTATGTTGTCTAGGGTAATTGAGTCAACAAATCATAGGGAACACAATTCCCAAGTTGCTCTTTTAGCCTTTTGGCCCTAGAGCTAGTTCAACTTGAAGAATGTCTTTTTCTCTATATGAAATTCCTTGTCAATACCGGCAACAATGAAATTTATAGTAAAAGGAAAATCCGTCGACTTTAAAAATCGTGAGGGTTCAAGTCCCTCTATCCCCAAAAAGACTATTTAACTCCCCAACTATTTATCCGACCTTGCCTTAGACTTCAAAGCGGATCATGGCAGGGGGAGACACGAGCGAACACGCCCATTCTTCAGCCGTAGTGTGAAAGGCACATGAGTCCGAACGCTATGTTGAAACAAGGGACGGGGAGAGGACACCCGGGCATAGCGGAAATAATCATCTAATACAGAAGGAAGCTTCTCATCCGAATCAACTTCGCGCTGGGTGAGATCAGATATATGATAGAATGAGCAAAATGAAGGTTGCATTAATGATAAATATCTCTGGGGAGACCACTAAAAAAAGATTGAACATGCGGGATGAACCAATTCTGCTTTCATTTCCCCCGTATGGAGCACTGAGTTACTTAATAAAAGCAATTGAGAAAATCCACTTTTGAATTCGACTATTAAACTTATTCATTCCACACTTCACGAACTCCGCTATATTTAAATGGGTCTGAGGTTGAATCATTTTTTTAATCCGTTCTTTGAATGCAAAGGGGCCGATTAATGAGAAGGATCTCTAGTGCCACTAATGTAATAGGCGCACTCAACCACCCTCCTCAAACTGAACGCTCCTGAACCTCCTTTTTCGACATTGACACGAAGACGCCCCACTAAGCTAAGCGGCAAGCTTATAAAACAAGATTATCCACAATTTAGCACAATTAATATTCTAAAAAGGGAGAATTCGCTTTGAAGAAGCTATTCCCTAGATAAACATGTAATAAACTCAAATTATTACGAATAGGTATTTCTAATGATAAATAAGTATGTATGGACCGAGAAAGAAGGGAAAAAAGAGAGGTCCGAAGGTTTAGAAGTCCTAGAGCTAGTCGATTCTTCAGTCTATCCTATTATTTTTGGGAATCCCAATTTCGGGAGTCGCAGAGGCAAAAACGAGTGGCAAAGTAAGTGATGCCCGGGTGGGTATCACGAACGAAAGCACTTGCTTGATTATACGTCAAAGAAGATCGATTCCGTAAAAGATAAGATTAGTAAATGACAATTAACTTCAATTTGATCTTTGTGACTCAATTTGATTGTCTTCCTGCATACTTAGTGTAGTGTTTATTTTTGTTCTTCATTTTGAATCTCAAACCCCTCCCCCCTCCTTCCATTTTAGAGAATATAGAGATTGCTACTTGAAATGATTGTTAGTGGATCAACTTCGTCAAGCCCCATATTTCCCGTGGATTCGACCTTAACCTTTGGTTAGGTTTATTGCTGATTGCGATCGCTTTGTTATTGGAGCATGAACATAAGCGACAAAGTTAATGAGTTTGAGTTGGACTTACTCTTACTTATTTCAGTGCTCGATACTCCTCCTAAGACTCAATGCTCATAAGGCTCCTCATCTCAATTAGTCTCATAGAGACTCTCATCATCTCATTAACTCCACTCAATTGGCCCTTTCGGCCTATCATCTCAATTATCTCATCAACTCCAATTCTTATTTAAGAACTCAAGGACTTAAATCATCATTAAGAAGATGTCAACTAGACAAAACTCTGGAGTTCAATTATGAATATTCGAGGGATCATCAAGCTCTATTAACTCATCATCATGCTTACATCATAATCACAATCAACATACTCAAGCCAAGGCTCTAGACTCAATCCCTAAGTTCATTCATGCATTCTTTTACGAATAACATATAGAGTTTATGAAATAATTCAAGTAAAAACACTGAATCATTAAATCAAGTTTATAATGATCATCAACACATGAAAATACATGAAATATATGTAATTTACAAGAAAATATTCAAGAAATATATATAGAGACTTATTATACTCATAAGTCCTCTAGTATCATCAACGAGGCCATATGGAAGAACACTTCCATTCTTTACTTGAGTCTTACATACCTGGTATGATGCTTTGACAGTCAATCTCATGAAAACTCTCTTCAATCCTCTTGAATTCTCGCTCTTCTTCTCTTCTCTTTAGTCTAGTCTTTGGTAGGAGTTTAGAAATACTTAGGAATGTATGTAACCCTATTTATGCTCAACACAACCTATATTGATTGTATTTTAAGTTTAGAAGGTGTTGGAAAAGGTCTAGAATACCTCTCACGAAAAACAGAAATAAAGTTTGTATCGAAAAAGCAAGTTTGCGATGCGAACATCATGTATTTTTGGGGATTATTACTGAAAATTCTCTAATTGAGTTTTCTAATCCCACAGAAAATATTTGGACTAAATTGAAGTGTATGTTTGTGGCAGGGCGCATCGCACACATGTCATGCGCTGTCACTAGAATTCACTTTCGTATCAGAAAATTATCTTTTGATCCAGTTGTTCTCAAAATCAACCGAGATTATTTTTCCACTTAATTTTTCATGTTGGTCGCATATTTGGCATCGAATTTGCCATTGAAATTTGGGAAGATGCTTATGCAAATCTCTTATCTAGGGGTATTTTGGTAATTTTACTGGGTGTTTCAAATCCTTTCGAGTTTCATGGCTCCAAAGTGGATGATGATCCACAAGAATTTATTGATGAGGTTTATAGGATCATAGCCATCATTGGTGTATCCCTAGAAGAGAAAAGAGAGATAGTAGCCAACCAACTTAAGGGTGTTGCTAGGGTATTTTATGACCAATGAATGAATAAGCGGGTTGAAGGGTTGGGTACCATAGCTTGGGAGGAAGTCAAATGTACATTTCTCGACCATTTCTTCCCTTTGGAATTGATGGAAGAAAAACCCAAAAGTTCATCAATCTTTGTCAAGAAAGTATAAGTTTGAGGGAGTATACCCTCAAATTTATCAAATTGTCCAAATATGCTTTAATTATGGTTTTTGATCCAATTGAAAGGGTGAATAAGTTTGTGATGGGAGTCTTATACATAGTGTCCAAATAGTGGAAAATAGCCACATTGGTCAAATATATGGACATTTTGAGGATCATGACATATCCAGAACAAATTGAGGATCAAAAGATGAAGGACAAGGATAGAGAGTTCAAGAGGGCTAGGATTGACGTTGATGGCTTTTTCCATCAAAAGTCAGGAAATGGTGGATATGGTAGAGCTTAAGGTGTGCAAGGGTACTTTGGTCAAGGTTCATCCAACACTTTCACTAAGAGGTTCAACAAAATTAAAAGGTTAAACCACAAGGTTCAAGGAGAATGTTTGGTACTCAAGCTAATCTGACTTGCAAGAAGTGTGGGAAGACTCACAGGGGAGAAATATTTGGCCACATTCTATGTGTGTTATAGGTGTGGTAAGTCCGGTTATCATGCTAAGGATCGTCTAATTTTTTAATATTGCCAAAAGGTATGGATAGATTTGTTGTTTATTGTGATGCCTTACAGGTTGGGTTAAATTATGTTTTGATGCATCATGACATGGTTATAGTTGCTTCAAGACAATTAAAGTTGCATGAACGAAACTACCCAACTCATGATCTTAAATAGCGATGGTTATAATTGTGTTGAAAATTGGTGTCCCTATCTTTATGGAGTGTAGGTTGATATTCACCGGTCACAAAAGCTTACAACATGTGTTTAGCCAAAGGAATTTAAATCTTAAGCAAAGAAGGTGGCTTCAACTACTAAAGGATTATGATATAAGTGTATTATACCATATTGAAAAGGAAAATGTGGTTATCGATGCCTTAAGAAGAAAGTTTATGAATAGCATTACTCATGTTAAGGATGAAAGAAAGAGGTTGGGTAGAGATGTGCATTGATTGGCCCATTTTGACATTAGGTTGAGTGACTTTAAGGAGGAAAGTAGAGATGTGCATTGATTGGCCCATTTCGATATGAATCAGCCATACTTGAGTTGACTAATCTAGCGATTAATAAGAAAATTAGGATTTCCTCACAAGGGGGAGATAGAGTACTTTATTACAAAGGCCAATTATATGTTCCAAATACTAATGGCCTAAGAGAGATGATATTAAGTAAAGGCTATAACTCTCGATATTCTATTCATTTGGGATCTACCAAAATATATAGAGATTTAAAAGAAAGTGTACTCGTGGAATGACATAAAGAAGGACAGAGAAATTTTATGGCAAAATGTCCAAATTACCAATAAGTAAAGTTTGAACATCAAAGATCGGGATGTCTAGCCTAAGTTATTGAAATTTCTACTTGGAAGTGGGAAGATATGAATATGGACTTCATAACAAGTTTGCTTCATACCTGTGGACAATATGATTTTATTTGAATAATTGCAGATCAAATGATAAAATCAGCATATTTTCTATCGGTCAAGACTTATTATAGTGCTACAAATTATGCAAAGATCTACATATAAGATCTTATGAGACTTTATGGTGTGCCTTGTGTATTATTTTATATCATATTATTCAATTCACTTCACACTTCTGGAAGTATTTTAAAAGGGTTTGGGTACCAAGGTTAAGCCAAGTACCATTTTCCACTCTCAAACCGATGGACAGGCAGTGAGAATAATTCAAACTTTACAAGATATGTTGCTGATTGAGTTTGCTTACAACAATAGTTAATCACTCGAGTATTGAAATGACCCCTTTTGAAGTTTTATAGGTTAAGAGATATAGGTCTCTAGTGGGATGGTTCGAAGTAGGTGAAATGATGTTGGTAGAACCTAATTTGGTAGTTGATGCTATGGAGAAGGTAAGATTTATTTAGCAAAAGCTAGATGCTGCCTAGAGCTGCCAGAAGTATTACTTGAATGTAATAAAGGGGGAAACTGAATTCAATGTGGATGATGAGGTCTATTTGATTATTTCATCCATAAAGAGTATAATGCAATTTGGTAATAAAGGGAAGTTAAGTTCTCGGTACATAGGTCTACGTAATATCCTACGGCAGATTTGTGAGGTTGCATATGAGTTAGATTTACCATTAGAGTTAGGTTCAACTTATATGATATTACGTATGTCCTTACTAAGGAAATGTATGGGTGATGTAAGTTTTATGGTGTCATTGAAAAATGCAGGTATGATAGAAAATTTTACTTTTAAAGAGGTTCCCATTGAAATTTTTGATTGATAAATTAAGAGGTTGAGAAAAAAAAAAAGAAATACATTCATTTATGTCTCATGGAGGAACTAAAAAGTTGAAAGTGCTACATGGGAAGCAAAGTCAACAAGATGATGTGTGTTCCTTACCTCATTCCCTCCGTTTCAGCCTAAGGCACCTATTATTTCATGCTCAAGTCCTTCAAATTTCGATGTTTTAGCTTTTTCATATTATAACACATGTATGTATACTCATGAAACTAATTTTAACTATTCTTTAATGCGAAGTTTGAAATTTTCATGAAAATGATATTTAAGTTGCATTTTGCATCAATGCTGGATTGTTATATATATTCTCTATTCTATTCAAGCTAGTCTTTATCTCATTTGAGGATGAATGTTCCCAAGAAAGAGATATTGTAATACCCCATAAGTTGAAAAGTCAAAAAATAGAGTTCGAAGGACATTTGCCTAAGAAAATGTAGCTTCTAGGAATTTGGTGCCCTTCATGAGGCCCTATATGAAACGTTTGAGGGACCACCAAACCATATAGAGCACTAATGGTCTAAGTCTGACAAATATGAATGAGTAATGAAGGGGTCCATGACCCATGGTCTATTGTACAGACAACAGACCATATAGGGTCTCGTGGTACCCATCGATGGCTAGTGTTCGGTGACCCTTGCATCATGGGTACTTGTACAACCCATGGTCCTCCATTAAAGCTACCTTGACCAGTGTTACAATCCCTTATATGGTCTATGGTGCCTTGTATAGCCTATATGGAGTCCCATACAAGGGCCTTCCAAAGTAATTTGTCCAGGATCATTTAAGTCCTATTTCAAATTACTCATGAATGAATACAGACATTTGTGGGACAAATTTTATTATATTAGTTACCATATGTCATCCTAATTTACCCATTTTCACCAAATTCTCAATTCACAAAATCTTCTCTCTAGAAAACTTGCTTAAGACCTTCTTCTTCTTCAAGTAAAAGTTCAATTAAAGATCAAGAAAATTCCTCCAAATTCAAGGTAATTTTCTTGTAATTCTTTTAGATTGTACATTAAGGTATATGGGTATTCATCTATTGGTCCCTTTCACACATGGAGCCCGAAAATTCTCAATTTTTTCTATTGATTTCAAGTATGAATTTTATGAGTTTCGTTTCATTCTCTTTCAATCACATGAATTAAGCTTCAATCAATATTTGTTTACTCAGTAATGTATGAATACTATTTAATTGCATGATTTTGATGAATTTCAAGTGATTTCTCTATAAAGCTATCTAGGGTTCATGAGTATGAATGTGCATGGATCCTTATGATCATGATTTTAGTTGATAATTTCTATTGTAATTATACATGATATTATTTAAATTGCATATTTTAAGTTGGTTGAGACAAAATCCACACTATTACCCTAGTCTATAATGAACTATGATTATAAATGAAAGAGCATTTCACCTATATTTTATTAAAATGCTTATGTATAATTTATAGAAGTCCTAAATGTGTTAATGAATGTTGCAGAAAGAGTTGTCTCACCTAATCATGAATTCTAGATGTGATAAGGACAATTCTCACAATGATGACTAACTAAGATTTTATAAGCTACTCTAGATGAATAATAATTTTCAATGACTCAAGTTATGACATGTTTTTCATTGTTTTAATGTACTATAATTTATGATTTCGTGGAATTTGAATTAGCCTGAGAAGGTTTGAGATGGGGTTCGGTCCGGACGACTTTAAGGTTACCTCCGAAGGAATCCTAGTAGCAACCTCTTATCTAAAACTATGTGCCACCATAGGTTTTCTTATAGGCCTAGCTGGTCGATCCATATATAGCTCATGATGTTGATTGATTGTACCATCACGGAGTCTACCTCGACAAATTCTCTTCTCGATTTGGGAGTAACATGGAATTTTATGTTATAACTCACATGATCTTATTGTCGATTAAGGTCGATATCCCACAAAATGATTAAGTTTACTTTTAAGCTTACTCAAAATTTGTGATAGAGTTTTAGAGGCTTAAGGTTTTTAAGAGTGGCTTTTGGTACTTATCGAAGCTACAACTCTTAGAATAGAATTTTGTCAGATTTGGAGTGTACAATTTAGTCTAAGAGCTTCCTTGTTTTCTATTTTAAAATTATATTATTGATTTGAGGACATGAGTTAAAATTTGAGTTAAATTGAATCAAGAATTGACTTTGGTCAATGTTTTGAGTTTGGATGCTCGTATCAAATTTTTATTAATTTTTTTAGATTCATAGAATGATTTTAGCTCTAGAATAAGATTTGGTATAATTTTTGGATCACCGAGAGAATTTTGAAAATTCTAAAGTCTTAAATTGTTCTTGTTACAATTAATCAAAATTTAGATCAAGGAGACCTCGAATTTGATTTCTGACAATTTTATTAAGTCCAAAATGTCAAATTTAATTAATTAGGTTGTATATATAATTTATGCATATGGAATTCAGAATGAATTCCAAAGTTGATTTCGAACTATGTGTTATTTACAAATTGACTAATAGTGTATGGATCACACCAATTTCTGGGCGATTGATTTGTTGATTGAGACAAGTGAATTTATAAACATTACTTGAGGATATCAAATTTTGTATTTTTCTTCCTTGTACATGTTAAACCCCGAAACTTCTTAAGATTAATTATTAATTGGGATTAATTGTGGGGATTGAAGTATAGCTAAAATTGTA
>JAOTQR010000001.1:21987534-21999125 GCA_025774065.1 Solanum ossicruentum | reverse complement strand
GCGTGTAAGCTGCGGGTGATGTAATTGTAGGTAGGGTAACGAGTAGGAGAAGGAGAAGAAGAGCGAGGGGGGGGGGGGGGGCGGAGGGGGGGACGGAGAAAAAAAAAAACCCACACAACTTTCGTCCCTGACAAAAATGATATTTTGCATTAATAAAAGGTACATTTGATTATATTGTCCTTATCTTTACCTTGAAAACAAAATACATTTCGTTACTAATATACTAATACTCCAATAATCCTAAAATATCTAAAGAATAAATGAAAGAACTTTTAGAAACCATCAGGGTTGGTATGATGGTTCAGCACTTCACCCCTTAAGCAAGAGGTCAGGGGTTCGATCTCCACCTCTAGTGAATGGAAAAACCTCTGAAACCAGTTTCCTACCGCAAAATGCACTGATAGTTGGAATGAAAAATTAGTCTCATGACTGTCAGCCATGGAGATAACTTGAGAAACCAAAAATAAAAAATAAAGACCTTTTAGAAAGTTGTTCAGATAATTTATTATGCGAGGATATGTTTGAGCGCAAAAAAAAATAATGTTCTTTTCGCTTTCGAGAGTTACTTATTTTTAGACTATTTTTAAAGGATTAAAAGTTATTTTAAAAAGATCGAAGGGAGGTGTTTTTGCAATTTAATTTAAAAATAAAGTCGAGCTAATGGATGCATTCAATATGCAAACAAAATGATTTTATACAAAACGATTACATTAAATATTTTAGGCAAAGCAATATTAGCCATGGGGCAGAGTTAATAGAGTGGTGGACCACCAATTTTAAGTAGGTTGAAATATATACTGAATTGAGATAAATTAAGTTAATAATTGATAGATTAATAATCAGTGCACACTTCAATGTCAGTATGAAACTTGTTTTTAAAAAACTCACTTTCCTTCAAAAAAAATTCTAAGATTATGAATCAATCACGCATTGAAAACGATTTCCCGTACAATGTTTTCCTCTGTACCAAACACACCCAGTGTCCAGAAACATTTTCCAGCCATGAATGGAAATAAGGAAGGAAGCAACATTATTAAGAAGCAATAATTCAATTTTAAGATGGAACCGAGTTGAACCAACTTGAAGCAAATTAACATTATACTAAACAGGAGATGATTTTTCAGCTGATTGTATTCGCTCCTTAAACAAGGTACATGCAAAATCAGAGAAATAAAACTCAAGAATGAAGCTAGATAGATCCATTCAAGAAATAATAATAAGAGAACCAAAATTGAAGGGAGAGCTTAGCAAACAGACTTGACACAACAAATTGTTTATACAATTGATTCTTAAGGCAGGCATCTACTTCTTTGCACCACCACTGGAGGACTCGGGCTGTGTTTTAAGTATACTTAATTGACCACCATCCTTAGTAGCAAAACTGGCTGCTTTCGCTTCATTGCACTGATTAATAAACTTTGTCAGCTCCTGCTCACATGAAACAAAACATGCAAAATATGAGACGATTTGACATACATTATATTCATATTCAACATTGCAAGATGCAACGTAATAACTTATTACACCTTACATACCAATATAATGACGTTTGTATGTGCATTGAGTTTTAGAAGCTTTACTAATATGTCATATTAGTTGGCAAAGGAAAATACATTCAAGAAGAACTGGACTAATAAGCGTGGAGGAGAAATATCACATGATTGTCCGAGAATATACATTAAAAAAAATACTTACAGAAATGTCATATAAAATACTGATACTCGTGGAATCATGTAAAACACTTTTGGGCATCCCAGAATGGAAAACTTATAATATAACTTGGGAATACAGAGAGTAGACTAGAACTAAAACTAAAAAAGATCAGTGAACCCAAAACTCTGAACACCGTATATACTTCAAAACAACAACAACAACATACCCAGTGGAATCCCACAAGTAGGGTCTAGGGAGGGTAGAATGTACGCAGACCTTATCGCTACCTCATAGAAGTAGAGAGGTGGTTTCCTGGGAATCCTCCTCTAAAAACCCATAAGCAACGCCATATACACTTTATGAGGTCAATTAGTCAGACATGCTAAAAAGTTTGAAAATTACAGCTATTTAACGAAGATCAAGCCACAGCAGTCGGTAATTCTAAGAAATTAATAAGGTCAAAGGCTTTAACCTGTGTGATGGTATATAAACAAAACATGACTGGATATACACAAGAAGTCAGAAGATAAAACCGAAATGAACTGCATATTCTGCTGCATTCCATTCTGGTTCTTTCTATGCTCCAGTCTATCCTTCTTTGAGAAGGGTAAAAATAGATTTTTTTTGAGGAGCTCCAGTCTATACTTGTCCAGAATATATCAAACAAGTATAAATATCCTCCTGATAACCCTAAACTTCACTGCTTGTGGCATCTATATACAAGTACTCAAAGATTGTATAAAATAAAACAACTCACAGTTGAGCAGAATTCATATGTTTTGCACATCTCTCACCAAAAAAGATTAATTTTAACTAGTATGACGTCTAGCAGCTACCTGAAGAACATCAAGCCACATGTATTATCCTACTATAACACCCCTAGTCACTTATTGAACACATTCCTCTTTATGCAGGTTCCATGTTTCATCAAGGAATACTGAATGAAGATCCCAGATTAAACGGACTGTGAATCTCAATGAAGACCTTCCCAGCAAAACTAAGAGTTTTAACTATTTTCTTTTCATGAAGCTTCCCTTATTTTGACAACCTTGTACCTAGCAGTAGTATCATATTACACTTCCAGATCCAAACCATACATATTCATAATATTTGGCACAGCGCTAAAGTTCAGCCACAACTCTTCCGCAAATTTTTCACACACTATTCTGAATTTGGTCCAAGCAAAAGGAGCGAGCAAATTCAGAAAATAAGGCACATAACACCACAAGACTAACAAAAGAGTTGATTGACCAAATTTCAATATAAGTCCTTCAAGACATTCTGCAGCAAAAGAACCAAATTTCAAGAACAAGAGTTGATTGACCTAAACTGAGGAAATAAGGCACCTAACTCCACAAGACTAGCAAAAGTCAAACCTTATAAGAAAATCACAATAAGGTCATCATTAACTTCAATTCTCCGATAAAGCCCTTTAACTAATCAATTATCGTTCACAACCTTGTACCTTATTCACACTCTCAATCCCCAAAATACCCCTTTCTCAATTTGATGTATCCCAATCTAAAAGTGGCTAGATAGGGAAGAAAATCAGTGCTCCTAAAGAACAAAATACTGAATTGTTCTCTAACAGATAAACTCGAGCTCTGATGAACTTAAAAGAAGAACTAGAGAGAAAGAGATTCTGTTATTTCATCAACAAATCAGAGAATAGTCCCGTTACATTGAAAGGGAAGCAGATACAGGCTCCACAAATTGGGAGGGAAAGGTTGTTAGCCTGTCAAATTCCGTACTTCTCGTACACAGCACGTGTTCAACTCTTAACCGACTCAACGACTAACTATTACAATGGCTACATTTAGAAGGAGTCTAAAATGGATTATATCAATACCCCACACTTCAAAGAATTCTTGTCCGCAAGGATTGAAGAGGGGAAATTTGCAAGTGAAGTCCTGTAACTCCTCCAAAGAACTGTCCTCAGATGCCGCGTTAAGCCATTTTACCAAGAGCTCTGTGATGGCTTTTCCATCAGATGGACATTGGGGTAGAATGAGCCCCACCCCACCCCACCCCCCCACCCCCCAAAAAAAAATTAGTTTCTAATCCTTGGGTCATATCATTGCTTGCAACTCACCAGGATCTACCCTCAATTCCTCATGTCCTTCTTGTTCTTCCACCTCCATACAAAACAATTGTCTTTTTCTTCTTACGCACATGACCAAAAACATGCATCAGATCATAGTTATAGCACAACCCTTTGCTCCTCCTTTCTTCCATTTCAGCAAGAGTGAGTATTCTAGGGTTCTTGTAAGCAAACTTAGAGCTACCACTAGACAGTACAGAGATTTTGGAGGGCCATTAAGTTTACTGTAAGGTTGACTTAAACCTTGGGAGGAAGAGGGTATTAAACTGGAGACATTCTTTGGGTTTGAGGGAATAGGACTTTGAGAAAAAACTTACCTCTGCACTACCAGTGTTTGTTCCTGAATCCTAGCCAAATTAATTGCTTAGCCAAGAATGTAGGACCTAGCATCTTTACAGTTGGCCCAATTTCAGATTTCAGACCCCTCACAAAGAACCTAACCACATAATCTTCAAAAAGCTCAACCCTAGTAAGCAACTCATCAAAAGCATCAGGACAAAACTCCCCTGACGGAGATCCTTAAAATCCCCCATGGGGTCGTCAAAAGACTCCGCCCCAGACTGTGCGTAGAGGCATCGAACATACTCACTCCATCTCGGTCAATCTCTAATTAACCTCTGCTTCATGAAAGCTTGGTGCAAGGCTTTCCCCTCTAGCTTACAGGAGGCTAATTTCACCTTGGCTTCATCACGAATCTCATCAACCTCGAAGAATTGCTCACAGATATACAACCAATCTTTCAATCGATTCCCATCAAATCTAGGGAATTCCACATGATACTCATGAGTCAAAAGCTTATAATTGTTCTTCCTCTCCTTGTTCAACCCCTGGAAATCTACCTTCCCTTGGAACTTCTGGGTGTTGTGCTGCTCTACCTCCCTCTAAATTGGTTAACAACGGTCGCTTAATTTCCTCCATAGTTAGTGTAACCTTTGCATCCATCGTTTGGCATAACTCCAACACAGAGGTGATGACAGTGTTCATGGATCCTTAGAGGTGATCCACCTCCTTCCTTAATTCTTGCATCCTTGTATTGTGATTCCTCGTACCCACAACTCCGAAGATCGAGTGGCTCTGATACCAATGATGTATCCCAATCTAGAAATGGCTAGATAGGTAAGTAAATGAGTACTCCTAAAGAACAAAATACTGAATTGTTCTTGAACAAACTCACTCGAGCTATGATGAGCTTAAGAGAAGAGCTAGAGAGAGATTCTATTATTTCATCAACAAATTAGAGAAAAGTCCAAGGGCAGCAGATATAGGCTCTGTGAATTATTAGCCAACTCTCTAACTGCCTAACTGATTTCCGTACTTCTCGTGCTTGTTCAACCCTTGAACCAACTTAAGGGCTAACTATTACAATGGCTACGACAAGAAGGAATCTAAAACTGATCCAATCAAATTTCCCGTTTGATTTTTTCCCATTATCAAGTTTGAGAGGTTAACTTCCATATATTTAAACTTTCGAAGAGGAAGTTGCAAAATCATCTAAACCCGCTCAAGGAAATGTTGCCACATAACAGATATTGAATATGATTGGGGAAATTAGAAGCACATCAAACGCCGATAAACTCAAAATACCAAAAATTATAAATCTAGAAATCACAAGGCATGATTAAAAAACACTCACCCGATCGACGTCCATCTGTTTTGTGTTCGTTGATGGTTTCACAGCTCTCTTCCCTGTAAATAAAATTAGCTTTTAGCTCCGTATTGATATAATAACACAAGCGATTAAGTGCACAAAAAAAAATGCATATACCTTTGCGAATATGAGGGGCTTTTCCATGTCGACTCGGTACTGATTTCTTCTTCTGTTGGCCTTTGAAAAGATTTGCCTTTTGTGTCATCTTTCAACTCCTTCTCTATTGCCTTCAATGGATACTAGGGTTTTTACTGGATGCTAGGGTTTATATTTATCCGATTTGGTGTATTGCGGTTCTGAAAGAAGACAGAGACCGGTTCAGCTCCTCCGATCTGAAGCATGGGAGTACTACTTTTGCTGAGCTGCCCAAAAGGGTAAAATGGACAAGCTCTTCTATCTTTTATTTTTTTATTTTAATAGCTGAGATATAAGTTAGATTTTAATTATTAAAATTTAATTAATTATTTTTATTCAAGAAACTAAAAAAGAGCAATAGTCTACTCATTCAAAACAAGTCTATATTTGTGATATGGTAAAGTAAATTAATTTATTTGTATATTTTATTTATATATTTAAACTATGATATATTTCAATTGGATAATCGTAGAAACATAGATTAAGAATGAGGGGATGAACGATTCTGGATGATCTAATTTCCATAAGAATATAGTATGAAGAAATATTCTTAAAAAGAATACTTCACTATGAAATATTTGTAGCGAATTTACATAGTATGAAGTATGTCAAAAATATTATTTCTTAAGATATTTAGGAGTTATTTGGTGTGGTAGATAAGGAAAGGTAATCGCGAAATAATTTTATAGTAGCCTTTAATTCCTTGGTTGCACAAACTAGGATAACTTATGGGTTAATAGTTAGTCCTTGGATAAATTATTCCTGCTAGAAGGAGTGTGTGAAATAGCAGAAATACTTCCCATTAAACTTTCTTTCCTATACTACTTTTACGTTTACGTATATTAACATATTTTGTGATAATATTTATAATAATATTCACAATCTTGATTAATTATTGTTTTTATATTTTTTATTAAATAATTTTATTTTATAATACAATTTTTAGTTATGAATATATTATAAGTTGAATTTATTTGTTTAATACTTATGTAATTTATATTATGATTTTTCTTAAAATGTTCATTACATTACTAAATTTTATATTTTAAATTAAATAGTTTATTGATCAGTTAAAAATTATATTTTATATATCAATTAAAATATAAATTATTTTAGTAATTTTTTAATACTTTTATTAACTTAAAATGAAAGTTTTATTTTTAAGCTTAAAAAGATGAAAATTTTAATTTTAAGCTAAATAAGATGAAAATTTATTTAAAGCTAAATAAGATGAAAGTTTTACTTTTAAATTAAATAAGATGAAAGCTTAATTTTAAATTAGAAGGCACAATCATGAAAATACATACACATACGTTAAATAAATAAGATGAAAAATTATTTTTCACAAAGAATAATTAAAATTTACAAAGAAAATAAAAAAAAAACTAAATAAGGTGAAAGGTACTTTTGTAAACAAACATCTTATATGTCAAACCAACCAAAAAATAAAAATTATTCTTAGCATAACTAATCTCAGAATAACTTATCCATTAATAACTTATTTCATCAAAACTAATCACAGCATAACTTGTATCCAAACCAAACGACCCATTAAGGTATAAATGTATCATTTAATATTTAACAAACTTTTCTAGTGTAAAATTAATAACCAGAAATCAACAAAAAAATTAAAATAAAAATCTACCATCATGTAATATAGAAAGAAAATCTTGTTGTTTATTTTGTACTCCATAAGAGAAAGTGACCTTGAATATTCATAGATGAAGGAAATATTTATTCATCTTCAGAATGAGACATGGACCAACATTAAACAGGTATAAGTTGATGGATATAAAGAAGATCAAATGGCTAATCATGAATCAATGTCATAAAAGCAAAGTTAATAGAACAAAAAATAAAGGTCTATTTAAAAAGAATGAGGTATAATTCAACCGGAACGCTCTCTAAAACCCTAGCTTTGAGAACTTTAATTCAGTGCTGTCCGACGATCACCATGGCCGAGATGGACAGTGGACAGCCTCCCATAGAGGCTGGTCTACCACCGGAACCTGCAATCACACAGAAGTTAGAAGGGAAAAGAAGCTATGCTGATGTATCACAGCCTCATGTCTCTAAACAAGATCCTTTATCTATGAAACCGATCATGTACTTGCATGGGGAACCTCGGGTGATCTGGTAAGAGGAAGAAGTCACGCAGATGATTATGAATGAGCACTTAAAATTTGTTGTTATAGGAAAATTTTCCTATGGCTAGCCTGATGTACAGGACTTACGAAGATTAATTCCTCAACAATGTGAGTTAAAAGGCGATGTCAACATTAGATTGTTGAGTAATAGGTATATACTAATTAGCGCATCACGTATGGAAGATTATGTACATTTGTTATCAAAGCCAATATTTTATATTGCTCATAAGAATTGGAATTATACTATGCGAACCTTGAAGTGGGACCCTCTCTTTGACCCAGACGCAGAAATAACAATTGCAGTGGCATGGATATCTCTAACTGCTTGACGTCAAATTTTTTTGACAAAGAAATAATTTTCTCAATAGCAGTGGCAATGGAGAAGCCGTTACAGGTAGACATGGCAACTACGAATAAAACTAGGCCTAGTTATGCTAGGGTTAAGGTGGAGGTGGACTTATTGCATGAATTACCAAAGAGAATTAATGTGGGAATCAAGAAGAAGAGTTTGGCAAAATAGATTCAGATAAAATTTGATTTTTGCCAAAATATTGCCGAACTTATAAGCTCCAAGGCCATAATGAAGAGGATTGTTTTGTTCTTCATCTAGAGCTCTTTGATGATGGGAAGAAAGAGGAGGACAACAAAAATGAGGAACCTTTAGAGGGAGGGGAAATAGACAAGACAAAGATTAATGGGGAAGGAAAATCTCAGAAGAAGGGGGAAGAACAACAAGAAAACAGATCAGGGAAGGATGGTAATAAAGGAAGGGGACAACAGAAACATGGGATCACAAGATGGGACCAAAAACCAATGGCACCCCAAGTGAACACTGCAAATAAATTTCAAATTCTAGAGGAACACAAGGAGGGGGAAAAGAAGGATGACACAAGCAAGGCAACAAACCAGAGTAGCAAGCAGGAAGAATTGGGAAGGGGGAGGGGGGAATAGGTTACTCCTCAGAATAAAGGCACTAAGCAATGGATAGAGGAAAATTTTGGTAAAGCCAGTCAAGATAATAGCAACAACCCAACAGGAGAAGTCGAAAGAGAAGATGCTGAAACAGGTGCAGATACACAGTCCTTACAGCAAGAAAAAGAAAAGGGGACACCACAGAAGTTACCAGCGGATCAATAAGGTGTACCCCAACAACCATCTCTGGTGGAGGATAATCATTCTACTGCCAGGAAGCTGGGACTGAGGATAACACTTAGGACCCAGCTAATGGTAGTGAGCATGTGTATTCCCAGAAGATAACTTCTCATCAGGAAAGTCAAAAGATAGCAGAGAACAACAAGTGCAGGAACATATTCATAGCAGTGAGGATATACAGCAGGAAGACAAAGGAGGAGTAGAAGATGACGAGAAAATAGAGGAGGAAGGAATACAAGAAAATATTAAAGACATATCTAGAAGAGAAGACCTCTCCCCTAGAAGTGTCTCACAGCTTAAGAAGGAGAAAAAAAAAGGGCAAGCCAGCAGGAACAAAGCAATCTCAGATTCAGACAAGCAGCAGTCCCGTCAAACCATCTGGTAGCAAGTGATGTTGCACAATATTCTATTTTGAAATATTAAATCAGTACAGTCTCAAAATGCTTTTGAGAAAGTCACTGATCTAAAAAGAAGACACCACTACACATATATAGCCCTGTTTGAGCCTTTCAAGAGGCCTCAAGAAATAGAAGACTATAGAAGAAAGATTAGAATGAAAAATGCCAAGGTAAATTATTCTAGAAAAATCTGGCTATTCTGGAATGGGGATTGGGATGGAGAAATAGTTTCAGACACAATACAACAAATAACAGTCAAATTCACACATGGGACCAGTAACCAGCAAGCAATGAAAAGGGTGATTTTCAAAAGATGCAGTGCCATTGAAAGACTGTATGGGAAGACATTGAAGGAATAGGGGAGTACATCAACATCCCTTGGATAGTAAAGGGTGATTTTAATGTTATTCTGGATGACAGTGAGAAGAGGGGGTCTTCCTGTGACACAGATGGAAACAATAGATTTTGCACAATGCCTTAGTAATTGTACACTAACTGAAGTTCTTTTTGTGAGAAGTCTTTACACTTGGTGGAATGGAAGGACAGGGGAAGACATCATTTTCAAAAGACTTGATAGAGTACTTGGGAATGAA
Source organism: Solanum ossicruentum (assembly GCA_025774065.1). NCBI lineage: Eukaryota > Viridiplantae > Streptophyta > Magnoliopsida > Solanales > Solanaceae > Solanum > Solanum ossicruentum. The sequence goes on along the minus strand of JAOTQR010000001.1, from coordinate 21,989,298 downwards.
AGATTCTGACAAGAATGTAATGTGGTTGAGCATTTGATTAGAGATGGTTCTGACCATGCTCCACTTCATGTGGATTGTAAGTTAGGGCAAGAATATGTTAAGAAACCATTTAGGTTTTTAACTTTTAGACTTCACATCAGTCCTTTAAAGCAGAGGTTAGGAAGGCCTGGGAGTTACCAGTTCTTGGATCACCATTTAAGATCTTGCATGTAAAATTGAAGAATGTGAGGAGTGCATTCTACACTTGAAGTAAACTTGAATATGGAGATTTTTTTAAAAAAAGATCTACTTTGAAAGATATAGTAAAAATGAAGGACATTCAATTAGAATTGAATCCAATAGAAGAAAATAAAGCAGAATTGAGGAAAGAAGCTGCAGCACTGAGAAGGCTCCAGAAAGTGGAAAAAGATTATTAGAAACAGAAAGCTGGGATGCACTGGTTTCCAGATAGGGATAAGAACACAAAATTCTTTCATGCACATGTTAATGGAAGAAGGAAAAAATTGATGATTCATTAGATTGAAGATAACCAAGGAGAAACTCTGGAAACTGAGCAGGAAATTGGGGAGAAGGCAGTTAAGATATTCCAGCAACAGTTTCAGCAAAGCACTTACAATCAAGACTTTGGGGCACTTAATTGTATCCCTAAGTTACTGACAGAATTAGACAGAGAGGAGATGGAGAGGTGGCCTAAGGAGGAGAAAATTAAGAATGTAGTTTTTAGCTTGAATAAAGATAGTGTTTATGGACCAAATGGATTTTCAGGAGACTTCTTCCAAGCTTGCTGGGATATGTGAAATGAGAAGTCACACAAGCAGTTCAAGCCCTTTTCTGTGGGGCCTAGGTGCATTACTCATACCACTTTGGTACTAATTCCTAAGAAAGAGTTGGTAAGAGGTTTAAATGACCTAAGGCCTATAAGTTTAAGCACTTTTGTGAATAAGGTGATCGCCAAGGTTATACAGGGAAGAATTGAAAAGGTATTGCATAAAATCATTTCATCAAATCAATCAGGTTTTGTAAAAAGAAGAAGCATATCAGAAAATGTCTTTCTTGCACAAGAGATAGTAAGGAATATTAATAAAAAGGCTAAACATGTCAATGTTGTGGTTAAATTGGACATGGCCAAAGCATATGACAGGGTATCATAGGTGTTTTTGACTAAAGTAATGAGAAGTTTTGGATTTGGAGAAAGAATGATTGACATGGTGTGGAGAATTTTATTTAATAATTGGTATGCAATCTTTCTAAATGGCAAAACACATGGATTTTTTGCATCTTCAAGAGGAGTGAAACAGGGGGATCCATTATTCCCAAGTCTCTTTATTATTGCGGCAGGAGTACTATCCAGATCTTTGAACCAGCTTAACGAAGAAGATACTTTTATTGGCTATGGGATGCCTTTTTATTGGCTATGGGATGCCCAGATGTCACGACCTGAAGATGGGCGTGATGGCACTCGTTTTATCCCACCAAGACAAGTCAGCCTACAACCCAACTGTAACCTTAAAAGAGCGAAATTATAATAAAAATGAAAGTTCAATTACGGATAATAAGTCAACTTAATGAAAATACCCCAAAACCTAGTTGTCACATGCACAAGCTTCTAATATATTACAATAGATTCGAAAGGAAACACAAGTATCAAATGACATTGTCTCTAGAATAGAACAAAATCATAAATAGTAGTAAGAAGTCAGCTGGGATGGCAAACAACTGCCTCTCACAATCTCCATAGGAAGCCACGGACAAGGAAAGTAGAGA
>JAOTQR010000001.1:21929272-21945994 GCA_025774065.1 Solanum ossicruentum | reverse complement strand
ATATATATATTGTTGTGGTTGGAAATAATGAGTAGATTTGTCTGTGGAACTCATATCATGTTTATTCATTCCATGACATGCATATTTGCATTGATTCCAGATATTGATATGAGTGAGATGGAAAATATTAGGATTGAGGACTTTACTGGTCCAGATATGATTCTGAGTTCTTTGTCGACGAAATTACGATGTTAAAAACTTTATGATGATATTGTGATGCCAAGGACTTTGTCGAAGAATTATGATGATATTATGATGTCGAGGTCTTTGCCGACGTATTTATGATGATATTGTGATGCCGAGGTTTTTGCCAGCGATGATGTGATGTTGAGATATTTTTCAGTGATGTTATAATGCCGAGGTCTTTGCCGGTGATTATTGCATAAGTATTGCACTTCACCCTTGCATATTATTGCATAGTATGATGTTATTTTTATGATTGATTGTGCTATCATTTTTAGTTTGTGATTTGGAATTGTGATATGGTGTAATACCATCTTTATTATGTATTATGTATTGCTGGATTGGGATAACTTTCTGTGTAGGTTGTAGTTGTGGAGATCGATTAGGACGAAAGAAGTTTGTGTATTCTATTAGATTTCATTTGTTTTGTTAGTTGACTTGCTGGGTACCGCGTGATATTTGATACTCACCCCTTGCTTCTACACTTGTGTAGGTTGTGAGCCCGGACAATGAATAGTATTTTTCTTGATCCTCCGAGGCTTCCCACGAGACGTACGGTGGTAGCTGTTGTCTTCTGGCTGACTCTCTTGTTCCTGTTTCTTCTGTACTTATTCTATTGTAGAAGAAGGACAATTTGGACTTGTTTTCTTTGATTTTATGTATTGTTAGAGGCTTGTACGCGTGACAATCAATCATTGGGTGGTATTTAAGTTTATGAAAATTTTTAGGTTTATTTATCTACTCTACTTAATTACTTTCGTGCGATATGTTTATTATCCCTTTGAATTAAGGGCTGACTTGTTATGGTTGGATTGAGCAAGTGTCATCACGCAAATTTTTGGACCGTGACAGTATATCACAATCATCGATTGAAATCGATGGCTGTAATATGGACTCGTGGATGATTCCAAAAGGATGAGGAAGTTAATTTTTAATTGAAACTCGAAATGGCTCTTTGATTTTCCTCCCGTTTAAGCCCTAATTTTGGGGACTAATGAAATCATAGTATTCATTGAGAATTTATAAGGAGAGTTAAATTTTCCAATATGATTTTTTTTTCGAATGTGAATTTAAATCAGTTAGGACTTGTGAATTTTGAATATTGAATGATCATATCATATATATACAAAATATTTATATTTAATTAATTAAATATTAAATAATAATTATATTATTTTTATATAACATTCTAAATATTAATGAAGAAATTGAAAGGATTTGCATTGAATTCAACATATATTATAGGCTAGATATGCTTACAAAGTAAAAATTTAAAAACAAAACAATAAAACTATAGGCTAGAATCATAATTATAAATTAAAAAAATCCTACAATTTCTTCTTATTAAGAGTACTTTGAAAACTGTTATACCTCAATTTATTATATTAGTTTTAAAATTAATATTCTAGACAGATGGATCAGAATTATTGATCACAGTTTTATTGATTTGTGATATATGTATATGGTGCTAAATTACGTAGCTAAATTTAGCTTTGTTACTTGATAGGCTCAAACTATTTTCACAATCATGTTTGAGCTTGTATGTGTTCAAATGAAACTTTGGGTAACTTTTCATGTACTAACTTTGGTATTGTTTATATTATTTTTAAAATGTGTATCGATTACCATAGATCTGGAAAAATTATAATTTGAAAGTTGAATTATCATTTTATTCCTATACTAATTAAAAATATTATAAAATATTTAATTAATAAAATATATCTATTTAATTAAATATTCAATAGTAATTATATCAACTATTATTGTAAAAATCAACTCCATAACTCACACCTTTTCATTTTTTTGACTTAAATTCTAACAACATTCATTAATTTTGTGCCTTTAACTCATGCACTTACTTTTAATAATCTCCATTAATTCTATGTCTTTTTAAATTCATAACCCCAAATAATACATACTATAATAATATAAAATTCTTTAAATTCAATAGGTAATAAATGTAATGTGCATTGCATTTAAAAAAATAAACATACAGAAAGGCTTCATATATTAACTTGGTATTATAAAATTTATACCATTTCATTTATTTATTATTTTATTTTTTATTTTCTTTAAATATTCATTTTTACGTCTCATATTTAATTACCTATTCAATTATTATTCTTAATATCTATAATTCTCATACTTTCATACTCATAACCTCCAAATATTGAATTTAAAATTTAAGATATCATTTTGTATTCTTTCATTTTTATCTATATGAATACTATTTTTGATTCCACTGATCCATACCTAAAGTTATCCATTTTATTCAATAGTTAAAGTAGTATGGTGTTAATATATATACAGTTGTTGTACTATTTAGTTCATGCTTAAATTTGCCACAATGGAGAAGGTTGTTGAATTTTGATTTAATATGAAAGGCGGAGTTTACAAGCACTCGAAAAATTATATAGTGATTCTGTATTTCTTTCCCATCTATAGTATTATGATTGAAGTCTTAAGAAGGATGCCTATATTGTATTTGTTTTTTCTATTTTTTTTTTGTGTTCCCTTTCTTAGAAATTTAAAATTTGTATTTTATTTGGGCTCAAATTAGTTATTTATGACATTATTGAAAGTTTGGTAACTACTAACTAAAGTTCAAACTTTATGTTGATTGTTTAAAAAATAATTCAAATATTAATATATGTCCCTCATTTTGTGTTTTTTGTTATGTTTTTAAAAAATTATTTATAACTATTACATTTTATTACTCATTGCATGCTATTTTAATAGAATTTTTAATCATTAACAAACTTATAAAAAATTCACTTGAGATACACGTGAAACACACATGTCCAGGTACTAGTTAAATTAAAAAGAAGAGGAATTTACATAGATATACTATATTAAAATTTTGTTTTGTTTATTTTCATTAGAATTACTATTTAATATTTAGTTAGTTAGTGGTCGTTTGGTTGAGTGCATTGGCAAAAATAATACATGCATTGGCAAAAATTATCTCTTTGTATTAATAACACCTTGTTTGATACACATTTCCATACTACGTATAACTAATGCATCAGTAATATCTTGAATTTCTAGGCATTAGTAATGCAATGTTTTTAATCCACGCATTAAAATGGTTAAAGACTACATTACCCCTCAAATTCTCTTTTATACATCTTTCCACCATGATTGTGAAGGGTATCTTTGTAACATAATTGTTTTACGCAATGCATGTTATTTTTAATATACTAAACCAAACAATGCATAATAAATAGTCTAGATATAATTTATGCAAGCATTACTAATGTAAGTATTACTAATACACTCTAATTGACATTATTTTTATACACACTACGAAATGATTCCTTAAATATTTTATATTAGCATAGGGACAAAATCGTAATTCAACTTTAGAGATAGAAAGAAGTATGATGATGATACGATATAGAATAGGTATAGATATGCTAATTTAATCTTATAAAACAAGGAATAAAAACATGACAAATAGATGTATAATATGAATTTGGTTGAAAGCATTTGAATGAAAGGAAAATTCTAGGGAGAATGGGGAAAGAGAGTATATTGATGTATTGTGTAAATCTGTACACGTACAGTATTGTGTATTTATACACACACCTAATTACCACACTATTTACAATGTAACTTCACCACATAGAAATAATTCCAAAGCTAACTTCAACTAATCCTAGCTAATTAGTATAATTAATTCACTGAGCAATTAATTGCATCAACTGACTAACAGATTAGTTAACTAACAGGTTGGTTAGTGTGTGTTAGTCTCTCTAATACTCCCCCTCAAGCTGGATACATTGAAGAGATTCAATAATCCAAGCTTGCTTAGTAGTAGGTCTTGTTGTGTTCTTACTAAGGCTTTAGTGAGCAAATCAGCCTGTTGATCCTTAGTGTTGATGTAGACAGTCTTGATGAGCCCCTTCTAGATCTTTTCTCTAATGAAATGACAATCTATCTCTATCTGTTTTGTGCGCTCATGAGATACTGGATTGGCAGCAATCTGTAATGCTGATTTGTTGTCACAAAAAATGAATGCTAGTTCTGTCAGATTCACATCTAATTCCTTGAACAAGCTTGTGACCCATACAATCTCAGCTATTAATACAACCAAACTTCTGTATTCTGCTTCTGTGGAGCTTCTTGATACTGTATGTTGCTTCTTAGACTTCCAGGAAATGAGGGAATAACCAAACATCAGAACAAAACCAGTTACTGATCTCCTTGTGCTAGGGCATGCAGCCCAATCTGCATCACAGTATCCATTTAGTTGAGTCTTATGATTTGAGCTCATAAGCAACCCCTTTCCAGGTTCCCTTTTGATGTATCTGATCACCCTCAATGCAGCCTTCCAATGTGACACCTTGGGTCTTTGCATGAACTGACTTAGTAGTTGAACTGCAAAAGTTATGTCTGGTCTTGTAATAGTGAGATAGAGTAGTTTCCCAACCAATCTTTGATACCTTAAAATGTCTTCATACATTGTGTCTGGATCAAACTCAAAACTAGTCAACTTCTGATTGCATTCCAGCGGTGTCATGCTGGGCTTGACATTCCCTAAACCTACTTCAGCTATCAATTCTAGTGCATACTTCCTCTGATTCATCAATATGCCTTTATTGGATCTCATGAACTCAATTCCCAGAAAATACTTAAGTTCACCCAAGTCCTTGATCTTGAAGTGACTATGTCGAACATGCTTAGTTTCCTCTATCAATTTTGCATCATTCCCTGTGAGTAGTAGATCATCAACATACACTAAGACTATCACCAGTCCACCATCCCTTTTCTTTGTGAATAAAGAATAATCTAGATGGCTCTGTGAGTAGCCTGAACTCAGCAGTGCTTCAGTTAACTTGGCATTCCACTGCCTTGAAATCTGCGTAAGTCCATATAGAGATTTCATCAGCTTGCACACAAGATTTTTGTCCTTCTCATCACTGTAAACCCTTTAGGTAGTTCCATGTATACCTCTTCAAGTAGATCCCTTTGTAGAAATGCATTAAAGACATCCATCTGAAAAATGTTCCAATTTTGAGCAGCTGCCAATGTTATGGTAGATCTAACTGTTGCCATTTTGACAACTGGAGAGAATGTCTCTTGGTAGTCAATTCCCTCAGTTTGGCTGTATCCCTTGGCCACTAATCTGGCCTTGAACCTATCAATATCACAATCAGCTTTGTATTTGATCTTATACACCCATTTACAACCAACAATGTTCTTTCCTTCAGGCAGTTTAACTATCTCCCAGGTTCCATTTTCTTCTAGAGCTTACACTTCCTATTGCATGGCATGTACCCACCTGTTTTCCTTGGCTGCTTCCTCAAATGTTCTTGGTTCAACCTCTTTGGAGAACATAGAGAGGTAGGTTTTGTACTTGGATGATATGTTGTCATATGAAACATAGTTACTCTGTGAATGATGGTGAATTCTAGTTGTCTAAGTCATATAATCCTTCATCCAAATAGGGGGATGAGAGTTTCTGATGGACTTCTTAGCTAGGACTTCCTCAGTTCTTCTAGGTACCAATTCAACTATAGTAATGAGATCAGCTGTAGTAATGGGATCATCATTTTCCAGGTCTGCATCAGCTTCAGAGATAGGCACAGGCAGTTCTCTATCTTCATCACATATAGGAAAGTCATTTGATACTGCATTGGGTTCAACAGGGAGTAATATCTTTTGTTTGTTGAGTATTTGTCTGAAAGGAAACACATTTTCTCTGAATACAACATCTCTGCTGATGATGAGCTTTCTTTGAGATAAGTTGTACAACAGATACCCCTTCTGAGTTGCAGAATATCCCATCAGTACACAGGCTGCAGCTTTAGGAGAAAACTTGTCTTGCTTGATCACCTTGGTTACATAGCACAAGCAACCTATAGTTCTCAAGTGATCAATGTTTTCCTTGTGTCCATGAAACTGCTCATATGGAGACTTTCCCTTCAAAACTGGAGTAGGAAGTCTATTGATCAAATATACAGCAAACAGAATACATTCTCCCCAAAATCTGATAGGGATGTTACCGTGAAACCTGATTGCTCTGGCCACCACAAAGATGTGCCTGTGCTTTCTTTCAACCACTCTATTTTGTTATGGAGTATATGGACAACTACTCTCATGAATGATACCAAGAGAATTCAGCAAAGTAGAGTATTAACTGTTAAAAAACTCTGTTCCATTATTAATCCTTATCTTCCTAATATGTCTATTAAACTGAGTTCTTACTAATGTCAAAAATGATTTCAGCATTGAAAACACATCATTTTTCAATTTGAGTAGATATAACCAACACATACTTGAATGATCATCAACTATGGTTAGAAAAAATCTGAAACCATTATGAGTAGTAATCTTGTAAGGTCCCCATATATCAAGATGAACCAAGTCAAAATTAGCTAATGCTCTAGGCATACTCAAGTGAAAGGGTAGTCTAGTATGTTTAGCAAGTGGACAAACAAAACACTTACTACATTCATCACTATCACTGAAACTATCATCTATGGAAAGATGTTGTAACACTCTTGTAGAAGGATGTTTCAATCTCTTGTGCCACAGTAGCTTGTCTGCACTGGTGGTGTGAATAGTCATTAGCACTGTTTGATTGCTCTTGCTCTCTTCATACTATAATGTATTAGGTAGATAATGCAGTCCATTAACTTATTTACTAATCCCCTTCACCTTTCCATTGGAGAGGTCCTGAAGCATAAAGAACTCAGGGAAAAAATTAATTGAGGAATTTAGTTGCCTTGTCAATTTAGACCCTAAAACTAAGTTATGCTTGAATGCAGGTACCACCAACACATTTTCTAATACATTTCTATCAACTGTGCTGCAAGACCCAGTATGTGATACTTGTGCAGTCTCACAATTGGGCAAATACGCCACTTTATTGATATAATTTGATGCATGACAGAGCTTACTCAGCTTATATGTCATATGACAAGTAGCACTTGAGTCAACTATCCAAGTTCCTTCTCTTTTCTCATCCTTTATCTTTGTGCTATAATTATTTATAGATAAAGCATTGGATATGGTGATCATACCTGCCATGTTTGTCATGTTATCTAGTTCCTTGCTTGAGCTTGAGCTTGAGCTTGCTTCCTCTTTATCCAACATGTGCAAAATCCTATTATACTGTCCTGGAGTAAACAAAGGTTGTGTGGAGATGAATATGCCAGATTCATTATTCTTCTCTTTCATCATAGGGACAATGAAGCAAAATCATCCCTCAATTCCATCTCATTTTTGGAAGTAGCTACATGATTCACCTGCATTCTGTTACCCTGCATAACATTAGGTACTGACTTCTTCTTAAACTTTCAATCAGTTGGATAGCCAACAAGTTTGTAGCAGATATCCCTAGTGTGTCCATGCATCTTACAATAATCGCAGAACAGATTCCAGTTCCTTTTTTGCTTGAAATTGCCTGTGTTACTACCTCTTACTGCATATAGTGCCAACTGATCATTACTTCCAGTACAGTCATAAACTCCTCTTCCTCTTTGATGATCATAACCCCCTCCTGCATAGCAATTTCCCTTTCCAACATACATTGCCATAAATTCATTTACTTCTCTACTTACTTTGGATCCAACAGTCATACACTGACTCTCATCAGATATAATCATAACATAAGCTCTAGTCACATTAGGCAAAGGATTCATCATAAGAATTTGGCTACGAGCATGACTATACACTTGATTCAATCCTATTAAAAAGGCAAATAGATGTAAGTATTGGATGTGATCAAAATATACTCTGGATTTATCACAATTACAAGCAGGTGGAGGCACTAAGGCATCAAACTCATCCCACAAAAGTCTCATCTTAGTGAAGTATCCTGAAATAGTCATATTACCTTGATTTAATGTGCAAATTTCTCAATGAAGTTGATTGCTCCTAGATCCATTAACTTTGTTGAATCTCTCACTCAGATTAGCCCAAACCATTCCTGCATCTGAGGCATACACAATTCCACTCAGCACCTCCTTGGACATTGTGTTCATGATCCATCCAAGCACAAATGCATTGCATTTTTCCCATTGCTCCTCCAATTCAGATTTGTAATGAGATTTCTTACATGTTCCGAGAACAAATCCCAATTTACTCTTGGCATGAAGTGTAATCAACATCGATCTACTCCAAAGTGAGTAATTCTCAGCTCCTGTGAGCTAAACTGAAGTTAGTAGACTCCTAGAAGTGTCCGATGGATGAAGATACAGGGGGTGATTCCTGTTCTTCTCCACCGAATCAAGTGTATCAACAGATACTCCAGCTGAATTGGAACTCGCATCTGTCATTGCCATCTCCTTTACAGATCCTTGTCAATGGCTTCTACTGCTTGTTAATTTCGTGATCAGATCCCTTTAGATCTGCATTGCTCTGATACCATGTGAATTTGGTTGAAAGCATTTGAGTGAAAGGAAAATTCTAAGTGAGAATGGGAAAGAGAGTATATTGATGTATTGTGTAAATGTGTACACGTATAGTAGTGTGTATTTATACACATACCTAATTCCCACACTATTTACAATGTAACTTCACCATATAGAATTAATTCCAAAGCTAACTTCAACTAATCCTAATTAATTAGTATAACTAATTCACTCACTAATTAACTGCATCAACTGACTAACAGGTTGGTTAGTGTGTGTTAGTCTCTCTAATATGTAAATACACCTAATTAACATCAAGGATCATAATATATAGAATTAGAATAGTATTATTAACTCAACATCATGTCTATTACAATGGAGCTCCCAGTACTGTGAACTAGTACTCATTAGCTTAGCCACATTTGTTCACCTGGCAAAAACTTTTTACTTGAAAGAAATGTACAAGCCTTTTATTTTGTACTAGTTCATTTTGATCCCTTTATACTTCCAACTCAAGAATTTTGATGACCATACTCATCACTCCCAGACCTCAATAATGCGAGTTGTAACTATAGGGCTCCTGACTGAGTGGTTACCCTTTTGTTCAACCCAAGTGATGGACCCAAAGTTCGTATGCTGATCGCTATCACCTCTATACCGAATTGTCAAATGATAACTTTGCTTATCGTTTTTCCCATTGAACACCAGAGTTTGTGGAGACACTGAAACTGTCGAATTCTTAGGAGTTTCTATCTTCAGTTTATAAGTTGCTCTACCTTTACCAACATTTGTAAGGGTCCTCCTGAATTTCTGCTCCAACCAGGTGTAGTTGCCCTCGGGGCTGAACGGGTACAAGGCAATGAATGATGGGTAATTGAGATCAGCTGATGGATTTGAGCAGTTGTCGAAATTGGCGGATGATCTTGCAAATGTTTTGAATTGCTCTTCTGTGAAATTCAAAGAGCATATAAGATTTATGTAATCTTGTGGAGTAGCATCATATACTAGGCCGGGATCAAGGGCTCTGTTCGGGTCCACGTGTCCCGCTCCCATGTCTAGGGGCGTGGCAATCATGTTATCATCGTCTCTAATAGGCTTTTGAGTACTATCCAAATGGTTTGCTGTGGTCATCATGGCAGAGCGAATAGCTGAAGGACTCCAGTCAGGATGTGCGCCTTTTAACATTGCTGCAATTCCAGCTGCATGAGGCGTAGCCATGGATGTGCCTGATTTTAGCTCATAATCAGAGGATAATTGTATGTTCGTTAGAATTCTTTCTGAAACGAGGTTAGGCGGAAATGCTGCAAGAATCAGTACCCCTGGCGCTATAATATCTGGCTTTGCAATTCCCAAGTAGCTTTTGGAGGGTCCTCGTCCTGAGTTTCCTGCAACAACTGGGGCTGGGCTTCCATCCACATAAGTTTCTTGGAATGTAATGGTGGCCGTGGGAGCAACATTGTTTTTGACGTAATTGATGATTTGTTTCCCTTCCTTTTTGTCAACCACAACTCCTGGATAGGGAAAAGAAGTAGACTGGAAAACTTGGGGATCCTCAGAAATAAAGATGCCTGCTTTAAGTCTTGCTCCAATGAAGCGAGAAATTTGACTAGAGATACCCGAACCCTCTTCATCTGCATTATAATCACAGATGACGATGGTGCTTTCGGGATCAGGAACTTGCGATAACAATTCATCTGAATCGCAAGCGGCTATAGTCTTGTTGTAAACCACTGGAGAATCCCTGACAAAGGCTCTTGCAGGAAACAAGCTCCACCCCCTAATTTTTAACCCATTGCCTAAAGTCAAAGTTCCTGCAAATCTCCTGTCAGTGTGGCCTGATGCCGTGCACAAGATCCATGGAGATCCATTTAGTACGGATGAACCTCTACCGTCATTTCCAGCTGCAGCTGCAACCAGTACTCCTTTCATCATAGCGCCAAAAGAAGCAATGGATATAGCATCTTCATACAAGGGATTGAAACCGTACCCAAAAGAAATGGATATCACGTCAACGCCATCCGCGACAGCTTGGTCCATAGCAGCAATTAAATCTGATGTAAAAGTTCCTTCATTAAAGCTAAACTTGTAGACAGCTAGCCTAGCTCGTGGAGCAACCCCTCTTGCTGTCCCCGGTGCATATCCAAAATGGGAAACGCCTTTCGCAAAGTTCCCAGCAGCAATGGAAGCACAATGTGTGCCGTGACCATCAGTATCTCTGGCAGAATTCATGGAAATCTTCACAGTGGGATCATTAGCCAAAATTCCCTTATTGAAATAATTTGCCCCAATGAGTTTTCTGTTGCACATTGAAGCGTTAAACTGGGTGCCGGGCCTGCAAATTCCTTTCCACCTTTTGGGGATTTCAGGCATACCATCATCTCGGAAACTCGCGGATTCTGGCCAGATTCCACCGTCAAGAACACCAATGATCACATCTTGGCCTAAACCAGAAGCTTGCCATAGACCAGAGGAAGGAGTGAGTTTGAGGAAATCAGATGTGTGGGTAGTCTGAGGTTCCACAGGTCTGTCTTTGTATGCTGAAACGAAACCTGGTGACTTCTTCAAAGCTTCCAGTTCATTTTTGGACAAAACAGCAGTGAAGCCATGAAACACGTTGTCATAAGAGTAAACAAGTTTTGGAGCAGAGTGAAATCTGTCTATTGATGAAGGAACAGAAGCTTTGATGGAATCAATGGTGGAAGAATGCCAATGATGGTGATTAGCAAAGCCACTAGGCATAAAGGACTTGTCAAGGTGGACAATGTAAGTGGATCTTTGTGCTGTAGCTAAAAAGAGATGAGCAGAAAAACCCCATGAAAGCAAGACTAGATGTAGAAAATAAGGAAACCAAATATTTCTAGATCCCATACTTACTCTACTGCACTGACATCAAATATTGATTTGCCTTTATAGTATCTAATGTAGAAGCATATAGGCCCCTTTAGCAATAATTCTGTCTGGTGGAGACTGCAATGAGCCAAGTGGTACGAATACAGTAAATATAGGCGGCTTGTGTAAACTAATCAAAAGCTTGTATGTCAATCTTGACTCTTCTTATCCATTTACTTCAATTTTATTTCCTTTTCTCTGTATTATGTATTTCCTAAGGCAATGTGAGCTAATAATATAACTTCAAAGTTAAATACAAGCAAAAATCCATAAAAAATTACAGGAGCAATTATTGCAGTGGAGGTAATAATACACCAGGGGAAAAGGCCACAGGGTCCTTTTCCTTTTTTGTGGTCCCGAGTTTCATGAATGCATCAACATCAATAATGTAGTGGGGATGAGTCAAATATTCAACAATTAAAGAACAGCCGCCTCAGTTTATCCTAATAGGATGTGTTTTTACGGGAAAAATTTAAATATGTCATCGAAATTTAAAAAAAAGTTCATTTATGTCATTTTTTAAGAATTTGACTCATTTATGTCATTATCGTTTGACAAAAGACTCATCTATATCATTATTTTTTAACTCTGTTTTGCAAAACCACTTAAACAACTTTAAATACTTTTAAACTAGAGATTTGGATCAAATGTAATCTTTTTAGTCTGTCTTCAAGAATACCAAGAACAAGTGAAGATCACCAAGAATTCCTAAATTTTCAACTTCTTCGAATATTCATGGAATCAATCCAAATTTCAAGAGTAGCATTCCACCGAGCTAGGTAGCAAAACTCAATACTTTTTTAGCTCAAATTCAACCTAACTCAACAAGACCCACTAGAAATTTTTCTTCAAAATTTCAAAACTTTAACCTTCTTTAATAGTATAATATTCTTCTAAACTCTAAATTAATTGAAATTTTGAACGTAGACTTGAAAATACTAAGGAATAAAGATCTAGAATAAAAAACATCAATAAAAACACGAATCAAAGCAAATTTTTAAAATTTTGGGACTGATTTCTCTTATTTTTTTAAAATATTTTTTCACCTAGTATTGTGAAACTTTGAAGAAAAATTTCAAGTAAGTCTTGTTGAGTTAGGTTGAATCCGAGGTCAAAAAATATTAAATTTCGATATTTAGCTTGAAGGAACGCTATTCTTGAAATTAAAGTTGAAAATTTGGGAGTTCTTGATTTTTTGGCGTTCTTGAAGAAGAATGACTAAAAAGACTATATTTGATCCAAAACTCTAATTTAAAAATGTTTAAGTGGTTTTGTAAAACGAAATAAAAAAATAATAGCATAGATGAGCCTTTTCTTAAATGGTAATAACATAAATGAGTTAAACTTTTAACGGATACATAAATGAGTCTTTTCTCAAAGTTGGATGACATATTTGAGTTTTTTCCCTTTTATCAATAATTTTCATCATTACTTTGTCCATAATCACACCATTATAATTATTTTTGTCTTCACAATCGCCACCATCATTGTCAATTATAATTACGCCGCCAACCAACAGTCACAACTACTAACCACTTTTGTTATGATAGGCCACTACTACTATCACTATTGCCGTCATCTCTACCTCCACCTCCACCAAACTAGGGGCGGATCCACATAGAGTTTTGTCGGTACTTGAGTACCCATTGACTTCTATGTGAAATATATATACGTATATAAAAAGTACTCAAAATGTATATAATTAATGAGTAAGCATCCAATACATAAATTGTAGATGTAGCTTGTTGGTTGGTGAATGGGTGTTGAAGATTAGTGACCATGAGGTCGTGTGGGATGTATCCTCCACAATGTTTTTTTTTTTTACTATGATTTTTTCCCCCAATTATAAGCTTCTATTTTCTCCCCCTAATTCTAGTTTCTCCTTAACAATTTTTAAAATTAATATGAGCAACTATAAGTTTATAATCAACAATAATTATTGCACTTTATTTTAATTGCAAAATATGAAAAAATCGTAGAGTAAGTGTTCTAGTTTTTCTAATTGTAGTCCATCTTCTTTCCATGGAATCACAAATTTTTCCATCCAAATTACATAACAAGTAATTTTTATATATTTTATAAAATTGTTTAATTTATTGCGTAAAATTGCTCATTTTAATTTCAAAATATGAAAAGTCATTGAGTACATTAATATTAATATTAAACATAACTTTCTCATTAACTTTTTTCATCATTGTGTTTAATTAGTTTTTGCTAAGCGAACGATAGTGATTTCATGTTAACAAAAGTGAAGCACCCACTACCTTTGGATTCTGGATTTGCCACTGCACTGAACTGTCCACTATAGGAGTTTTCTAGGAGTTTTCTTCTACCAATGTCAACCATTATCACCATTACGATCAATGCTTGCTATGAACTATCTCCATCATTACAACTAGCACTACGTTGTAAATAACCTTCGTCAACCACCACACATTCTTGAGTCACTACAACATCAACTATCTTCTCCATCACAATTATAAGCACCACTATTACCACTCACTAACACCAATCATTACCATTTGCTATGTTTAAGGAGGGTATTAGGACCCTCAAATAATTTAAGTGTCTTTTAAAAAGTGATCATAGTTCAGGGAGTTTTTTGTATGTATTTTTTTGAAATTATATTCAAATGATGTCCATCCATTATGATCACAATTTCATGAGGAAAAGCCTATGGGTGTTTTAGCTTGTTTATGTTCCTTTTTTTTTTTTGGGGGGGGGGGGGGGGGGGGTTATTGTTAGTTAAATTTGTTAAAAATGTATTTATTCTTCTTGGTACATGAAATTATTATGCTAATTTTGTAAGTACTTCATTTATAATAGTTAAATGAGATCTAAGCATTAAATATCAATTTACACATATAACAATGATTATTAACAATTATGAAATTAGATAAATGTTGGCTAGTGGAGAGATGAATTTGTTTGCACTTAGTATAGGTCTTAATCTTAATCATTTAGATCTCAGTCATTAAACTTGTTCGTTTTCAAAGTCTGAATCTTAATCATTAAGGGATCATTTGGTTACTGTATAAGAGTTATCTTATTCATGTATCAAAAGTTGTATTTAAGATTTTACCATATTCGGCAGAAGTTTTGTATTAGGCATTAAAATCAACATAATTTATACCATGTTTTGTTGATAGTTTCTAAATGTTGTATAAAAGTTATTGATGTTTTAACTTTATATGGTGTTTGGTTGAGTTTTAATAATTCTATATAACTAATACTTACATAACTTATGAAAAAATCTATGTATAATTTTATGCCGGATAGAGTGTGGAATAAGTTATGTGGATATTAGTTATACATGGATTTAAATTGTAAAATTACATATCTACCCCTATTAATTAACTTTCTATTTTTTTAATTTCTCTTTTGATAGCACCAAAGAAAGATTTAGATGCAAATTACTCATTTCCAATATAAAATATTTCATCATTTCCCTTTTTCTTAATTTAATTTAAGTATGCGTTCAATGAGAAAATATTTATATTAAATGTAGATCGAAATAGAACAATGTTACCTGAGAATTATGATGGAATCGTCGGTCTCAATACAAATATTAGTTATTTTATATTTTTCTTTCAAAATTATTTTTATTATGTACTTTTTAATTTATAAATTTATACAATTTGTTTAATTTTTTTATTTATAAAAAAGTTTGGAATTTATTTCACCTACAACTAATCGAGTCACTGATTAATTTGAATTATATAATGTGTGTTGGTATTAGTTACATATTTTTAATGTTGTTGTACACTAATAAAAATCGATTGAGATAACGTATATAATATATATATTTATTCATTTGTTAATAACGTATATTAATTTATTAGCTCATTAAACATTTGATAATTAAGAAATAAGAATTAGCTTACTAATTTCTTTTAAAGTTTGCATAACTAAACTCAGCATAAATAAATCTTATATAACTAATACCTGCATAACTAAATTGTACATAACTAATACTTGCATAACTCTAACCAGTAACTAAACGGCCCTGAGTGCATTTGTTCTTCTTCTTATTTTACAACACTTAATGGGTGTGGATAAGTCTTAATATGTAGTACATCCCTTCTCTAGACCCTGGCGCATAGTGGAAGTTTTATTTAGTGCACTGGGCTTACCTTTTCTGAATGTGACGTGTTCAGAGTAAGAAGACTAAATTACTTAAATTTTAATGTGAATCAGATATAGATTCTTTAACTTTTTCTAACTACTAGTTCTCGAACACGTGCTTTGCACGTGCGTCCTAAGAAAATAGTACACCGGTAAAAATAAATAATAAAAATATTCAACGTGCAATAGTATAAGTTGATTTTGTTGAACAATTCAACTATTCAAACTAATTACTTGTTGAATGATAAATAATTATATAGGGTTAGAATCTATAAATTCAAGTGTACAATGAGTTACATTTTGATATTATTAGATACAAACATGTGGATTCATCCGGAACTATGAAATCTTATACAGAAATAAGAATCTTGGAAATAATTTTTGAAACAAAGATAAAGAAACACAATAAAAAAAATTACTCTTTTACAGAAGTGAATTTACACAAACCAATTTTGAGATGTACTTGCAGTATATAGTGTCACAAGTTTTGAAACAAACTTGTTGCAAAAAACATTTACAAACATAAAGTACATCGAGTAGCATAATATACTCCATCAATTTGATTTGAACTATCAATAACTACTAAAAAGATTTTCAGTATGACCCAAACAATTATATTATAGGATAGTGCTTGAAAGCACACACACAAAAATGTATATATTTTCATGATTATTCGTAGAAAATAAACCAAATAAATGAACATACCTTTATAGAATCTTCAACTTGTCATTATTATATATTCTAAAGAGGAGTCACGAAAGGGTTATTCGTACTTTAGAATGACTATTCCATTTATGCTAAGTTGATTTGTGAGAAAAATTTAAAATATCAAATGAGATGATTCATTATTTAGTTAAATTGGTAACGAAAAAAAAATCAAAAGTTTTTCAGTTTATTATTCTTTCATTAGTTGACCAACAATTATAATAACTGAAATAAATATTTAATAATAAAATTAAAAATGCAACTTAATTGACTATTCAATAAGAAGAAGAAGAAGAAGCAAATTTTATAGGGGTATTTTGGTATTTCAACTTTCAATTTTTTTTGTTTCCTGTTCAAATAGTTTAGAAGTTCATGATTAGAACAAAGGGTAAACCCTCAAATTGGACCCTAAACTTGGCACCATTTTGTAAGTTGGAACTTAAACTTTCATAGTGCACAA
>JAOTQR010000001.1:21910552-21929172 GCA_025774065.1 Solanum ossicruentum | reverse complement strand
AAAGAGTCATTTTGCTTTATTCCATCATATCCCAAAGCCAAAAAATAGTGAATCTTTGGCTCCATCCGAGATTGATGAAAAGTAACTATAATTATAATAAATTGTAATTTTTTCAAACAATAATTATATAATATAAATATATATCATATATTTATCTAATTTTGTTATTTTTCCTTTTTTTAGATGACGGTGGTAATAGAGCCCAAATTCCACCCATCACGACTATTCAACGTACCACATACCTCTCCGCATCACAAGTATCATGTTGAAATTTTGAATGGAGGAGGTACATCATTTGTCATGTCTAGTTTGGAGACGTGGGCTTAATGAGAAAGACGATAGGTACCACTTGGAGAAGCAGAAAGTTTTGCTTTTATGTATGGTCACTATCGTGTGGAAATAAAAAGATCAAGTGGATCACACCTTTATTGTATTTGTTTTGGATCACAGATATGGATATGGGATTAAATTCAATATTCATGGCCATATTTTTATACGTCTGCTTTATCCTCTACAGTCAATTCTTCGTCATATTTGTTGCAACTCTATATATATATATATATATATATATTACTTAATAAGAAAAATAAATAAAGTAGATGAAAACACGTAAACATTAAAAGTTTAGGAAGTCTTAAAAAAATTTAACAAGTGAACATTACACGTTAATCAACAAAAAAAAAAAAAAACCATTACACTTTATGGACCACTTCCTTAATCTGCTCATGTACGACAAATATGTTTTAAAAATTGTTATTAAATTTGGATATGTTACACTATTAATCTGGACCAATAAATAGACAAAACATCTCTATGGTCTATTAAATCTCACTATATTTTTATATAACTAATTTTTGAGAACATGCGTTGCACATTTACCCCAAATTAATTAGTATAAAATAATTAAGAAATAATTATTTGAAGTTGCAAACTATTGTAAATACAATATTATTTTAATGATATATGTAATAGTTCAATATAAAAACTTACACAAACTCAAATATATATAAATAATTAGTCATATGAATATTAAAAAGTAAAAAAGAAAGGAAAATGTATGTATGATAATATCACGGAGCATAAAAAGATAAATATAAAACTATTTATGAAAAATATTAGTATAACAGTTGAAACGGTAAACACGAAAATGTAAATCATCCATTTTCTAAAAATGGCACTACACATAAAAAAGCAATTGGACAACGTCTTTCTCTATTTTGTTCCTTCCTAAGCAAGCTTCATTAAGCACTTCAAACGGAAGACCATAGAAAAGAAAAAGTGTGTTAATACAAGAAGAGTTTACGAAGATGATATACTGAAAATATAAGCATAAAGTTAAACCCTCAATAAATTCGTAAGATCTTTTCTCAAGCACTAATAAGAAGCCCAAATTTAAAAAATGAGATTTTTTATTCATTTTATATAATTAGATATTATACACCAAATAGCATAATATATAAGAGAAAAATAAGACACTATATGAACAAAGTCCTTAAAATTGCAGAGGGTTTTGACATCTTTTATTAGCCACACTAAAAGAGTAGCTCTATAATGTAATTAGGGTAGAAGAAAAGACCATTGCATAATAATGAGACATAAATAAAACTACTCAATTTCTATAATTTATTATGTATAAAACGTTTAGAAGTAATTTATTGAAATAATGATAAATTTAATAGTAATCTCTTGAACTTCTTAACAAATTCTGGGTTTTGACAATTAAGAGTATTTATCAAAACTTGTAAGAGAAATTGTGATAATCTTTTAGACGTCTTAGCCTCATCTATTGCCCCATAGAAATTAAGTGTTGAGTCTCTATTAAAAGTAAGTGATTTATTATTATAAATGTCTCTTTTATGTTTCTCTTCCCATTTATTATGTTAATACTAATTTTTTATATTTTAAAGGTAATTATAATATTATTTTTTAATATTTTTTTTATAGTTTAATTTGATAAGGGTAAAATGATAATCGAACTTTGAAACTTGGAGCTTTCGCTTTTAATAATATATGATTATATAAGATGATATAATGATATAATAATTCTATTTGTGTAGTGTTGCATTATCAACTTTGTACTACTGAAAAGTCTATCTTTTTCTAATTAAAATCAATTGGGACATTTGTTCAATAAATATAATAAATAGACCAAAAGGAAAAGAATAAATATAACCCCAAAATAGCTTGTGATTGAATGAAAATATTATCTATTCGTAATATACAAAATAAATACACTCAACTATAAAATTTACACACAGAAAATCAGTAAATTCAAGAAGTTTAAAAATATTCAAAGAGAGATCAATTAACTATTCAATTATATGGATGGAAAAAAGAAAAGATTTAACTACAAAGCTACAAATTATTCACTAAACTTGAAAAAAAAAATGAAAATGACCAAGAAATGCCTTGTGTTGTCGAGGCCCCTGGACTTGGAGAATGACTTTACTAAGGCTATCGATGTCCTTTATCTACTTTACAAGTAGTTGTGACTCTAGAAATTTTTCCTTCCCAGTCGATCTCATCCTATATCAAAGATCATCAAATTTAAATAAAAAATAAAAAAGAAGATCAAGCTAGGAAAAAAGATAAATT
This sequence comes from Solanum ossicruentum, assembly GCA_025774065.1. Taxonomy (NCBI): domain Eukaryota; kingdom Viridiplantae; phylum Streptophyta; class Magnoliopsida; order Solanales; family Solanaceae; genus Solanum; species Solanum ossicruentum. The sequence goes on along the minus strand of JAOTQR010000001.1, from coordinate 21,926,577 downwards.
TGCATAGACACATACCTCTTTCCCATAGATATTAGAAGCTAGGAAAAAAGATAAATTTGCATAGACACATACCTCTTTCCCATAGATATTAGAATGCAGGACAACGTCAAAGATAAACTAGCAATACTGATCTTATAATCTTTCTTTAACTATATTATTGTAAATTTGTAATGAATTGTAGACATTTATGGGAATAGTATATGTGCAGTAATGAAAAAGAGGAAGGAAAGACGTATTAAACCTCACAGAACCAGAGGATAATTCCAAAGAATATGCAATGGTTCATTAGTGATATTTTATAATTTATAAGATTTTAAAAAGTTAAGAGGTATAGAAGTTGAAAAAGCAACAAAAATATTGAATGTTGGCTAGGAAGATGGAAAAGCAATTTTAAGATATGAATAAGTTACGGTAATTATAGAAAATTAATCATATTTATGCCCATTTTTTCTAATTAATAAAATTTATAACATAATGGACTAAATTATTATTTAATTTAAATATTTATTTTAATTTAGTGCAGGGATAAAATGGTAATCTAACTTTGCACTTTGGAGTTTTTCACTTTTAATAATATATGATGATTATGATTACATGATCATTCATCACTTTATAGTTTATTACTCCTTTTGTCTCATTTTAATTGTCACGTTACACTTTTCAAAGGTCAATTTGATTAATTTTTAAAGTTAAATTACATTAAATTAATTTGATATTTTAAAATAAAAATTTAGATATTCTCTTTTCATATCAATATGATAAAAAATATATCTTAAATTTTAATCTAAATATACATAGTCTCTAAATATGAAAATTATGATAACTAAAATAAAATAAAGAGAGTATTAGATTTCCTCTCCTTTTTCTCGCTTGCGTATTCTCTGCTCAATGGTGATGGCGCTTAGAGCAATTGATGAATGTAGTCCCTCATATTTTACGCCAGACACATTCTTTGACACAAAAAAAATATATGAATTTACTTTAGATACATTGTGATCGGTACAAAATACATTTTGTATTTAAATATATTAGATAAAATTGATTTTGAATCAGCTTGATAAATTAATGTTGAATATATATATGAAATTAAGATATTGCTGCACAATCGATACAAATGTTATTTTTATATTTTAGAGTTACTTTTAATGAGAAGTACGCCAAATGCATCTGAAACAATAATATAATTGCAAAGTATAAATAATCAAAATATAAGTATGCACCCTAATGAATCAGAAAAGTGGAAATGTAGGGCCAAAATGATTGGAAGATTTATTTAGTACCAAGAGAAAGAATTATATACTACTCATATAAAGTTTGTAGAGTTATTATTATTTATGACACGAAATTCTCCTAAGCTTTTCTACTCCTTTTTTTATTTTTTAATATCAGAATAGAGAGAAATTGCAGGAAAAAGAAGCTAACTGTCAACTGTCATTGTAGTCCACAACTTCCACTACCCAAAATGGCGGCCATCGCCACCGCCACTGCCACCACCTACCTCTCTACCACCTCTTTCAGCCGCCACCAATCTTCAACTTTTCGTTTCTCATCCCTCACTTTCCCAATCAATTTTTCATCTTTTTCACTTAAAGCTCAATTTCACCCTCCTCCTACTTCTTTCCCGATATTCTCCACCCTCAGTAATCACCACGGCGGCGGCAGTAACATCGTCGGAGGCGGAGGCGGCGGCGGAGGTGATGATGGGGAGGAGGATGACGAGAATGCAGGGGAAAGGAACAAGAAAGAAGCTATGATGGCTTTAGCTGAAGCGGAAAGAACACTGGACAGCTTGCCTAAGGACTTGGCCTCGGCAATTGAAGCCGGGAAAATACCTCAGGCTGTCGTTCACCGGTTTTTAGAGCTTGAAAAGTCGCCGGTGCTCCGGTGGCTGCTGAGCTTTGGTGGGTTTAGGGAACGGTTGCTGGCTGATGATCTATTCTTAACAAAAGTTGCTATAGAGTGTGGCATTGGAATATTTACTAAGGTAAATTTCTTTATTTCATAGCAGTTGTATATTGTTTCTCCATTTTCCATGAATGCTACTGACTTGAAGACTGAAGTGTAATGACTAGTCAGGTCGAGACATTTAACTTTTGTAGTAAAATGACCTTTGGTTTGTTCATTTAGGCATAGCTAGTTGAAGCTTAGTCTGTCTATCATTAAAAGTCGTTTGTGTTTGTCATTGATCTGTTATCCAGAGTTTAACAGTCATGTGGATAACTGAATTACGTGTTTATGTTTCAGAGTGCTGCAGAGCTGGAGAAGCGTAGGGAGAATTTCATGAAGGAGCTGGATTTTGTCTGTGCTGATGTGGTACTACTTCTCCCATAAATGGGGCTGAAACATTTTTAATACAGTATTGAAGTTGCACCAGTTAAAGCCCTAATCGTCATGATAAAATAATATAGGGGGTGAACCGTGAAGAAAATGAAGCATTTTATCTAGCTAGAGCTGCAAAACAAGTCTATTTCACATTCACATAGCGATTATGACTATTTCAACATGTCTTGAGCATATTATAAGGTAGTTTGTCGAAGATCAAGCAGATTGTGCTTGACTTCAAACTGAAAGCGTTCCAATACTAAATTTGGTACTGTTGATGGCGGGAAGAATTTTGTCCTCAGTTTTCTGGGCAGCCGTGGAAAGCCATAGTTTCTTTTGCTGACACTGTTCTTTGTTGCTTGAGAAGTAAATATTTCCTTGAAAATGCTAAACTTGACTTTGGCATGACGTGTATTTTACTCAGGTGATGGCCATTGTTGCTGATTTCATGCTGGTCTGGCTCCCAGCTCCTACTGTTATTCTCCGTCCTTCTCTTGCAATTGGCTCTGGAACTCTTACTAAACTTTTCTACAACTGCCCAGACAACGCATTTCAGGTTTATGATTAATGAAATTAAAACATCTTTCTTTAATTATATTTGATCTTCCATTCATGTGGTAAGGAATGGCCTTTAGTTGCCCGATATTAGTAACTGATTGAACTTTGTGTTTATCCTGTTCTCAGGTTGTGTTGCCTGGTACTTCCTATTCATTTTTACAGAGACTAGGCGCCATCGTGGTAATGCATTTGACAAATTTATAATAAGTTTATCATATTTTATTGCAAGTTGTATGTATTTATGAAGCTTAAAATAGTCTAACTTGTCCTGCAGAGAAACGGAGCCAAACTATTTGCAGTTGGTTCAGGTGCATCTCTGGTAAGTCTGTGAAGAACTTTTCTTCTTTGTGGACGAAAAAATATTTTGAAACTCACAAGATGTACTCTAATTTTTCAGTCATAATTGAGTATACTGTTATCGTATGCTTTGACTTTATGTCTTTTTTTGGTTTGGTCAACTATTAGGAACATTTGCGAAGATTTACACCAAGAACATTAAAGATCCACTTCCTCTATATACATTAATCAAGAAAATGCCAATATTTAAGTGGAAAGAAGCTGGCTTTATTGATAAAAGCTGTCTTTCACCTATAATTAGGACCATAATTGAGAAACTTTTTTTAAATCTTCTGTTCATGTGTTTGATGTCATTTGGCTAATTCCTCTGACTGTACTTGGCATCTTTATCTTTGTTGAAACATTTATTTGATTTTAAGAGGCTTATTCCAGTTTCGTGCTTCATATTTAGGAAAATGGCTACCACCAAGTCCTAATTCATGATCTAGGAAAGTGTAATTTCAAGTAACACTGTTACAGACTTGCATCAGATATTGTATATCCATCTCTTTCAAGTCGTTCATTAACAATATCATGTGGAATGTCGCCGTTTATATATTCTTATCCGGTACTGTTTTTGAATGTAAATGACAAGTCAATATTGTTTTTGGATATTTTATCTCCTCTGGTTCTTTTATATTCTATCTGTATATACGTCTACATATGTGCTTACCTAAGATTGTCTGCATAATCTTCTCTTTGGGATTATGTGCATGTGTTCTTGCATTCTTCTGTTTGCGAACTACTCCTTGTACTTCTTCCTTTGCAAATGACTTTGTATTAAGCCATTAAGCCCAGTGGTCATTTCTGAACTGTTCTGTAGCTTGGTTATTATCAGCTAGCTTGTTGTCCCTTTGATGCATTTAGTTTATTCATTTTTTCTTTTCTCCAGATTGGTACAGGTGTAACAAATACTTTAATCAACGCACGGAAGGCTATTGATAAAACCTTTGCTGGTGAAGCTGAGAACCTACCAGTTCTGGCAAGCAGTATTGGATATGGTGTTTACATGGCAGTATCAAGCAACCTTAGGTATTTCACATTTTCAAGAACTAATGTCATCCAAAATAGTGATCAGATTCTTCTATCTCTTAGTATGGAGGAGTACTTGGAGGAATTTCACTCTTTTTCCTCATCAATGTGGTTCAAGATTTTCCATTTACAGTATGAAATAAGAGTTTCTTCTGTGGCTGCCAGTTCCTTGCCACAAGAACTACTTTTTTCTAATCGAACTGAACACCTTTGTCATCTTTCTTCCAACATGTACTCCTCCTCATTACTATCTTTTTCTGAGATACCCTTTTTTGGTTATTTTACACTTGAGCCTTTTTTGGATAGAGCTCCTAGATTCACCAGTACACTATATAAGGCGCATAAGCTTGCTACGGCAGTGTTTTCTATAATGTTAATGTGGCTAAACCTAGTTTAAAAAACTTCTTGTGAAGAACTTGGGTCTGTTTATAGTGTCAAGCCTTAAAATATAGCTTGTGCTATAAGGAACTAAGCATATACAAAGTGTTCTTAGATTTTACAATTATGAGGTTTTTTCATCTTCATGTGTCATAATAGCATTACAACTTATGAAAGGCTGGAATCTTGTCTCCTTTTTATTATGGAGGACAGATTGTGAATGATCTAACTAATTTTGCTCCTTAATTTATTGAAATTCATCCATGACATTTTACTTTGATAACAATGTATAACCTATATAGACTTTCCCTTTCAATTCTGATGTATTCATAAGTAGTTAGGTAGTAGAAAATTACAGAGTAAATGAATGGAATATGGAGTAATCTCTTGAAGCCAAGAAAGAAGCTAGTAACAGCAAAAAAAATAAACCCCACTCCACCCCCACCTGAGCTCTATATGTCAAAAAATAATGTTTGGAAGTCCCATGTCATTTCATTTATATATTTTATTCCTTTATCAGGTACCAAATCCTTGCTGGAGTTATCGAACAACGAATATTGGAGCCCTTGCTACACAAGAACAAGTTCATGCTCGGGGCACTGTGCTTCGTTTTTCGAACTGGCAATACCTTTTTGGGATCATTGATGTATAAGTTCTTTCCACTCTTCTAAGGTTCTTTGGAAGTTTCTTTTATCTTCTAATTTCTAAATCTTTATTCCTCTCTTACCAGGTGGGTGGATTTTGCACGTTGGATTGGAATCCAAAGATCACGAGAATGAAAAAAAAAACTTGGAACCATTAAAAAACTTAGATAATGGTTCCCAGATTTTAGGTACCAAGTATCATTTGTACAACTGTCTTTTTAATTCCATTAGAACAGTGGTGAGATTTTTTGTCACATTTATCGGTGCTTTATTTTTGTTTAATTCAAAAGAAGTATGGCTTCAAGATCTCTTGATTGTGCAAAATTTATAACTGTTGGTAACTTCTGCTGCGTATTTACCTCTCTGATAGGAGCCACAATATGATTTATGCTGAAGATTGATATTGAGAAAATTTTTCAAATGCACATAATACAGGAACCAAATATAAATAGCAAAGTCCTTTAATATTATTTAAGCATTTTAAGTTTGTATATGTGTGTGTGTGTGTGTGTGTGTGTGTGTGTGTGTGTGTGTGTATCATACCAAAAGAAAATCAAAGGCACTTGGGAAAGTGTAGCAAGCTGATCCAGCTATAGTTTTGATTAATTCATATTGGTTTGATTGAGTTATGATGAGAATTAGAAAATTATATGTTGTGCTGAGTTAAATGGTAGGCAACCTTTCCTTTGATAAGGTTTGGTTGTTCGAAATTATGATGACTCCCTTGTAGATATTTAAAGCATCAGTCAGTTACATAAGCTAAAATGGATCTGGCTCGTCTTGAGAGCTTGACCTAATCTTTGAGCAAAACAACGCTGATCCCATGAATGACATTTTCAAAAGCATACTGAAGTTTTGGAGCAGGATGTTCCAATTAAGTGAAGTTGGACTGCAATTTTGATGGGATAAATGGTGGAGGAATACCGATGATGGTGACTAGCAAATATTTTAGACAAGAGGATCATCAAACTGGTAAGTAGTAGTCACATGCTTTTGACTGATGCTATAATGTTTTCTTGTTCAAAAGAAAGAAGCTGTAAGATATTTTATTTTCTTTATGGTCATCTATTGTTGATAGGGGAAATTAGTAGTCTAATCTTTTTCTATTAGGCAGATTATTGATCACATGTTTTTTAACTAGTTCTATAATGTTTTCTTGTTCAAAAGAAGGAAGCTGTAAGATATTTCATGTTCTTTATGCCTATCGATATGAAAAAATAATTGTCTAATCCTTTTCTATTATGCAGATTATTGATCTTAAAAGCTGAAATCTAGTCTATTATCTAAAGTGCTCTTTCCTTTTCGCCTGTAGAAATAGTTGATATATGGTGATGCCAGCTTAAGGGGTAGGTTTTCCAAAAGCTGAATGATTCAGGTAACTTTTCAGTTTACTCGTCAAAAGATTTCTTTGCACATTGTATGTCCGCCCAGGCAAAAGACTCGCTTATGAGCTTAATGTCTACACTACCAAGGAACAACTTCTTGGTGAAAGACTTCCATATGCATAAGTTATATTCTTTGGTTAGACTAAAGAAAAAGTCGGATCAAATACGCGCTAACATCTGTTGGGTATGCAAACTCATCCCACATCGGTTGTGGAAAGAGCAAATGAACAACTTATATGGTTGAACCCAATCTCATTAGTATGAGATCTTTTGGAAGATGCTCAAAAACAAATTCGTGAGGGTTTGGCCCAAAGCGGATAATATCATACTAATGCGAGGTTAGGGTGGGGGTGCACCTGGTTCCTATCAGGTGGTATTAGAGCCCAAGTTCGGAGGGCAGGAATGATAGACTAACATGTGATGGTACAAGCGGCGTGTCCCGTTGAGTGATAAACGGCGGTGCAAGATGATTTGGCGGATCAGATGGTGTAACCTAACGATGTGAAAGTCTACGTAATACCTTGTGTCGAAAGTCTGCTCGACAGGATGGTCGGGCGGCGAAATCAGATGGTGTAACCTAACGATGTGAAAGTCTACGTAATACCTTGTGTCGAAAGTCTTCTCGACAGGATGATCGGGCGGCGTGTTGTTTCGCGTCAGTCAAATTATTTGCCTTTTAACAATTATGGAAAAGCTACACACTTTTAATTCCATTATCTACATAGACACATGAATAATGTTATAGATTATCACTCATTTTCTTTAAATATTACTTAAATCATAGAGTTCTGCCTTGTATCGAAAGTCTTCCTGTCATGTGATGGTACAAGCGGCCTGTCCCGTTGAGTGATAAACGACGGTGCAAGATGATTTGGCGGATCAGATGGTGTAACCTAACGATGTGAAAGTCTACGTAATGCCTGTGAAAGTCTACGTAATGCCTTGTGTCGAAAGTCTTCCCGACAGGATGGTCGGGCAGCGTCCGTCAAATTATTTGCCTTTTAACAATTATGGAAAAGCTACACACTTTTAATTCCATTATCTACATAGACACATGAATAACGTTATAGATTATCACTCATTTTCTTTAAATATTACTTAAATCATAGAGTTCTGCCTTTAGATTCTTTTGATAACGATAATTTAATGATAAGAGCATGAGGTCTTTTTCTATTTCTGATGCTTTTATTTATTTTTGTTCTTTTATGTTTAATGAAATGGTGACTTTACGATTGTCAAAAAAGATAGGAAGATAGAAACAAAATATACTGTTGATGAAATTTGAACCGTCCACCTGTAATATGGAAAGGGAGAGTAAGTCATCAATTGAGGTTGACCCTTAAATCTCTTGTTAAGAAGTTGGAAAAGGAAAGAGGATGATAGGCCTCCAATTATTAAACTGGAAAGGAGAGAACCCACCAACTGTATGGCTCCAAATTGGGTTGATTATGCGATATACCTATGTGCACCACAAAATAGTCTTTGAATTTTTCTTTCTACACTATTGATTGAACTTTATTTTATCTGTAAGAAAATTTCCAACTAGATTTTGTTGAATAGGTTGAATTTGAACTCAAAAAATATTAAATTTTGATGTCTAACTCGAAAAACTGCTACTTAAATTTTAAGTGATTTCAGGAATATTTGGAGAAGTCTTGATGTTCTTCATGTTTACTTGACATTCTCAAAAAAAAATGATCAAAAACATTCTCGAAGAAGAATGATCAAAAAGACTACATTTGATTCAAAATTCCACTTTAAAGGTGTTTTAAAATTATTTAAGTGATTTTTATAAAATCACTTTTTCTCAAACTATAATAATATAAATGAGTCAAACTTTTAATGAATGACATAAATGAGTCTTTTCTCAAAGTTCGATTCAGACATGAACACAAATTAGATAATCTTGCAGTGTAGGTAACTTCTGAAATTTGAGTTGGCTCCCCTTTTTTGGCAAATTGAAGCATGATGTACATTAGCACCTAGTAAGAATTAAACTGAACATAAAAATTGACAAATATCAAACAAGATTATTTTTTAGCAACTGTGCCTATGAATGCTTCCACAGTGATATCGACAATCGGATCTCCTTTTAAACTCCACCTACTTTGTATCCTAACCCTCACAAAATGGAAGCTCAGATAAGGCGCCGAAGAAACTTAGGTAGATGACAGAAGATACAGTATACATGTCTCAGTTAATTAAGCATTCGGAAGCTTGTACTCGAGCATCTCCCTTACGTTTAACCGAATGGATGGCCCCATCGACGAGCATACATGTGCACTCTTCCAATAAACTCCTTTGGCACCTGATGGCTTGTTTGCTTCTACTGATTTCTGTAGATCAAAGTTATGCAGAATGAATCAATTCTTAACTACTCTGGAACAAAAGTAAAAGAAATAGAAGCTAAGGATAAACTTACCACTGCTGCAATGAAGTTTATCAAAAGATCTTCTTCCGAGAAATTTACTTTTCCAAATGGCAAGTGAACGATTCCAGTTTTATCTGCTCGGTATTCTACTTTACCCTTCTTGAATTCTTCAATTGCCTGAAAGAAGTACAACAAATTTACAAACTCGAATATGTTTTCGAGGAGCAGAATAATGGTCCAATAAGTAAATCATCAACTGCCTACTTGTTTCACATTTTCTCAACTCTGAAAAACTTACAGCTAGGATATATGTCGGTTTATTTTTTCCATTTTATATTAAGATCTAGGAATTCCTCCATTATACAGAGAAAGTTGAGCGGAAGAAAGAAAGTATCTCATCAACTTTTTTCACAAGCAGAAAATATTTGAACACATCACCTGAGGTATATTTGTAGTGACAGTACCAGCCTTTGGATTTGGCACAAGTCCTCTAGGACCCAGAATCCTACCTAAGCTAGCAACCTGCCACAAAAAATAGAGAAAGTATCAATACGAATGCACAAAAGAATTACGCAAAATGAGCCACGGATATGTTCACGAGTAAACAAAACTAATTTCTATACAAAAGCCACTTGAAGAGGCGCATTTTTTCCAATCTGCTGTTTGCCAGCCTTAAAATGGAAAGAGGGAGAGGGGAGCCTCTGAGATTGATCACTCAGCTTAAGCTAGGCAAAGATGATAGAGCAAGATGGACCATAATTCATTCAAATATACAATGCGGAAGATGTTCCAGGAAATGGCACATAAAGCATGCAAACTCATGCACAATGAGACAACGGAATTTTAAGATAACTTTTTTCAGAAAGAAGGTTCGATCAGAAAATATGTAAAATGCTGGCTAGCCAGATTTTGAGGTAGAGGAATTTTAAGAGCATCAACCTATGAACACATTTCATTGAATGACGGAGAAAGACTGAAATGAGTGATAGAAAACAAAATATGTTTCATTCGACCAAATCACTAAGGACAGCTAGAGCTTTTCACCACGCCAGGTGAGTTAGTTCGCAACTAGCTACGCATTGTTAAGTTATATACTCAAGTTGACAAGGCCCAAATGCATGCACAAAAACTTTAGGAGCGAGATGTGCTGAGTATTTGAGATAGGGGCAGACACTCTTTGCCTATTGCAAGCTTCAATATGAAACTCATAAAACAAAGACACAGAAGTTCATATGCTGGTCATCGAAGAAAGTATAAAAATGAAAAAGGAGATCAAATTGAACATCAAAGGCAAGTCAGACATTTTTATTAGCAAAGACTATAGAAGCACCTTAGGCATCATATCTGGTGTTGCAATCAATTTGTCAAACTCCATAAATCCTCCCTTTATCTGTTCTATCAAATCCTCCCCACCCACTATATCAGCTCCAGCATTTTTCGCTTCGTCGAACTTTTCACCTGTAGAATTTTAGCTGCAACACAATTAGCACACCGTAATGGTGACTAAATTCTATCTTTACCTTATCAAAATAAAATAGTGACTACAGTTCCAAAGAAAATTTTCAAGACCAAAACATTCAAAAACTACCATTGTGGCCACATCCCAAATATAAAAAGCTCCTAGCATAGTGCATTCAGTAGATAGGGGTTGCTAAAACTGCATAAACAATCACACTGAAAAGGAAGACCCATAGAATCACCTTTTTTTAAGAAAAAAGAGCAACTTTGAAAGTTCTCCTGTTTCTTTGGGGTGTATTAAAAAAGTAGGATGCAAGCTATAAGTTTGCTAGATAATCTGATTAATCAAGCGCTAATTTGGGATGACAACCATATCTGATGTTCTAGTTTGCAGACCATTTCAACATTATCATCACATGTACAATTTATTTAAATGACATTTTAATTTTGTTAATACAAAATAAGAAAGACAATTTTCTAGAAGTAACAAACGGTGTTCACTAATGACTTTAAGTCCTTGACAGATCAGCTATTATGGAATCTATTTCTCTTGGTAGATTATATTTATCTCTTCACTTTTCAGACTGCTGCATGAAGAGATACAGTTTCTATTATGTGACTCAAAAGGCTTAAATATCACCAGAGAGTAAACATGCAACTTCATTGAAAGGTTACCCCTGTAATTCATGCATAGTACTTTTTACTAGTTGGAGTTCAGTAATACTTAATCAAGAGACATCTCAGCTTTTACATTTGGAAGATCGTCTTTGGTAGTCTAGAGGAGAACTAAACATGACTTTACCTATGTGTAGTGGTAAAAGGAAAAGAATTCTATACATATTAAGACATACTTACAGTGCATTATATTCCCTTGAAGATGAGAATTCCAGTGAATGCAGGCAATTAATTATAATTCAGATACTAACTTTCCTTGTAGCTTTTTTAAAAGCATGCCTTTCTTGCCAGGCATCAGCACATATGACCAATTTATTTGGCATATATCATGAACGATTCACACAAAATATATCTTAAGGAGTACCTTGGGTAAGAACAGCCACTTTAACAGTTTGACCTGTTCCCTTGGGCAGGTTAACCTGAAATAGAGAAGTCATCATGATTTGGAGATACTAATATACCACTAAACACTAGATATAACCTTTGAAGTATGTAATGACGATAATGAAATATTTAAAAGCTTACAGTTGCCCTAAGCTGCTGATCGTTGTATTTTGGGTCAATGTTGAGCCGGAAATGAGCTTCAGCTGTTTCAACAAACTTTGAGCTAGCTGTTTGTTTGAGCAGCTCTATAGCCGTTTTCAAGTCATACTCTTTCTTGATTTCTCTTAATTTCTGAATCTCTAAGAACCTCTTAGACCGCGTCTAATTATTATGGGAAAAGAAGTAACCAGTTAATGAGAAAACAGATAGGAGCAATGGGTAGATGAGATGGATGGAGAAACAAAGAATTTTGATATTTGACGTAGCAGCTATAGGAAAAGCATATCAGAAACATAGTTTCAAAATCAAAAGAGATGATCTGCCACAACTAGCATCTCAGAAGGTGCAAATTATTCACCCGTACAGTGACATCCATTACTGGTCAACAGAACAAGCACACACAGAATTGTGTGACATGTTTAACCTCCAAACTGCATTATCTCCTCAGATGTCTTAATATTAGGAGAGGATCACATGAGAGAATTCAAATGTCTAATTCAATCCCACTATACAAGGTCTAACATTTGCTGAATCAAAAATTATTTGTGCACCGTTCCTGTTTGATCTTTGCGATAATAATTCGACTTCTAAAAAGACTTTTTTACCACATCTTATTAGAATTACACCAAAAGTAACTTAAGATTCTGAATTCTCACATGTTTGGGCAGGAGGAATGTAGTCTACTTAAAACTTGTCCTTGGATACAAACAGGAAACTACAGGTTATGGATATGCTTACTTCATTACTAGCCAACAACTGCAAGCATATAAAAAACTAGCTTCCTTTGAAATGACAATGTGTGAAGCTGGGTAGTTGTGACCTGACTCGTAACCACAGTACAGATACAACCTTCACTTAATATCCTTTTCTATGAAATTGTAATTTATGTATTATTTAATTCCACTTCATAACCCCGGTATAACTGTAACATTTTTGTTTATACAAATGGTGTCCCAGCAAGCTCATGCAACACGAGTAATCCACCAATTACCTGCTACTTCCCACTCAGTCCACCAAGGCTTAGAGATGCTACGAAATCACCTACTATTATAATGAAGTACTCGCAACAAACAGTCTTTTGATGGTTAAATCAGTACTGACCAAATTTTACATTAGCAAATAAATTCAGACAAAGTTCACGCAGAAAAAATGAACAAAGAAATTCCAAAACAGGTCGTATTGATAGTAATATCACCACAAATAAATACAGCACTTAAGCAAAACCCAATATCATACAAACCAAAAAAGACCCATCTTTCATCTAACATCCATAAAATTAATAAGAAATGAAGAGTTTCTACATAAGGTATCATCTTTAGTAGCAAAAAAGTTATGTTCATAGTAATATCATCACAATCATCATCATCAACAACAACAATATACCCAGTGAAGTCCCTCAAAGTGGGTGTGGAGAGGGTAAAGAGTACACAGACCTTTCATAGGTAGAGAGACCCAACTCACAAAAATCCAGCAGATAGTTGTTTCAATATGTCATACCAACCAATAAAAAAACCATTTTTCACTTAACATCCACAAAATTAATCTGACATGGAGAGCTTCTACATAATGTATTCTGTTCAGGGGCAAAAGAGGTCATTTTTTATAGCAATACCATCACAAAAATCAAGAAACATAAAAATTAAGCAAACCCCACATACCACACAACGAAAAAGAACCCATCTTTCATATCTAAAAATCCACAAAATCAACAATAAAAAGTATGGGCTTTTCAACATACTCTATCCCTCTTTAAGGGCAATGCAGCCTTCCCTTTCTTAGGCTTAGAGGGTGGAATTACAACAGCAACAGCCCCTTCTCCACTTTCTTCCCCTTCCTGTTCTACATCCTCTGCAACCTCAGCTTCAGCAGTCATAGCAGCAACAACAAGAGTCCCATTCTTCCTTTCTTTGTACTGTAGGATTAATGGGTGTAGAGAAAAAGATTTGTTGGATGTGAAAAGAAGAGGCTTTGATTTGAAAATTAGAGAATTGGGGTTGAGTTCCTGTGAGAAAAGTGAGGAAAGAGTGAGTGTAGAAGGTGTAGCTGCGGAAGCCATTGTTGAATGAGACGGAAGGGATTTGTTGTGGTGAAGAAACAAAAACTCATATATAATGCCTATCCATTTGGTTGTATGTTGATGATGAGATAAGAGTGTGTATAATGGAAGTGTATTTTTAGATTTACTATTTTAACCCAATGAAGTTAAAGAATATGTGATTTGACCTACTAGAATTTGACTTATTGACATATAAGCCCTCTATTTTGATGCAATTTTCCTTTGGGAGAACACATTAGTGCCGTTCCATTTTTATCGGATGTTTATGAAAGAGCTAAAAAACACATTAGTAGTACTTGTTTATATTTAATTAAATAATTAGTTTTTAAAATTATAATATTAAGGTAAATATATGTATCACTTAATAATGATCAAGTGTTAAAAAATATATATATGCAAGACATATATTTTATAGTTATTAATTTGATATAAACACTAGAGATAAGTAGGTTTTTATGTATATTTGATATTATATATTGTGATTGTTAATAGGATTGTGTAAAATTTGTCTACTTGATTTATAGAAAATATATGTTGGGAACAACTTGTCTTAGGATTAGTTATGTTGGGATTAATTATTCTGGGATAAGTTATCTCACCATGTATATGGAATAACTTATCTCATCACTATGGGATAAATGATGGGATAAGTTATCCCAAACTTGCCAACCAAACAACAAATCAAAATTTTATCCCTTCACTATCTTTTTATTTCATCACTATTTATTTTTATCCATCACACTTAACAACCCCTTAGTATTAATTTTCGATTATCATATTCTCTAACTCTTTATTTTAGTCGTTATATTATGTCTATTATTTTTTGAGAGAAGTATTAAAAACACTCTCAAATTTGTCACGGATTATTAGTTTCGTTCCTAAACTATTGATAGACTTAAAAATACTCCTCAACTTGGCGAACCAAACTTAAATACACTCTTGAAATTGGCACAAATTATTAGTTTTGTCCCTAAACTATTGATAGGCTTAAAAACACCCCTCAACTTGCCGAACTAGGCTTAGATACACCCCTCTCGCATGCCACATGACATAACAAGTGAATATAATTTATTTAAAGTGCATGAAAGGTTAAAAAAAGACCACATCACTCTTTTTTTTTGTGCAACTTTTAATTACCAAACTACTAGAATATCTTTCTTCTTCTCATTTAACGTTTCCTTCATTAGTGGCGACCTCAAAGAATTTTTTTGCATTCTCATTTTTAATTGCTTGATTCTCTTTCTTTTCCTATTTTGTTTGTTATTATTTTTTGTCAATGTGGACTTTTGGCAACGTTAAAAATTTTATGATCAGAATATGACAATCTTGTAAGAAAATTTTGAGATTGTAAAAATATGGTAGCGAATGAAGCTCTACAAAATTTCAAATCAAAATTTGATAAGTTAAAGAAACATGAAATTGGGAGAGGGAATTTTTTTAAGCCTATCAATAGTTTAGGAAAGAAACTAATAATTCGTGCCAAGTTCGAGGGCGTATTTAAGTTTACTTCACCAAGTTAGGGGGTGTTTTTAAGCCTATCACTAGTTTAGGGACGAAACTAATAATTCGTGCCAAGTTCGAGGGTATGTTTAAGCTTAGTTCGCCAAGTTGAGGGGTGTTTTTAAGTTTATCAATAGTTTAGAGACAAAACTAATAATTCATGACAAGTTTGAGGATGTTTTTAATACTTCTCTCATTTTTTTTCAAATCTTTTATTTGGACTAATAAATTTAAGTCGAAAATATTTTAAAAACAACATTTGTATCTCTATAAGATGATAATAAAATCTACAAATTCTCTACTTTCCTCATATCTCACTTTATAAAATTTTACTTAATATATTATTATTATATTTTACTAGAATTTTTTGCGTCAAAACCAAGAGCGAGAATCTAATTAGTTTTATCAATTATGCGCACATCCCTAGCATGTAACTATTGGAGAAATAAGAGCAGATCGAATAGGCATACTTAGGACCGCCTTAAGAGATTCACTTTTTTAGGATTGATTTCTCACTTTATTTACAAAATAGACCAACTATAAAATTTTCAAATTTTACCTGAATTTGTAATTCAAATTAAGAAAACATACAACTTGTTTTAGTATAACCAAACACAACCTCAACTCCAATACCAAAATATCCAAATAAAGTGAAAAGGGAGAATACACAAACATGATCTTGAACTTGGTAAAATTTTTTAAGTTGGACCTTAAACTTTGATAGTGCACAAATATGACCCTCAACTTGGCAATTCCTGAACAAGTAG
>JAOTQR010000001.1:21896863-21910280 GCA_025774065.1 Solanum ossicruentum | reverse complement strand
GTACATTGTACAGAAAACAGTAAGAAAGCAGTAAACTTTCCCAACTTTCAGATTTCCTCTCTGGTTTCTTCTTCTTCATCATCTCTTCAATCACATTTCTTTTCTTACACAAAATGCCCAAGTTTAACATAAACAAAGACAACAGAGGACAAATTACTTGAAGTTCGAAAAGAGGGAATACATTCCATGGATCTATGTTACTACAAACAAGAGTAGCATACAATGAATTATGCGCACAAAAGAATTATGCACTATTTAGAATAAGAGCCAGCACAGAGAATTTCCAAAAACAGTAGCTGAGCGACCATGATTCAACTTTTAAGAGGGCAGATGAAGATCAACTAGAAAATTGTAAATTTTTCTTATGAACCACTCCTGGTCGAATATATACCATAAGTATTACTGATCTAGTCAGAGACCGCAGAGGTTAAACCCATAACAGACCTCCAGCATTGCCCACCACTCCAAACTGCAAATTAGTACCAGAAGAAAGGCATTTAGTGCGTGGTTAAAGCAATGTCTACTATGGTATGGTTAGAAAGGTAGAAAACCTTTGGATGGCTGCTCAATCCAGGGCCCATTCATTACTGTCAGAATGCTGCATGCTTCGCTGTATTCAAGATTTGGCAGCAACTTTGGGGTTAGCAAGAAACACCTGTGAAGGATTTGATAGAATCAGAAATAGGACTGGATGTTTATGTAGACAAGGTCTAGTTTCACGATTTCATTAATTTCTCCAAAATAAGAAGGGGAATTGGCATAACACGAATGATCACCTAAACAAAACAAACTTACATGGATTCATGTTAGTATGAGAAATCAAAACTGCAGATGAACATGCTCCCTCTAATAGAGTAGTCGAGAGTTCAAGAGTTTGAGAGTTGAAAAGAAATGTCTTCCACAATAAGAACTATTTGAAATTTCTCGCCTTACAAGGTTATAAGTAAATAGGTCTTATTCGTCCTTCTGCAGAAGCTTGGATATCAATGGTGTCTATGCACTCTGATAACACTTGTAAAGGAATCTCTCGCAGGGGCTAACCATATATATACATTTACTAAATGCTGATTACTTTATCAGTTTTCTGCCTAACTTGGTTAGATGCAAATTCGATGATACAAATACTAGAATCTAACCCACAAAATGGAATTTAATGTCCAGTTATAACACAATAAAGAAGAATATCTGATTGTGGATAATTCCAAGTTAACAGGGCATCTGCATGGTGGGTACGAGGGTATAACTATCAAAATATTCATTTTTCAAAGTATAAATGAGAGATGTTTGACTACTGAAAGCAGATTTTCAAAGTAGATCACAGGAATGGGAAGCAATATGCAAAGAGATGTATCAATGAAAGTTTTCCTTTACAAAACTAGTACCCTTTATCAAAGATAAAAGCTACTAAATATCTAAGAACCTCAATTTTGCAGATGATGTTAATAAGTTGTCTTGCATAATTTTTTTGTGTTCTTAACAATTAGGTTTTAACACCATTTTTATTATTCAATAAATATCTCTTTCCAAATAGATTTCCCCATAGCTTTTCTTATGGCACTAGATTGTTCTGTTTGGGACTACAGCGAATAAAGAGGGTTAGCCCTTGTTAACCAGGTACAACAAAGTAATGGAATAGAGTACTTCATTTAATTCTCCTTTTCAAAGTCATCTTTTGTCATCTGAACCAAGCAGCTCAAAAACACAATCTAGAGACCTTCAAAGAAACGTATCCCCCTCTTGATCTTAAAGAAGCAGATATATTGGCCACACAAAATTGTGGCAGATTAATGTGTATACGAACTCCATTTGCGTCTTACATCAAGGGTCATTCAGAAAATTGAATTTCATGTAGAGGTCAAAACAATCTGCAGATATCTTCCCAGATATCATCTCTTAAGATATTCGTTTTTCAACAATTTGAAAAAGCGCACACACCAAGTTCATTTATCACAAGGACACAAGCAAATAATTTCAGCACATAAACTGCAATGTTTTGACAAGATGGTAAAAAATTCATGAGAATAGTTGAGAAAATAGAGTGCTCTTACTGCGGTGTATTGGGTTGGCTGGCAGCTCTCACTAATTGCTGAAACATTTTCCTCTCATTGATAGGATCCATTCCTTGAAGCACAAATGTACACAATGATTTCTTGCATCCAGTTAATTAAGAATAACAATATACTGTAAATGTATGACTGACCTTGATTTATTTCATCCACTACTCTAAAGGGGCAATTTGTTAGGTCTTGGAGTGAAACTAGGTAAAGAATAGTTGAAACAGATCGTTCCTGAAAGGACATTGTATTAATAAGTTAATACACCATTTGAACTCACAGATAGAAAAAGTGGTGTAAGCAACATACTCCTCCAGATTGGTGGTGGGCACTTAGAACTTGGAGTTGTCCCGTCTCCCTGGTATAAGGATGCAAGAACAACAAACTGTGAACAAGCCATGGAGAACCAAAAAAATAAATACACAAATATTTACATAACCCAAATAGAATGTGCATCAATCCAATTCATTATACAGGCCACACCCTTGGATGAAAATATATCAGTAACTATATTGAGAGATACATTTGGCCACCACCAGGGATTCTTCTAGTGGCAGGAGCACTATATGTACTATGTAGGTTGTTCGTGACGACTTTGAACCATGTTGCATGCAAAGTAGTGGTACTTGAGTGAAGATGAGTAAATGGGCAGGCCATTTTAATCGAGATTCAAATCGTGGACCACATGCTCTTGCGGTTTTCTCGATTATAAAAAATTATTAAGGTGTTCGATGTGCAAAGACAAGGAAAAGCTAATAATGTCATAAGCAATTAAATTTGCAGATAACTTCTTCCTTGCTGGTCTTAATTGAATTTACATGATTCAGAGAAATTGCTCCAAATGTTGTCATTATAGCAGATTCAATGAGAACAAAGCAGAACCTGTAAGGCAGCTCACATACTGCATTCTTCAGGTAAGCAGGAAAGAGATTTTATGTATCTAATCTGTGTTGCTCGGATCCTCCAAAATGCACTACTTTGGAAGAATACGACATGCACACATTGGCATTTATGAAGAGTCCGAGAAACATAGCATCAATAACCCTATCTTGGTGCGCAAAGAGTCTTTCCTACTTTTTGCATATTTGTTGGTGTCATGAAGCACTACCGCAGGGTATGGATGCTAGGGAATCTTTTCTTTGTTTTGCTAACAAGTGAAGCCAATGATTTCTCTTCCCAAAAGATGATTTGAAAATTAAAATAGGTACAATACAAAATAACTTTAGGTTCAGTACAATAATACTGAACTAACTCCGATATTTTAACAAAGTTATATTGTTTTTATAAAGGATCGTGACAACTGATGGAATACCTACTTTTACCAAGTCACGGATGGGATTCTTTTTCAGCATAAGTGGGAAGGCGTTCAATTTAAGCAGTTTAGGTAAAAGATGGTTCCTTTTAACAGAAGGTAGTAGAAGGTTCTCTGGCAGCATCAAAATCTATAGCAATAATCTCCAGGGGATCTGTGAAGCCTCACTTTCAGAGTCATTCAATATTTCAACAACTAATTCATGAGAATAAAAACGATTCTCGGGGATAAAAGGGATGTGGTCATCATCCCAGAAGGAAGCTATAAAAAAGGGTGGAGCGACATAGCAGTGAAGATTCATAATTTTCTGGGTCCTTGCCCAGATCCAAGGTTCCATCTTTATGTTGATAAGTTGAGATCCTTTAAGGAGGCTCCAAAGATATCGAACTGTCCAAGCACAGCCGATACCGAGGCAGGGGCTGAGAACATATATTATCATCTTTCAACGTGCCTTATTGGCAAAATTAATGACCCTTTCAACATTATCCCTAACAAGGATATCATACAGAAATGGTTCGTTAATAGATGGCAAGTCACTGCCGGGCTCAAAGTCAACCCCCTCAAGCACAATCAATTTTTATTTGAGTTCCCCTCTCAGATTGAAGCATCAAGGGTAAAAGCCAGCGAATGGTTTTGGAAGCAGAGAAGATTGACCCTGGAATGGCAGTCGCAGGTCTACCTTAACGGTTAATAAGTCAGAGAACAAATGGATACAAACCTCCGGAATCCCAACCCATGCCTGGTCGCTTGAAACTTTCAGGTTTATCAGAAATAAACGTGGAGGATTTATCAGAATAGGCAAAGACATAAAACTTTGAACCCATCTTTACTGGGCTCGAATCTGAGTGGGGAACAACATACAAGAAATTCCAAGGCAATTCGTGATTCCAAAAGAGGGATAGGGGTCTGAAATCATGATTCTAGAATACTTAGATTAAAAAATCAGGCTAGACAGAAGAAACAATGCTTGCAAGAAGGGTCAGACGTCGGAGGTGGTTGAGGCATCGGAGAATGCATCATTCGAGGATGGACAAGTTGGCAGTTTTAATTTGAAAGCAGAAGTGCAGCTATGTCCAGAAGATAAAGGGGTAAAGAGGAAGGGGGTGGGCCAGACTTGGGCCTAGAGGCTAATGAAGGTTGTTATATCTCAGGCCCAAGAAGGAGAGAAGACAGAGCAACAGTCACAAAGGAGAATATTCACTTACTTCAGAAGACAATCTGGAAAGTAAACCCCAGCCCAAGCACAAGAAGATTTAATGTGCTGGCATCTGAGATACAAGAGACACACAACTCAAAAATCCCCAGCAGCTTCATACAAAAACAGTTGTTGATTCTCTATTCAAACAATTCAACCTCAGATGCTGGTGATGAAGGCTATCAAGAAGTAGGAATACAAAGACCTCTATGACTCCCATGCAGGGACTTAATCTCTATTTATAGCTCAGACACAGACTTCTCCTCAATCGCAATGTGCGATGCTCTCTCCTTAGCATGGTAGGAAGGATATCCTTGTCCCTAGGTTATAGATAAGCCTAATATCATTGAAACATCAAGTGGACAAAAATTACCATGTTGAAGGATTGCAAAGCATTTGGTGGTAAAGCAACAGGATTCGAACATGACCTCTTGGATTTAGTTCTGAGAATGAAGAAAGGCAAATTCAATTAGAACAACATGAATCCAAGCAGCAGAGGTCAGGGAAAGAGAACAGAGGGGAAGGGGAATTCAAGAGAATAACATGTGGGATCAATTATGATAAAAGAAGGCAGTAATCCAATGGAGGCAAGGGTAGGCAGTTCAACTCATTGTATGGATGAACTTAAAAATTTTCAGTTGGAATGTAAGGGGGCTGAATGAGGAAACGAAGAGATGCACAATCAAATCTCTCATTCAGTGGTGAAGGGTTGATATACTGTGTTTACAGGAAACGGAAATTGAAGAATGTTCAGGATAATTAATCCAACAGCGGTGGGGTAATAGATGGGCACATTTTGGGTGGAGCTTAAAGCATCAGGCACTTGGGGAGGTATTCCTCCGATCAGGGACAAAAGGAAATGAGTTAAGGTGGACACTCTGGTAGGTTGTCATTCTATTTCTTGTATGCTGGGAAGCTCTCATGAGAACTTCAGATGGTGCTTTACTGATATTTATGGTCCTCACACAAATCTGAGAAGAGTGGGGAGATATGGGATGAACGCTTCAACTTTTGTAGATTTGAATGAGAAAGAATACACTGTACCAGAAGATCCACAGCAATGGAAACTTTTTCAGACACAATCCAAGATCTTGATCAATACCATTACAGGGAACACAATTCACTTGGTCCAGAGCTGGTAATTCACAATAAGCCTCAAGAATAATGGAGTGATTCCTTTAGAGCTGTGACCCAAATTGCTCTGCCGAAGGTAATCTCAAACCACAAACCTATCTTACTGGAAAATGGGGATTGGGATCCATCTCCTCCATTCTCTAAGTTTGAGAATATGTGACTGGAGGCAGAAGGCTTCACGGATAAACTTAAAGTACGATGGGGAAGTACATCTTTAGTCAAAAATTGATAAGATTGAGAGAAGATATCACTATCTGGAACAAAGAGGAATTTGGGAAACTGAAGAGCAGGAAGTCGAAGGCCTTGAATGATCTATTATCATTAGAAGTTAGAACAGACCACATATGGAAGGCAACTTAGTCCCAATAAGGCAGAGACCATTACTGCTCTGAGAGTTGAAATTCAATAACTAGCTAATATTGAAGAGATATCTTGGAGGCGGAAGTCCAGATGCTTGGGGCTTAAGGAAGGGGACAGAAACACCAAATATTTTCAAAAGATTGCCAGTTCAAAATAGGAGATATAACTGTATTGACAGGCTATTGGTGAGGAGCGAGATCATTGCGGACAAGGAGATGGTGAAAGGGGAAACTCTCGAGTTCTTTGAGAACTTATATACTGAACCTGAATCATGGAGGTCACCATCAATTTTTTGAAGACATAGCCTCCTTAACTGATGAGGAAAGCAACTCCATGGAAGCTATGTTTGAAGAGGAAGAAGTATTAGCAGCCATAAATGCCAGTGCACCTGACAAGGCACCTGGCCTGATGGGTTTACTATGGCATTTTATCAAAAATCTTGGGACTTCATCAAACTAAACTTGTTAGAAGCCTTGCAACATTATCACCAACACTGTTGGTTGATATAATCTTCCAATGCTTCATTCATAGCAGTCATCCCCAAGAAAAAAGTAGCAATAGAGCTGAGAGACTACAGGCCAATTAGTTTAATTGGCAGCACTTACAAGATTTGTTGCAAAGATCCTAGTAGGAAGATTAAAGAAAGTGATTGGGAAGTTGGTCACAAATCAACAAAATGCACTTATTCAAGGGACGCAAATTACATATGCTTCCCTTATAGCTAATGAGATCCTAAACTGGCAGCAAAAACAAGGGAATGTTGGTTTGGTATGCAAGTTAAGACATTGATAAGGCATTTGACCAGCTGAATTTGTCCTACCTCATTTCTATCCTCAAACAAATGGGATTTGGTGAAAGATGGATCAAGTGGATAACATTCAACATATCTACAGTTAAGTACTCAGTCCTCATCAACAGAAGCCCAGTGGGATTCTTCTCCCCAGAAGAGGATTAAGGAAAGGTGATCCTCTCTTTCCTTTCCTGTTCATAATAGCAAGGGGGGGACCGAGCAAAATGTTGACAAAGCCAAGCAAATGCAATGGATAAATGATTTTGATGTAGGGAGGGATATAACAGTCAACATCTCCAATTTGTTATATGCAGATGACACACTGATTTTCTGTGGGGCTGAAAGGAGTCAGATCCTCTCCTATATTTAATCCTAACTCTTTTATTTTTGAAGCTATTTCAGGTCTCCACATTTAACAAGCTGAAAGGTGGAATCTACCCTGTTAATGAAGTGTTTAATCTAGAGGAACTAGCAGTCATTCTGGGGTGTAGCATTGGAGCATTTCCAACGACCTATTTAGGACTTCCTCTTGGAGCTAAGTTCAAAACAAAAGGCATCTGGAGTGGAGTCAAAGAGAAATTTAAAAAGAGAATGGCTTCTTGGCAAATGCAGTATTTATCTACGGGAGGCAGACTTACTCTGATCAGTAGTGTGCTAAATAGCATTCCAACTTATAATATGTCTCTCCACCCCATATCTGGCAAGGTCTTGGAAAAACTTCACATAATAAGGAATTTCCTTGGGGTAGGAAACAGCAATATGCACAAATTTTACCAAGTCAAGTGGGACAAAGTCATATTGCCTAAGAGGCTAGGGGGGTTGGGCATAAAAGATTTAGCTCTGCATAACAAGTGTCTCCTGATGACTATGGAGATACACACAAGTGGAGTAAAGCTTATGGAGGGAAACTATAATTGCCAAGCATGGAGCACTGAATAACTGGGGAAGGATAAGATTATTCTCTTCACCAGACATGCGGATCCAATCACGATCTTATATATCAAAGTTGTCAGATGAACCATATGGGGTTGGAGTATGGAAGTATATGTGCAAGCTACAGCAAGAGTTCTCACAGTTCCACTATCTTCTATTAGGAAATGGCCATAGAATCAATTGTAGGAAAGACAAATGGGGAACTCTCCTCTAATGTCTGACTTCCCCCACATTTTTCAGACAGCTAGTGACCCTGACTCAACAGTCCATTAGAACAGGAAAGGAAATGCTTGGAACCTAATCCTCCGACGGAAAGTGCAAGATTGGGAGTTGGAGGAAATGATAAATCTACTAGCAACACTTCACTATGCAAACATCAACCTCCTAAAGCCCAGACCAATTCAAATGAGGAGTTATAGATAAAAAGGAATTCTCAGTGAAGGCAGCCTACAAACTTCTAGGTCCACTTAGCACAATCACAGAGAGTTGGTCATGGAATCTTATTATAAGTTGCTTTAGCTTGACAGCTGTAGATATTGAAATTTTGTGGGACACTACAAGATGTGTTTGATTCCAGTTAAGATTCTCGAAGGCTACTGTATCCTAAACCCTAGTTTTTGCCTATATAAAGGGTATTATATTCCTTTAAAGAGACATCTCAAATATTCCGCAAATTCTCGAATATTCCGCAAATTCATGGAATATTCACAAAGATCAATGGAGATTAAATAAATCTCAAAGAGATCTACATCATCCTAGTTCGAGAAACACGCTACTAACAGTCCTCGAATCATGGAAAAAATCTAAGGAGAGAAGAATCAAGGACACTATAATACAATGCTTTTCCAAGTAGGATTCTATATGCCATTCCTGTTCTGAGTAGGATTATAGATATTATTCCTGTTCCTGTTTCTATTCTAACATACCTAAGGGAGACAAAAAACAAGCCACCTTTTTCTACGGTGCCCTGTGGCATCGGATCTATGGAGCCTGTTTATAAAACTTTTTGAGATAAGATGGGTCATGCCACAAAACATCAACATGCATTTGAAAGCTAGAGCAAATGGAAAGCTGATAGCCCCATCAAGATAATATGGAAGATGATACCAGCAACTATTTGTTGGAGTATATGGAATGAGAAAAATAGAAGATACTGTGATGGAAAATGAACTACCGACCGATCTCTCTGAGTAAATACCTTATGTATCTTTATAGCTGGGTTTATTTGTCCCCTACAGATTCCCCAGATACCCTTTTGAATTTTTCTAGCTCCTTATCATTAGTATAATGGCTGCAATGTCTATAATGGAGCTTCTTACTTATTTTTGCTACTACTCTTTTGTAACTTATATGCATCTCTTTGATGCCAGCAATGAAAACCTTCATCAACAGAAAAAATATTGAACTAATTTATATGGCATCAAAAGAAACATAATAATCCACTAATGAAGAACTATGTGGATTCTAGGCCAAAAGAAAAACAATATAAAGTTGCTAGTGCATTTGTAGCATAAGTACTTCCCATCGGTAGAAATGTAACACTCATTGTCTCAAAAGGCAAAAGAATATATATGAAATATCTGTCTCTTCTCCAATAAAGAACTGTCACAAGAAGCAGGAATCCCAATTTAATCATACCTACTTCAAAATAAGGAACAAAGCCGTAATTACCTGAATTTGACTTTAATTAGTATCCCATATTTGTCAAAGTCCATATCATGCTCATCTGAAGAGAGAATTGATCAATACAGGTTGATAAAACCTCTCACGAAGTAAGTTCTGCAAGGTTCAAGGTTAACATACCTAATGAAACTTCTCCTGCAACAGCCATTTCTTGAAAATTGCGGCTAAAAGTCTGGTTGATTTTAGAAACAAGACTTCTTAATGTTGGTAGCCACCTTTCCTGAAAAATCCTAAAATCAGAACATTTTTTTGATAGACTATCACGATGTGTCCACAGTAAAGATAAACACCTTGTTATTTTACAACCACAGCCAAGATAATAGAAATATAATGAAAAAAGGTTGTAAAACGATTTTCCTAAATCATCTACAATATCTGATATTTTTATCCTATTTTTTTCCCAATTACTTAATGAATCTCTTACCCAAAGAACCTATTGCCTTTTTCCTTCTCTAGGACAACAAATTTTACCCTTTTTGTGTTTAATTAACTTGTCACAAGATATGCTGATACTAGGTAGCATAAAAGCAAAATTAAACTGTTATGATTCTGAATCATTTTGTTTAAACACGCACATAATGGCTGCAAACCTTAAAAAAGGATTAAGAAGTAATCTTTCTTAATTAAGCTTTTCAGCGAGGCAATTCACACAACAGCTAGGTCAACGTTTTGAATAAAGTAACACAAGGCAGATGGATATATTTTGGTTGAGTCTAACCTTCACACAACAACAAATTATTTCCAAGTGCTTGGCCAAAATGAAAAAATTAAGCCGAAGGGGACATGATGTTGACCAACAAGCCCCAACAGCTTCAGCTTTAAGATCAGGCGGTTCGCCCAATCAGTAATATTAATGGATATGTAGCTTTTAGATGAGACAATTGACTCATTCAGCAGTATCAATGAATACGTCTAAAATGTTGAAATAATAGAACCATTTGAAAGGAAAGTCAATTGTGTATCTATATGTGAAACGAGCCACTGTGGGGTTCAAGAAGCTGCTGCTTTATATACAACAAGCTGGTCAAGAACATTACATTCACCACGTAACAACCAAAAATGCTAGAGAGCCATAAAAATCTAACCTTTAAAGCATTGATTTCATTAGTGAGGTTGCTTAATTTCTCTTCCTCCATCTCTTGACTCTTTGAAAGAGATTCTATCTGCAAAAGTACAAGACAAAATTAGATGTGATCATCATATAGTTTGAAAGGTTAAAATGGAAAAGCAAATAAAGGAAACAGAGAATTACTTTTTTCCGACGTGATTCATACTCTTCTAGAACATTATGGTTCAGGAAAAGAATGGAGTTGGCTTGAGAAATGGTATCTTGAATAGCCGCATCCAACTCCTCAATTGTAGATGGCATCTGCAGGTAAAATTGACTAGGAGTGAATTGATATGCAGGACATCCTTGAGAATTGAGAACATCAAGTATGCAATATGAGATGGTCAGAACATAAGAAGCATACTGAATTGATTGATTAGAACACAAAAGAATTAAGTCTACCCATTTAATGTACAGTCAACGAGAACTGATACCACATTAGCTGCTACAGAAAGTCAGTTACAAAGCACTATCAAATTACCCCAACCTACTACTTGGAAACACAGAAAACCTGGGAGACAAAAGTTTTTAGTACAATAACAAATAAAACGCTGACAAATTCACAAAAGAGGGAAGTATGCATGTTCTTGGATAAATATGAAAATTTCATTGACGACTACATTTATCAACAGTTTCAAGAGTAGGCCTGGTTCTTTGAAACTGAGTGATACTATTAGCAAACAGCAATTGAAATCTTGCTACATCGCAGTAGTCTAGATATGTATATTGAGTTTTGATTTTAAATAAAATGGTTCCTCCTATTATGTAGATAATCTAAATCGTCCAAACCTTAATCGGGTCAGAGATCATGGTGGTGGAGAGGGGGCTAGGAGTGGAGATCATTTTAGTCAAACCATGAGTAGAGATTAATACGTAATAAGGAAACAGTTACTATTCATGAGCTTGATATGAGGCAATCATATCAACCAAATATCCAATAGAGAAATCGATGTGTCTCACCTTCAATGAAGGGCTTTATGTCTATGTCCCTTAAGGTATCCTAGAAGACTTGACCTATGACATATGTAAGAAAATTCCCTTAGGTTCTTCTATCATCAAAAAGTAGAGCAGAAATATAATAGATATTGTTTAAGTATTTGGCCACCTCATCAGGAAATTTGACTTAAGATGTCAGACAGGAAATAATTTTATTTATTTAATTATATCTTTAACACGCCCACTAATGCAAGGACTTGATTCTAATTAACAGCCAAGCGCATGAATATTCATTCTCTTATTATATACGAGACACTTTTTGTTGAAGCAAGAAGCTCTCCGTCGACATGCCGGTTTCAGCTGTCTGCTTTCTCTTTTTTATTATGTGGGACCCCATAAAAATATTTTGGGGATTTTATAATTGAATCTTTTTAAAATAGCTGCTTAGTGATTTTACAATATTACCCCTAACAACTAATATTCACAATTGAAGGTCCCATAAAAAAATTTCGGAGATTTTTTAATTTAATCTATTCAAAGCAACTAATTAGCGATTTTACGATATTGCCTTGCCCCCTCATAAATAATTTTTCTGGCTACTTCAACCATTCAGTTATTTTAAATTAATGGGACCAATAAAAATGTTTCCGGATTTTTTTGTTCAATCTTTTTAAAACAACTGCTTAGTGATTTTACAATATTACCCCTAATAACTAATTTTCACAATTGATGGGCCTATAAAAATATTTCGAAGATTTTTTAATTTAATCTATTTAAAGCAGATGCTTAGTGATTTTACGATATTGCCAATGAAATTAGGATAAAAGTTATAATTTATTTTAGAGTAAAAATTTAAAATCATTAAACTAAAAATTAATCAATATTAACAATATTTATTTTACCTCTAATAAAATGATTAAATAACATTTAATTATATCATTAAAAAGAACTTTATGAATAACTATTGGACCCGTGCATTGCACGGGATTTTTTAACTAGTTTTAATGATACGTGGGAGTGAGACTTAAGCCAGGACACTTGCCAGCTTTGCTATGTTAAAGAAATTGGACCTTGGATCTAAATCATCCCAAAAGTTAGCTCGATATAGGTAGTATTCAATGATCTCGAACAATCCTCGCCTCATGGAGCTATTAAAAATTGAGTTAAGTCACAGATCCATTTTCTTTAACATGATACCAAGCTCATCCCAACTGTTGGTTTACCCAATGTTGGCCCCCTTTATATATATCATACACACTCCAAATATCCAGCCTTGAGCATGCAGACGGAGTGTTAAGAGTTTCTCATTAGTTAAATATATCAGTTGTAATTTCTATATGATTTTGGGCAATCCTCACCACTTGAGCTAAACTTTTGGTGTTAAATTAGATCCAAGGTCCATTTTCTAACAAAACACTACGATGTAATATGTGGGAAGGTCAGTAATGGCAACATCCAAGGAACATTTGAGTTGACAGCCTGCCAAAATATCCAGAACCGGCCAGGATTGTGTATTTTGTGATGCACTTTTTTTGCAGATCATATGCAATGTTAAATTGAAAAACTTGAGCTAATAAGGACAAGAGCACAAAAAGAATTTATATATGATGATACTATGACAAGTCAAAGTCAAGGAGGTCACGCAAGGAATTTGTGGTGCCTCGAGAAGATGGTGGGACCTTATTCCATTCCACTAAAATTATGAAAGAGAAGAATTTTAGTCCACACTCATTTACAATCTTCCGGAAACAGTCTCTCTATATCTATGAGGTAGTGGTAAGGTTTGTATACATTTTAGCCCTCCCCGACTCCACTTGTGGGATTCCACTGGGTATACAAACAACAACAACAACAACATACCCCAGTGCCTCAAAAGGCTCCCGCTCATTGCGGGGTGAGGGGGGGTCGGATG
>JAOTQR010000001.1:21872079-21896763 GCA_025774065.1 Solanum ossicruentum | reverse complement strand
GCAGATAGTTTAAAGAGCCATTTTGCTTTATTCCATCATACTCCAAGGCCAAAAAATAGTCAATCTTTGGCTCAATCTTTGGGATTCCACTGGGTATGTGTTGTTGTAATCATTCATAATCTTCAGATATGGTGAAAATTGTAGAGCTGTCGACTGAATAAACATGGTTGATTCAGGGTTCTGATTTGAGAATTTGGGGAAGATGACCATATCCTTCTCTCCTTTTTTTCACATGAGAGGAGCATAGTCTAAATTCTTTGTGATGGTACCTAACTACACATAATGCATAGCTAGAATCGCCGCTAACCCATTTACTCAAAGTACCACTCAATTCACCTATACAGTAAAGAAACATATGAAATCATGTGAGGAAGTTTTACTTTAACGTCCAGTTGGTTAGAAAATATTGTGTTTTCTTTTACAAGATAAACATATAAAACAGATGGTAGCATGCATGCTATGACATTACAAGATTATCACAAACACTACATCATCAGAAATTGGCAGCACACCAGTGGATTTTAGAATTTTCTTATATATCATTTCGGATCATATTTCACACCTATTCCTTCATTCCAGCTTTCTAGTTAGGCTAGTGAACAAATTCTGATTGGAGAGAAGACAATGCACAACTTAAAACCTAACACACACACACACCGCACGCCTAGGCACGGCAACTATAGAGTGGACAAGATAATATAGGGATTCAACATCAGTGAAATAAGAATTGGGTGCGGCTAACTTTGATACCATAATAAGAAATTGGATCTTAACCCAACTCAATTCCAAAAGCTAACTCAAGAGGTGAGCTTTGCAAGACCATATAAGGAGACAAATTGTCACCCCTCTCACCGATATGGGACTTCTAATAAGACCAATGGAACAGAATTTAACCTTCATTGGATGCACGAAGGATCAGACACCTAGTTAATTACCCTCAATGGAGCAGATTACGAGGACCATCTCCAGGTTTTTTAGCCCATTTATCAGTTGGATACCAAAGATGCCATCTACCATGGCGAACTCGCCAAGAATATCTACAACTCTACATAAAGCAACCTTCAATGTTTAGTTGCTCAGGGAGAGACTGTCAGTTCATAAATTGGAGCTGATCTTTGTATGGTCTCAAGCACTCACCAAGAGCAGAGTTTGGCTTATTAGCACTGTTGCCCAACTATTTGGCATATTTAGGAGTGAAGCTCATCACTCTACATTTTATAACCACTCTCACAATCACAAATGTATATTCGTTGTAGTTATGTCGAAGACATCGTTTTAGTTGGTGGTGATATTAAAGGCATAACTCAACTTAAGCAGCATTTTCAGTCATATTAGATTAAAGATCGCATGAAACCAAAATATTTCCTAGGCATTGTAGTAGCACAATCTGCGGGATTGTCATTCACAAAGAAAGCAAGCTTCTGACATATTGAAAAAAAACGGTGCTCGAAATTGCAACATATTGACCAAAATATTAAGCTTCTTCCTGGATAAAGGAAGCATTTGAAAATCACCTGGTTGCTATAGAAGATTGATTAGCAAACTCAATTATCTACACACAACCGACATCTCATTTGATGCTAGTGTTGTTCTCCAAACTCCTAGAGACGGTCATTGGAATGCAATAATTTGCACTTCTAAGGTACATCATTAAAAGGTTTACCTCAACATGCTAGATGCAACTCTATGAGGATAGGGGACATGATGCAGACCAGGCAAAATCACCTTCAAACAGATTATCCACTTTGGGTAATGTGTTCTACTGTGAGAAAATCTAATATCTTAGGAAAGCAAAAGTCAAAACGCAATAGTTAAAATCAAGTGTAGAAGAAAAATACCTAGCAATGGTTTTGGCTACATGTGAGCTTACATGTTTAAAGCCTAAGTTGTTGGGACTAGGGTGGGGATGTGGATCAACAGGTCGGATTGTTCATGATAAAAATTATACGACTCTGGAGGTATGGATTTAGGTGTGAATATGGATGGTGGGGGATTTAGCTAAAGATAAATCAAACATCTAAAAATAAAATATGCATAAATTATGGTATACTATTTGAGAGAAAATGAATGAACGAATTTTTGAGAATAAGTTTGATTTGTAATTACTATAAAGTACAAATGCATCTCTTTTTTCCATGTGTGCGCACTTAAAATGACTTTTGTAAATGATATAGAGGACATGATAGACTTTTTGAGTTCACAGCACATTCTACACTGTTCTTAAATATCCATCTATAATATCTCTAACGCGCCATATGGTTGAGGACTTTCTATTGACAAGTCTTTTAACAAGAAAAAGTACATGTGTAAGTTATGATTTCACACTAGCTTTTGATTTGATTCCAGAAATTATTGTATCTGTCTTGAATTTCTCCATCAATTCTGATCAAAGTACCCAAAATTGGTTGATCATATCCAGTAAGGATCCCACACCCACATTCATGTTGTGTCGATATGGGTGCAGCACTAAAAGTGAAAAGTCCGTGCAACTTAGGTTAAAGCAACTTCTCGAAGAATTAAGGAGTGAAGATGCACCAATGGAACTGAACAGTAACGATTAGACTGTAATACATATTGCTTAAAAGCAGAGTTTTATGAAAAGCATACAAAAGTAGATTGTAAGTTCATTCAACAGAAAATTGAGCCATAGTGCATGATGACACGTTTCATTGACTCCAAAGATTTGTTTGCATATATTCTTCCAAGATCCATTTCCATCAATCTTGGATGGAGCCAAAGATTCACTATTTTTTGGCTTTGGGGTATGATGGAATAAAGCAAAATGGCTCTTTAAACTGTCTACGCTTCTTTCAATTGTGAAGTAGCAGTTAGTCAATGCAACTTTCGACTCTCATCATGGGTCATCCGGAAACAGTCGCGCTATATTTTTAAATATAGGGGTCAGACTGCGTACATCTGACCCTCCTTTACCCCGCAATGAACGGGAGCCTACGAGGCATTGGGGTAATGTTGTTGTTGTTGTTTTATATTCTTCCAAGATCCATTCACAAATCCAGAATTAAGTATACCTATGACAAATTAGGAGCCTACAATACATAGGGTCCAACCTATGAGGAATGTAAGAAGAAGAAAGAAAATTATGGGAATAGTAGGCAAGTATCC
This sequence comes from Solanum ossicruentum, assembly GCA_025774065.1. Lineage (NCBI taxonomy): Eukaryota > Viridiplantae > Streptophyta > Magnoliopsida > Solanales > Solanaceae > Solanum > Solanum ossicruentum. The sequence continues at coordinate 21,893,640 of JAOTQR010000001.1, read as the reverse complement.
ATACCTGTAAATATGGGAAAGATTTAAATCATTGTACTAGGTGGGTGATTAGAAATAGGCATTACTTACCTACAGGGATAGAAATTACTTTACTTTCCTTTTCTGGATAACATCAACTACTATTTAAATCCCAACACGCTTGAGAGAATAATCTAACAATTTATTCCTAAATCTCTTCTTCCTTCTCTCATTAAAAATTTAATCCCCGATTCAGGAAGCAGTTTTGATAAATTTCTATTCTATGAATAAACATAAAGTCCTTTATGTGTTATTACGTTCATTATATAAAGGACTTTATCAAAATAATACATAAAGGACATGAAAGTTCTCAACAGTCTAGTATGTTTAATTTATTCAATTACTAACATCTTTCAATATTTTGTTTTGTTTTGAGAAAGGTAACAATTACTTCTATATATCCACTGGAACACTACCACAAGGGGTAGTGTCCCACAAAAGTTAGTACATACAGGAACCCAGTTAAAGCTTCTTACATCTTTCAATATTTAGTAACAATTTAACATCAAACTTCTCATTTTTGCTGTTAAAGAAATGACTTATAGTCATACAAATTTATATGTTTTGTTTTAGACCACAAGTATCAAAAGTCTTACTTTTTTCTCTTAAACTCAATGTCCAATCTTTACCTTCATAAATTAGGACAGCGATAAAACTATTTTTAGATAGAGGAATAACAAGCTTTTGTTAAATAGAAGGCCAATGGATTCCTGTCCATACCAATTTTTTTAAAGCAAAAAGATAATGATAACAAACAGGAAAGCAAACTTGGTCTATCCACAGATACACAAGAATCTTTATTTCTTTCAAGATTGAGGAACAAACCTCACAAAAAGCCTTCTCAAGTTCTGGAGTAATAATGGCTACTGATTCTGCATGCCTTTTGGCAGCTTCCAATCGTTGTCGGTATTCCTCTGTCTCCTTTTTACCTAATCAAGAAAATAAAAATTGTAAAGCTCTATAGTGTAATAATAGCACTCAAGGCTGTAAGTTGTGGCATATGCAGAGTTCCTGTTAAGGTAGACATATTGTCACATTTCAACTTGTATAAAGAATAGGGACAAATGGGGTCTTACGACTTAAGCTCCCAATCTTAAGTTGATGTTTATTTTGCATTATTTTTCCAAGTGGTATCGACATAATGTGTATACATGCTAATGACACACTTGGTTCAGTGGCAGAGGCCACTGGTGATAAGCACCAAAAGGAATCACCGGAGATGAAATCCTGTCACATCATTCACTTAAGCATATACACCCTCTGATATCAATTAGAAATAACAAGGTCCTTTAATCCTCCCACTCATAGATATCAATAAACTATCAAATCATGCAATTCACTTCTTTTTCCACAGTGATTTATTCAGTATACACCCTCTGATATCAATTAGAAAATAACAATATCCTTTACTCCTCCCACTCATAGATATCAATAAACTATCAAATCATGGAATTCACTTCTTTTTCCACAGTGACTTATTCAGCTCTATCATATTGATTTGTTTTTCAACCTGCATCTACGAATCAAAAAGGGTTTGCTTAAGAATTGATGAAAATTTTAGGGCTATCCACCTAAGTTGGTCTGACACGGGTGTGGGTGTCCGATACGGGTGTGGATCTAAAGATCGGATCCTCTATCATTAAAATTTTAATATTTGGGGATATGGATCCATGTATGGATACGGGTGGGGGGATTCGGCTAAAAATAATTCAATTATCTAAAAACAGAGTTATCCTCAAATGATGAACCTCTGACATCTCGATCAGAGTACTTCTCCCCCTTCTTTCAGTTGAATCTTGCCGGAGCTTCACACCACACAGGAAGAAAAAAGGTGTCGTCTCCATCGTCAATCTCGATCTCTGCTGGAATTTCCTCCCTTGGTCCCTTAACCCTAATTCGGGCCCATCGGACATACTTTTTAGGATGATTTCCTCCTCTTTCTCCAACCATCCACCACATTGGTCACCAATTTGTTTCATCACCGTGTGTCCAAAGGTGTAAAGGGAGACCTAAAATCCAAACCCAAAATCAATCAAACTTAAAGTCAGCTTGCATTGTTCCTGCTTTTGGAGACACCATTCTAACTGTATATGGTGATTCTTTCTTCTCTACTTGCCTAAAAAGAGATCTGCCTCCTTTCTTGACTGGAACTCAAAAAGGAACTGGATAACATTCATGTCGTAAATGTTGGCATAATGAATGCCTTTCCATTTTCAATAAATAAATTGTCTTTTACAAGCAAAGTTGGCAAATTATTATCTTCTGATTCTCCAAACTTTTGAAATAGGTCATTTTTGGACCCCTGTAATTGCGCTTATTTTCTGTTGTCAACCAAGGCGGGATGGTCTTTCAAAGTTACTATATCAATGTGTAACAAGTAAAAAAAATAGTTAAACAGTGAAATGTTAACTACTGAAGAACTTACAGTACTCGTAATGCAAAGATGCTTGCATTGCCAATTTTTCTTGGTGCTTCACATTAGCTTCCATCTCTTTAACCTTAAAATATGATAAGGAAGCACGATTCAGAATCAGATTTTAGGTCTAGTCAAGTCAGTCTTAGCTTGTTAGACTACTTTCAACTGCCAACAATATAGGAAGGGCATTGAAAAATAGGAAAATGTCCTCAAGCACTCTTCCCAGGATAACTGTGTGTGTGTGGCTGATTTTTCTGTTTACAGTGGTTTATCCAGCATCATGGCTAAAATCCCTAGAATACAGGAGAATAATATTTATTACAATGCAAGATTCAAATCATATGACATAGTCAGATGCAAATACGATATAGAAAGTTTGTTTAAACGGATAAAATGCAGTCGCAATTTAATGAGAAGAGTTAAAGTCAGCATCTATGTCTTGAGATGGTTAGTTGCAACATCTATTGAAGATCCAAAGGTACAAGAGAACGTTGAGAAAAGATGAAAAATGAAGAAATAAGTTTCCAAAAGACATTTAGCTTTGAGCATAGTTTGGCCATTGAGAGGCCATCGAAACATCTTCAAGTAAAACAAATGAAAGAATTTGAAAAGTTACCCTATAATTACATCATGAACTTTCCTGCAATTCTCACCTCCCCCTCAAATACAGGAGAGTGTAATTGTCTCTCTTCAATTACATCCAATTCCATGTTGACCAGATAATTACTTGACAAACATGTGAAATTGTGTAATTATATCCCATCACACCCAAATCCAATAAGAGTGGCTTCCATGCACGCCTTAATCGTCCTTCCACTCACACCAACTTAGCTTGACATAAGTCACTGATTTTCCGCAATACTCTGACTATTGTAGCTATTTTACTTCAAGTTTTTATTGTTTATTTTATTTCAATTTTTGTAGTTCATCTTTACTTTGATTTACACAAAGAGCACCATAAACAAGTACCTTCAGCGCAAGTTCAAGGGATGCCATGTTTTGTTCAGCATAACTTCTTTGGTGAGCCACAGCATCAATAAGCAAATTCTGGCAGAAACGAGAACATCAGTAGAGGCGCATACATCTGAGATACCTAACTTACTCACTTAGGATCTAATCATAGCTTAAGAGGCATCAGCAAACAGAAACATTAAAAGAGTAATTGACCTTAATTTCCATTGCAAGTTGGAATCTCTGAATCTTCATAGCTTTGATCTGGTCAATAAGCTTTCCAGCAACACTATCCAGATCATCCTCTCTTTGCAAAGATTTCAAATTTATGGCACGCTGCTCTGAAGTTGGAGAAAATTACATGAAGAAGGAACACTACATCATCAATACTGAACCTGCACCTTGTATTACACATACTTCAAGCAAAAGATTAGAAGAAATACTTACTAACACGGTTTTCTATCTCACGCCTTCTTTTCTTCTCAAGTAGTGACTCATTTATAATATCTTCCTAAAATAGATTAACAAAAATATGTTAATTATGCTTGAAGTAATAAAACATTTGATTTTGGGCCAAAAGAACAGCTAACATTTGATTGTTATTGATATGCACAAAGCAATTGAGATTACATTCATGAGAAAACATAGGGAATGAATCCTTGGAGTAGAATTTTTTCAGATTGATCAATACAGGCAATGGAAGAAAAGGAAAATGCACTACCAAAACGAATTCTTATACACTAGGAATAACTATTCAGCATATAACAGAGTTCCACAGGTGATATTCTTTTACAGAATCAATAATGCCTATCCTCCACTGTCAATACAAGTTCCACAGCTATATATGTTTTCCAGCACAAACACTTCAACAATAGAATTTTTGGAACTCTTTCATGCCTACTATCCAAGCTATTTCAGGTTCTAGTCCCTGATGTAAACCTTTCACTTAATACTAGAATTGAGAATTGAAGCATAGCATCCAGGGCTGCATTAATCGAGGATACACGACAAAAGGAATTGTTCTATTTCCATATTTCTCCAGCATTGACACATAAAACCTTCAACTTAATTTAAAGAAACAACTTCAGTCATATATTAAACCCCTTTTCTTCATCGAAAAAAGAAAAAACCTCTTGCTATCACCCTCTGTTAGCCTTTCACCCATGGGCATCTACATGAACTCCCGCACACTACAGCCCCTGCATACAGTCAAAAAGACCCTCACATACCATTCAATCCAAACCAAACTTGCAACTTATTCCTGCGACCGAATGTTTAATGGGAGCCAGCAACTAGCAATAGTGAGTTGTATAGGTTGATGGCAAGGTCACAAGGGGTTTGGAGAGGGTCACAGGTCATTGTCAAAGGGAGTAGGCTTGCAGGGCCGAAGGGATGCTCTTCTGGAGAATCGGAAGGAAAATCAAGAGGTAGGAGTTCCCCAACAAAATTTTGTTGGCCAGACATGCATAATGACCAAATTTTGCTTATTCACAGGGAGGGGAGGTTAATTGCCCCAAGCTCCATACAATCAGAACCAAGCAGAGAGGCCATCACTCAAGAAGCACAGGCACATTTTTTCTAGGAGTATAATCCCCCAACCCCACCCCACAAAGGAAAAAGAATACCACAAAGATAACCAAGTGAAAATTCCACATCCTTGCATGCAAAACAACTTCCAGAAACCAAAAGAAAATACACACTCATTTTGTGTGTCATCTCTCTATCTATTTATATATGTGTATGTGAGTGCGCACGCACGCATGGAATTTATGTATATATCACCTACACGTTGTTTTTCAAGTTTGGCACCTTCATCTTCTATGTTCCTTAACTCACTCTTAACTGCCCTGAGATTATCTTCTAATGTAGAGATTGCTTCATCCAACTGAAGTTTCCGGGACTTGAGCCTCTCAACTTCCCCAGCATCCACATCTAAAGGAAACACTTGGGAGTAAACAAAGACGTTTACAGACAAGGCATTAATATATTAAGAACAAAGGGCTAGTGAGATACTGCAGAGCAAAAAGCGAGAGCGGTCCACTGATTCAACACTGCCAGAAACATGACCACCATATCTGGATTTGGTCCATCTGTAATGATTTTCAGGGGTCCATAAATCAAAGATGCCCAATCGCAAAACCTCATCTGCTCTCTTGTCAGTTTCACGTGAGCCTATGTACTGCACAACAACATTGGATTTCATTAATGTTAATCTACTAGAATAAGTTCCAGAAGAAAAATATCATGGGGTTTAGCAAAGGTAAGCCTACAGAATGATCCAGCCGAAATTGACCGATTAGAGCTTCTTTGACTGCATCAGGAGCATCAAAAACTTGGTCAAGCCTTGAATCAATACCTAACATACGCATCTGTGGAAGATAGTTGCAAGAAAACCAAGTTAACAAACAGATCAGCATCAAAATAAGAGACCTCAAAGAAGCTTATACATGCCTCCTCAGTAATTTGAAAGGGAACATGGCTCTGACTTTCATCTGCTACATTTATAATAGGAACATCAAATGATCGCATATTTCTAAATAAGAGGTCACGGTCAGCAGCATCTTGTGTTATAAAGGCCTGTATATGTTAATAAATAAGATAACTGATGAGATGAGAAATAAATTTCTACAACACTAAATCAGATTAATAGTCTTGTTTCTAAATGCTTAGGTGTCTCTTCTTGTATATCTACAGATGTTTCATTTCTATAAAAAAATAAAATATGCCCAAGCAAACGACAAAAGCATCTTAAGTGAAGTCACAACTTAAACGAGTAAACAATTGGAGAATCATTTAACAGTCATAATGAGATTTTGGTATAAAAACAACTCCAATCAATTGTTTCTGCAACCACAAATCTCACAGCAAAGCTTAAAAGAACAAATTTAAAAAGGAGTACTTCAGAACAAATTTAAAAAGGAGTACTTCAAAAATACTCAAGTTTACACATTTAAGGAAGTGCTTATAAGAATATTTCTGAGTGTGCCATATGTTCAGATATAAATTAAGTCCAACAAGCTATCAAAACATGAGGGGGCGACAAATCTGTGTCAGCCACATATACTAGAGTTAGAGACAGATGGAAGAAAATTCTTGTTAATTACCTTCCATATGTATCCCGGTACATCACCCTCTAGGTAATCTGCATGAATCCGATTGGAAACATTGACCTGAGTTTTCGTTTCATCAAAGTAGTTAATAACCTTTCAGGTCTATAAGCAGTAGCATAAGCATAATTGTATACCTCAAGAAGAACTGGACCATAAACAGGTTTATTAAATTGATGTTGATGCTCCTGAACCCAATTGTAAGCTTCAAATATCTTTTCAGCACCAGAACTCTGTAAAGCACGTAATCTTTTGTTGTTTGTGTTCTCCATCTCCTTCAATCTGCAGAGGAATGATCGGATACGCAGGAATTTTCAGTAATTTTCCAATGCAAAAATCACAGTAACATAATCTTGATATTTACTTATCAGAGCACTGTCTCAATGTTGTCCTATTCCGCTCAAGGGTTCTTTCTATTTCTGATTTCTGAGACCTTAGCTCACGGGCACCATCTTGCAGCTCCAAAATTTTAGAACCCAAACCATCCTGTAGATTTCAACCAGTTCAGCAACAAAAATTTGCAGTAGACAGAGATCAATTATGGGTATCTCATAAAAAAGGCTATGAGACAATAGCTAAAGTAAGGTTTCTTGAAATTCAATACTCAACGGTCAAACTAGGCATCCTTCATACGTAACCTCATAACAATGGTTGTACTTTAAGCAAGTATGGTACAAGACACTACAGTAAAGCAAAACAAGAAGCCTACAATTTTATCTCTGGGAGGTTCATAAGGAGGAAGATTTGCGAGTTCCAATTCAGCAGCACTGAGATCTTCTTGAGCTTTTGAAATTCGACGTTGACGAGATTCTTCTTGCTTCCTCAAGTCTTCCATTTCTTTATATTTTCCATCCACTTGAACATCCTTACATCATAGAAAAACGTAAAAGTTGAAATGTGTAGAGGAAAAAAGAAATAATCAAAATGATTATCTTATTGAAAGCTCTCATAGAATACCAAACGGCTATCCTGATCCAGAAGTTTCATACGCTTGTTGGCATTTTCACCCAACAGGCCATTTATTTTTTTGCATTTAGCATCTCGTTCGGCTTTCTCTTGCTTTTTTTCCCTGAGACCAAATTGTTCAATGTAAGGAAAGTCAAAACAAAGGCATTTAAAGGAAAAAAAAATGAAAACTCATCTTGAAATGTACTTTTTGATTAGTATCCATTTGAAATGTATTAAAAAAAGTAGGGCCCTTGAAAATCTGAATTTTCTAATGACAGGCAACTGCAAATTTCACGCGATAGAAATATGACCTGGATATTGAAATAAAGAGACAAAATCTCTAACTCAATCTACAAATTACATGATAAGCCAGCATACACTATAGGTTCCATGAGTTGATTCAAATTCTCAGCAGCTTCATCCAGCTTCTTTTTGGCATCTTGCTCTTGCCTTTTAGCTTCCAGAAACTCAGCCTTCTTAGCGTCATACTTCAGCCATGGCAATTTCTTTTTCATTACTTCAGCCTATGAACATACTAATAACAGGCAATTTTATTTTTAAATTACTTTTTTGGGGATATCAATAGCATATCCTACAAAGAAGCTCCACATCACCTGGTTTAGAAGATGCTCTCTCTGACGGAGACGCTCCACGTCACGTTCAAGTTGAGAATTGACTTCTTTCAGCTGATCCAAAGTCTCTCTGCCGCTCTTCACAGTCTAAAATAGATAATAAAATATTTTCATACAGTTTGAATTGTCAAATATAGGGCAAGACATCTGCCTTGTTCACTAATAAATTTTTGCATTAATTTACGAAAGCTTCCACAAATTGGTATGATGGAACTAACTCGTTCAGACTTCTTCAGCTCCTCACTTTTGCTTATAAGATCTACATGTTGGACTGGCAGCCGAGGATCACCCACTGCCTTTTCAGTCTCTTCAAGCAGTTGAACAGGAGTTAACTTTGCAAACTCACAAACCCTGTCTTGAGGCAGAAACTGAGGTCCTCCCCATAGAATAAGCATGAATCAGCAACTAGATTATGCAGAAAATCTCACAAAGGGAAGTAAACTCATTTGTTTACTTTGAGGTCTAACTTTTCAAGGAAAATATATATTACTAGTTGAAAAAGAAGAGTAGTCCTCAGTTTTACGTTAACGCTCTTTCCTTTAGTTTGTTTGAAAAAGAATGGCACATTTCTGTATTTGAAAACAACTTAACTTTAAAATTTCATTTACCCTTAATGACATAATTTTAGGCCAGAAAATACCATGAGATGTAGATTAATGTTTAAATTATGGGAAATTCCTTAAAACTCCCATCATGCAAGAAGGGAAGAATTTTTAATAATGGGAGTTGAGCAAACATGGTCTTGCTAATGTATTCAGAATCCAGATTTTAGAGGTCCCGCTGGAATGAGTGTTTTACTTTATCATTTTTGGGGAGAAATGGATGGATTAGGGTCCAGATATGTAGGTTCTATTAATGTTTAAGCAACATAGAGTATTCGTCATCTATGTTGAAGATCCAAAAGAAGCAGATATGGAACTCACTTGAGTCAAATTGTTGACTTGGATATTGAACCTTTGAATTATATCAGTTATATTCTTCTTCGGCACAGCTTTTCCTGAAACAGAAAAATACAACATGTAATGACTGCTAAAAGTATCTCACATTAATTTACATTTTCTTTCAACTAATTTAACAATGTTCTCCTATTCGGTCTGACCCTCAAAAAGTTGAGCTCCCCAAAGAGTGACATGATTTTACAGAAAGTAAAGCAAGAACCTTCTTATATTCAAAGAACTTCAACCAAAATGTGTAGGAAGTTCCAGTTGAGAAACAGAAAATGCTTAAGATGCCAAGAAAAAAACTTGAAAAGGTTAGGTTCTGAGTTTATCACACACTTCCTTTTTGTAGCAGCTATATTATTGACCTGTGGTGACTTTATTATCTCAAAGTTTTAAGTTAAACGAGGGAGCACATTTTTTGTTTTTGATGTCTGGAATCTCCAATGGCATGAATTATCTGACCCTTTTTTTACAGAATGCAGAAGGAGAAGTAACTGAAGCATATTTTGAGAAGAGGAAATTGCATCAACGGGGAAAGGAAACAGATTAACTGGAGTGGAAGGTGCAGAAGCCGATCATCAAACATCCTTAAGTACATATAATAGCTAAAAGGAAGAAAACGATTGTGTCCCATAGTATAGCCAGCTTCTGAGGACAAGATTACACCAAATAGAGTTAAACATAGAAAATAAACAATTAAATATGCTTCACTATTTTGCTTAAAAAGCACTATTGGGAAATTTGATTAAAGCAAATAGACAAAGGCAAACCAGCAACATCAAAGTGACAACTTCTGGTCTTCTTCCTAAAGATCCACAAAAACCGAAGTAATAAACTTCCGGTCTCCTTCCTGTACTACTGCTAAAGCTTAGAACTAAGTAGAAGCCATTCATACCACTACCAGATGAAAGACAAATTCCAACTTCATAAACATGAAGCATAACATTTCAATGAAAGTGGGCCACAATCACAAACAAGATTCACCATGTGTTCCATACAAGATGCAACAATTTGAACCTAATTACAGAAGAACATTCACATTAAATCTAACTTAGAAGGGGTTTGAGTTTGGTTTATTTTATACAGCTTTTGGCTCGTAAACTCTTTTTTATTATTGAAGGTATTTGGGAAAGACAAAAGGTGCTCTAAAGCACTTACTTTTAGGCCAAAAAAATACAAAAATAAGCTAAAAGCCAGAAGTTGGGTATGATCAATTTATGGCTTTTAGCTTATAAGTTACTTAACAAAGCCAATTCAAACACCACCTAAAACTGAGAAGAATTCTGGTATGAATCTTAGCCTTCTACGGAAAGATCGAGACAGAAAGAGGAAATTGGGATAGAATAATGAGTTGAAAAGGCTACACGTGAACATGCACAAGCTCCTAAATTTGAAATTTGACAACCAAAAGATGAAGATATTCAGAACCTGCAATCTGGATGATTCACCTTAGAAAAATGAGAAAGCTCCAAGCGATAGAAGTCTTTGATTCACTCATATAGATAATGCAAGAAGACATCAACTTGTCACATTAATCTATAACAACATTATGTCGTGAAAAGAGTAAAACAGATCTGAAAGACTTGTGTCATTCATGTGCTCACATAAATCGAATTAAACAGTTTGTAAATTGAAGCACTTCTTATAGCTAACGAATTATTTACCATTAAAAATCCACTCAGACTTGTTCCGAGTATCTATTTTCCGCACAATAGTTAACTGGTCCTCTTTGGTTTCCCCTCGCAAAGAAATCTTGATGTAACCTGATTCCTCCCCCCGTTTCACAAATGCTCCGATACTAGAAGCCCTCCCCAAAAGCTGCACTTTTACACAATTTACATCACAATTAGTAAAAGTTCATCCACGAAATTCAAATGTAATAATCTTTTGATTCCTTCAACTTTTGCTGACCTGAGGCTCACCACCAAGACCAAGTGCTATCGCACATACTAGAGAACTCTTTCCGGAGCCATTTGGTCCAATTACAAGATTTAATCGGGAGCCGGGTTTGCATGTCAACTTGCTGAATGTCATGAAGTTATGAAGCTCAATCTCGGTTATATTTCCTGACATATAATCATCTTCGTCCCTATAGATTTAAAACAAATATGCAAAGTAAGCATCCTAAACAATAACCAGCACTTCAACTGAATTGCACTGCAAATGAAAATGAAAGCCACAAAAAAATTGGATCATATTGAAACTTCGCAAAAGAACCTCCTCAGTAGACCTATCAGTTTCATCTTGTTAGTGGAAATCATCAGTTTAAAACGGTAAACAATAACTATAACTAGGAATATCAGTAAAACGCTTTTTTATATTGATTTTACATATATTCAACTGAAATTATACAACACACGGACGAATAAACCCTAATTGTTAATAAAAATTGAACACGCTTGAATTTTCTTCCAGATAAAATACCTAAAAAAAAAAAGAAAAGAAGTTACTGATCACAAGAAAAGAGAGAAAGGGCAAAGTTTTACGCAGTGTAAGTGAAAACTTTGTACTACCTGGTGATTTTGGGACGTTTGGACCGATGTTCCGACATTGTAGTAAACAGTAGAGAATGAAGGGATGAACCGGCGAATTCCCCAGTGGGAATTCCACGATAGAGAGCTCGCTAGGGCTTCCTTGGCCGGAGAAAAGTTCGCCGGCGACTAGCGAAAGAGTGGAAAGAAGCAGCTGCTGTGGTATGTGAAAGAGTAATTTGGCGCCAAATAGAACTTAGAAAAACGTGTGACCGGTGCCACTAGATGCGGCTCTGTGTACTTTTCTGGAGCCCAATTTTGCGTGTTTATTTAAACTTAAATAAATATGTATATAAAGTTGAATAGATAAATATTGATATATAATTTTTCATGACAATTTATATTACATATGATATACTTATATATTATGTTAAATTAAAAAAAGTTCTACTTAAAAACATAGATCATGAGTTATTGAAACTGTAATTTTTGAAATTTAAAGTTATATTTACACATACATTTTATTTAGAAAAAAATTAGAATCATACGAGTAGAAGTCTTAAATATTGGTCTTGAAAATATCTGAAAATTAAATTTTTAAAATCTGATTTTATTTTATAGCTAAATAAATATAAAGAGAAAATATTTAAATCTAGTTCCAAAATCTATCGTCAAGTGTTACCTAAATTCAAAATTTACATTTAAAAAAAAAAGTTGCCAAGATTATAAAATTAAATATGTTATTAAAAACTAAAAAGAGTTTTAAAATTTACTTTATTCTTTCCACGTTGTTAATAGTAGCGATACATGTGTTTCCCAAATGTATATTATTATTTTGATAGATATTTAAAAATTTATAATTTATTTTAAAATTTTATTTTCAACCACTTATCAAAACCTTTTTGCAAACTAAACCAAATACTGATCAAATCGACAAAATACCACCAATCCATATATACAAAATAGGAAAGAAAAAAAATGAAGTGAAAATTATATAAAAGAAAATACAAAGGAAAAATCTCTAAGTCCAGGAAGTGAAAATGGACATAATGTTTGTTTTATGAGAAAATATACAAATTCCCCCATAAAATAGACATGCAAACTTAATTTACTTTAATATTTTAGTTTTACGGATAATTATTTACCCCATTTAAAGTGATATAAATATCACCACTGATGCTAATATGGCATGAAATTTATTTTAAGACGCATAATTTTTTATTTGAAGCAAAAATGATCTTACTAATATATATATATATACACTTTTGATATTGAAATGATTTTTTGTTTATTCAAATGAGTAATCATGCTTTCATCAGAATCAACAGATTTATATTTAATTTTCTATCTTATACTCATCTTAATTATTAGTTAAAAGTATTGTTTTGTTTTTTCTTAGTCTCTGTATTGACACTCGTAGTGAAAATTTGTGCTAGTATGAACTGAATATAAATTAATTTTTAGTTTTAATTTATGTGATATCAATAGATTTTTCCTATATATTTTAGAAAATATTGTAAAATTATAATTAAAGTTACTAAAGAAATATTATGAAGTCATTGAAGCAAATACGTCAATTTGCAGCTGCCTTGAAAAGATTAAATTAAAAAGTCCACAAATTATTTTTTATTGGTCCAACGGAAGTTGCTCAAGCAATAGCCAATATAAATTATTTTTTAATCTCGATTTATGTGACATCGATAGATTTTTTATGTATATTTCAAAAATTATTGTAAAATTATAACTGGAGCAGCGAAAGAAATATCATAAAACAATTGAAACAGACACGTCAATATGTTGCTGCCTTGAAATGATTAAATTAAAAAGCCCGCGAAATATTTTTCTTTGGCCCCACATAAGCTCTAAATTACAAATATACCTTCAAATTGCTCAAGCAGACAGCTCAAGCTACTCAAACAGGCACGTCAACTTGCTGCCTATTTAAGTAGCCAAGAAAAATAAAATAATAATGATGAAGCAGACAAGTAGTTGAACTGCTCCTTATTAATTAAGAGAGTGTACGAAAATTTATAGTCTATATTACGTTAAATTATATGCAATAATAATCAAACAAAAATTCAACTTCTCTTTTAAGTCTTTTAAGCTACCAACACGTTGCCATGAAAGAGAGTCAAAAGGCACGAACTTTCTGCGAGTTACATACAAGTGATATGAAAAGGTCGTAACTTTTAGGTGATGCATGATGACATCAAAGGTTAATTTGGTCAGTACAGTGAAATATCCATTTAATAATTATGAAAAATTTCTTTCAAATCAATCGTGTTACTCCTTTCAATTGAGTCAATGATTAAATTGCCCCAAGCTCCTCAAATTAGTCTTTTATTTTAATAAGAGAATTTATGCAAAAGTATTCACGAAAGTACCTCTTAAAAGTTACAAATTTTATTTATCTATTTTTTCTTTTTGTAATTTTTCTTTCTATTGATATTGATTTACTTTATCTTAAAAAATACTTTTATTAAAGAAGTCGCACTTCAGTTTTAAAAAGAATCTTGTTAAAAAATTAATTAAGCGATAAGAATTTTTGAATTATAGAGAAATTCTCAGTTTCATATTTAAAATTATGCCAATCATTAATTACACGGTTTGTCTCATTCGAATAGTATGATCCCTTTGGATTAGCTACCCATTTCCCACAAAAATGTTACATATTTTGTTTTTGCTGAATAGTTAGTGCTAGTTAATAATAATTTGATCATATCAATCTCAATTTTACTAAAGTCATCTCACACATTGTGGAATTAGCAGTCTTAAAGTCATTCAAATTTAATCATTCATTAATTATTCCTTCAAATTATTCACCTGGAAAGTGCAGCCATCTTCAATGAAACAAACTCTCAAGGTAGTTAATTTATCAAGTAATTAATAAATGTGATTTATGTTAAAGTCTATAAAATATTCTAATAATTCGATGGTGGTTCTTTAAATGTTTTCCAGAAAACATATATTTCAATCTAAATTTATGAGAAATTAATTGTATTCATTGCCCTGCTTCTGTTGCCTAAAACCTTATCGCACAAGAAAAAAGTTACACATGTTAAAGCCGTGATTTCTCAAATCAGAACTAACGAAATATAAAATTATTACTGAAAAATGAAAAAGTCAAATTCTTGATGAAATTACAACAAGAAAATTAAAAGAAAAAAAAACAATTCTAATCTCTTCATTATCATCCCTTCTACCTCTTTTCAACCACCCACCAAAACATCAAACAAAATAGCTACCAAACCACAGATCCACATGCATAGTTATGACGTCACCGCATACACCGGAGCAACCATTTAACACCATAATACATCATTCCTCTTAGAGTCATTCAGTTGAAGAACACTGACAGCTATCACCCGGACGTGATGTCAAAATTTTAAAAGTCATTTGCATACATAGTCGCGAGCAAAGCTTGGAAACCCACAGTAAATGCAGCAGGCAGAGCTTTTTGACTGGTGATAACTGTACAAAGGTCCTCTCTTTGACAAGAATCATTCTGGCTAAAGATTAAACTGCAAAGAGAACAGCCCACCGCGCCTTGGTCGGTGGTGGAAGACGCCAAGACTTGGCCGGTGGGGGTAGCCACTGAGATTTCATCGGTGATGGAAGCTGCTTAGACTTCGTTGGTGGTTTCTCCGATGGTGTCAAAGCCGACACTTTCTCCAACAATGTCAATTCTCTAAATTTGGCTGTCAGAAGCTGTTTCTGCGACGGTAGTGGTGCTGCTAAGAGTTGTTTCTACGCCTTTGGTTGAAATAGTTGGTTTTAAAAAAAATAGAGAGAAATTGGTTGAAATAGTTAGTTTTGAAAAAATAGAGAGAAATTGGAGGAGGAGAAGAGGGGGTTTTATAGACGGGTGTGTGCCCTTACTATCCTATTTCAAATTATATTTGTTCCTTTTTAGGCCAATGTCATGGACTCAGAACTTCACTAAGACTTCCGTGAGACACTAGTCGATTTGCTCGTGACTCTTTCACGATTTTGCAAATACTAGTAAGTTTTTTCACGATTTTGCAAATACTAGTAAGCTTTTTCAACTAAAGATCGCTAAAGGAACACTAGATTAAAAAGACAAGGAGCTTTTATAAGAAAGAAGACTTGTATTGCTAGGAGAACTCTTGATCGATTTCTTGGTGTCTTACAAATGGAATGACCCTTCTAGTTATACTACTCCTAAAGGGCTTATGTTCAAATAATATTTATTCCATAAGTCCCCAGATGTTTACACTTTAGTCCCTCTCTAGAACATTCCACATAATTCTACATATGACTACAGAAGACTAAAGACTTCAAGATATATCTACACAATTCTAGAGTCTTCAAAAGACCTCTCAAAATTCTTCTATATTATTCTAGAGTCTTTTAGAAGCTTCAAGTTCTATCCACAACCTCTCAGAGTCTTCTGGAAACCTCTCCAAGACTCTAGTTTCGTCTCCTTAACTCTAGATTCTTCTCTTTTTTTTTTTTGGAGTCGTCAACATGGACTACGCCCGTTCGGCCGGCTTGGCCTAACCCGTGATTTAGCAGGATTGAGCTATGATTTTTGGAGTCCTTTTAGCTCGGCCTGAATAAGTCTGCTGATTTATTGGGCTTTTGCAATATGGGTTGGATCGGCCCATGGGTCGAATTAAAAAATAATTAAAAATAAAATAGAGTTTTTAAAATAATAAGTGCCCAAACTTAAAGTTCATTTAAAATTTTTAAATATTAAAATTTAGATACAAATTATATTTTTTTAGAATATGTACTCTCTCTATCCATCTTGTGCTTAATTGATTTAGCACAAAGATTAAGAAACAGTTAGTAATATGAGCAATTTTACTAAATCACCTTTTGAATATAGCAATCACAATGTCTTGGAAAATATAACAAGAAAATAACTAATATAATTAATGATAAGGATAAACTAAAAATTAAGTTTGAAATTATCTTTTGATTCATTAAGTGGACAAATATTGTTGGACATCTCAAAATAGTATAGTGGACAAGTGAAAATGGACGGAGGGAGTAATAGTAACACTAATACTATGTAATATTGCCATGTTGATATTTATTTTAATATGTTTAAATTATAATTTAATTTAAAATTTTATTAAGAAAATATAAGAATAAAAATATAGGGATCCAGCAAGGCCCGTGGCCCACGTACAAATGGATTGGGCTAGCTTTTTTGTAGCCCATAAAAAAAAGAGGGTTAGCCCAACTTGACCTGTCAAATTCCAAAGCCTGTAAGGGCTAGCCCGGACGAGGTGGGCCAGCTCGTATTGACAACACTATCTTTTTTTATGGAAGATTGGTGGGTCGTGACACTCTTCCCGCCTTGATATTGCGACATTCTCGGCGCAATGCTGTTGTTGGAACTCCCATTCTCTACCTTCGGACTGCCACAAGTCTCCATGTGGTCTTCTTTGAAGTCCACCTTTTTCAGCATTCAAAGAGCACTATTGCGGTTGACTATCCTTATTCCCGATTGGCTTCCTTCGATGGTTTTTCCTTTTGGCGAGTATGGAACACGATAATGGTTTTTCATCCCGGAGCCCCTCCACAAGCCGCAAGTCGACAGTTGAACTTGTCCCCTTAACTTGGGCATCTGCACTAAAGGCACCATGCAAGAACCTCCTTGTTCCAAGACTATGAGTTATTGGAGGTAGGGGTCGATCACCACATGACACTTCTGGAAAAATTCCTGCCTAAAGATGATGTCATTGAGATCTACCAGAGCGACATGAAAGTTGGTCTTACTATGCCACTCACCCAACACTATGTCGACTCCCTGAGCAACTCCGCCCACAAAATTCATTGGTGTAAGACCGTCCTAAGTTGTGCATTACTTGAGCCTAACTTGGTTACAACAAACTTAGTCACGATGTTAACCTTTGCGCCTATGTCGACCATGGCACGAGTGCTCGTCCATTGATCGTGATATCCACGTATTGCGCACATCACCCCTTCGACTTCTCTGGTTACCACGTGATAGCTCTGCATAGACCAATCACGCCTACCCAGGCTGTGTTCGAATTTTCCCCCGATTTGGGTCCCTCCTCTTGGGCCTTGTGCTCCTTCTGTTCCTGCAATATGGAACCAAGGCTCTTCAATTCAGGGCACTTCTTGTAACTATGCGACCTCGCACATATGTAACGCTTAAGCACTTTCTTGGGTTGTGCCTTGCCCTCTCCGATGCTTTGTTGCCTGTACCTACTGTTATTAGGCCTACCAATGTCATGATATTTGGGATGTGGCTGCTAACCCTTGCCTTTGCCACCATCTCCCCTACCTTGGTCATGACTACCTCCCGAGTCTTCTCCCCAACCTGTATCTCACCTGTCATGTCGAGAGTCCATCAAAGCCTCTGCCTGTGTGATAGCCTCATCAATGGTCCTAACTTGTTAGTGCTCCAACTTCGTCCTGGCCAAATTCTATAGGTCTTCCATGAAGTGGAACATCATATCATCATTCTTAAGGTTGGGGATCTAGAACGTAAGGGTAGTAAACTCCTTCACATATACGACTCGTTTACCTTAGCTCCCTAAACTTTCGCTTTGCCTCATAGATGACGTTGTTCGGGAAGAAGGTCTTCTTAAACTCGCCCTTGAACTTCTCCCTTGTATTGATGGTGTATAACTCCTTCCCTTTCTCCGACTCCTTATGTTTCCACCAAAACATGGCCATCTCCGTCAGATACAACACGATTGTGTTGATCTTTGTCTCATCGTTCCTCACCTTGTTACACTGGAAGTAATTCTCTAAGTGCCACAAGAAGTTCTCCACCTCTTGCACATCTCGGACACCTTTGAAGACAGTTGGCTTGAGAGCCTCGATCTTGGCCTTCTTTTCTCCAACAATCCCTATGCGTCTCCCATCAGCCACGCCTTTCTCAAGTGCCATCATCCTTGTACTCATAGCCTCCATGGTGGTGCCCATGGTCTTTATGGTGGCGCTCATAGCCTCCATCTTGCTCAGTGCCTCCATGAGCCGGCACTCTAAGGAAGTGATGGTCTCCCTTAGCTCATACTCTGCCGCCTGACGTCCTCCTAACTTTTTCTGGATGTTATCATTCTCCTCAAGGGTGAACTCCTCCAAGGTTTGACACTTGCCTTCGAATTGATTCAAGCACTTGCCTAAGAACTCTACTGCTTGTCTGGCAGCATCCACCCTTGTCACCCATCCTATGTCAAGCATGACGTTGACAGGTTCCTTGACTCGTTCATAGTCACTTAACTCAGCGGCCGAGAGTGAGTAGGTTGTTATGGCCTCGCTCTGTATCATTCCGACCGGCACCTCCTCAACCTTCTTGGAGTTTTTCTTTCCCTTGCATTTCTTGCCAACATCCAACATAACATTAGTGGTGCTGGTGGCGTTGATGTATCCTTCACTTGCCATGCTTCCTTTAGTACAAACATTGATCTGATACCACATTGTCACAGACTTAGAACTTCACTAAGACTTCCATATGGCACTAGTCGATTTGCTCATGACTTTTTCACGATCTTGTAAATACTAGTAAGCCTTTTCAACTAGGATCGCTAAGGGAAAGCTAGATTAAGAAGACAAGGGGGCTTTTATAAGAAAGAAGACTTGTATTGCTTGGAAAATGCTTACAACTCTTGGTCGATTTCTTGGTGCTTTACAAATGAAATGACTCTTTTATTTATACTACTCCTAAAGGGCTTATGTGTAAATAATATTTATCCTACAAGTCCCTAGGCGTTTACACTTTAGTTCCTCTCTAGAACACTCCACACAATTTTACATATGACTTCAAGAGATAAGTACACAATTCTAAAGTCTTCCAGAACCTCTCAAGATTCTTCTATATTATTCTAGAGTTTTCTATGAGCTTCAAGTTCTACTCGCAATATTCTCGAGTCTTTCGAAAAACTCTTCAAGACTCTAATTTCTTTTCCTTACTCTACATTCTTCTCTTTTTTAATGGAAGATTGCTGGGTCATGACACCAAGCCTCTGCTTTTTGTAGGAAAGTCTTTGAAGATTCCCGCATGCCCTACCAAGCCAACAACACCCTCATATGCCTAATTCCTGAAAGTGATGACACCACCAGCCTCAGGAATTTCAGACCTATTGGAATTTGCAACACTAACTACAAGTTGATTACAAAAATTATTATTAATAGACTCAAACCCCTACTTCCTACTCTCATTAGGCCCTGCCAAACAAGTTTCTTGTCCAATAGAAGAGCCTCTGATAATGTTGCGATTGTGTAAGAATATTTGTCCCATTTTGATAAAATAAAAGGCAAAAGAACTGGAATAATCATCAAAATTGATCTTGAGAAAGCTTTTGACAGACTTGAATCATTAGGGAAACATTACACCCTTAGTCCCAAGGCCAACCTGATAGATAAGGAAATAGCCCATGTTTGCTCGATTACAAATAATCTCTCTTGTGCGGCCAAGGAAGCCGTTTTGGATTTTTGAGTTTTCGCCGGGTCGATGCAACTAAACGTTGGGGTGTCAAATTACGAAGTGGCTCGGCTTCAAGCATCAGTGAAGTTTCATTACATGCTTTCAACTAATCTGTTATCGTAATAAGAAGTGGAAATCAAATATCTAATAGAGAAGCAAGACTGGGGAAGATATTGAACTTCTTCCAGAGACCAGAGCCTTGGCTGAGACCCGGCCCGGCTCACGTCGGTACACACCTCTCCGTTGACCCTTTTCCCTGGGTTTTTGGTCTAGAATAGGGGCGAAGCAAAGGTGGTAATGCAAGTGCGCGGTGAGCGTAGTTCGAAAGGGGAGAAGTTTTCTTCAGGTTCCCCCAGAATCTGATCAATCATATCATGTCATGTGTGTGCTTCAGCAGTATTGAAGTTTTGGTGAATGGTAAGAAAACCTGTAATGAAGAAATGGGAGCCTATAAAAATCTCAAAGAAAAGGCCAAAGCTTTCCCACTTCTTCTTTGCTGATGAACTCACTTTTTTTGCCACTGCCAATATAGAGAATTGTACCACCATCAATACCATCTTCCAGTACTTCCAAGTTTGTTCTGGTAAGAAGGTTAGCCTCAATAAGTCAAGAGTACTTTTCTCTACGAATTGCCCTCCAGCCACAAGAACCCTCTGGGCTGAAACTTTGGGGATAGAGGAGCATAACTCCTTGGGTAAATACTTAGGTTTTCCAATGTTCCATCAGGAACCTACCAATAGAGATTTGCAATTCATCATAGATAACAGGAGGAAAAAACTTGCTGGTTTGAAAAGTAAAACCCTTAATATGGCCGGTAGGCTTGTGCTTGCTAAATCCTCTCCGGAAGGCATACCTTTTCTGTAACGATCCAACCCAAGGACCGTGACTAGTGCCGATTGGGCATCCAGACAAACACTAAACCGGATTTCCAACTATAATAGCTAAGGAATCTATCGAAATTTCGGCAGAGTTTCCTCTATTTTACTGACTAACCACACCTGCAAACAGCAAATCCAGCATACCACAAACAGCTATACACGTATATACATATATAAGCGGGCCGACAAGGGTCACTGCTGCGGTAGAACCACCCAACAGAAGTATCATACACAGCCATATCACACGTGATACCCTATACCCACATGTATCCACAGACCTCTATACAAACAGACTGAATTATAGGACGGGACAAGGCCCCATCATACCTGCAAATATACATAAATGCAAAATACATAACATAAATATACACATATATACAAAAGATTTGCTCCTGAGGCAAGGGAGCACTTCAACGGTGGACAGAGATCCTAAGAAGATGTCTCTCTAACCTGTGCGTCGGTACCTGCGGGTATGAAACGCAGTCCCCCGAAGGAAGGGGTCAGTACGAAATATGTACCGAATATGTAAAGCGGAAGGTACAAAATATAAATGAGAGGAATAATATAAAATAAAATATATGAGTCAAACCTGTATGCAAACATCAAAATATTTCTTTATTTCAAACATCAAAATAATGTGTATCGGACGGGAACGATGGCGACCTCCAAACTCGCACCATACCACAGCCTAACACCAGAAGTTTCAAATCTCCAACATCTCCAACACAAGTCCCAACTGTAGCCCAAGTGAGCCGAGGCGAAAAGGCC
>JAOTQR010000001.1:21825877-21837969 GCA_025774065.1 Solanum ossicruentum | reverse complement strand
TTAGTACTTTTTTTGAATACTATTTTTACTAATTAGTAGTTTCTAAGAAATTGAAAAACAAGTTAGTATGTAAAAAAAATTTCATTATTCATATTATAATCAACTTCTTTTATGGCTACGAAAGGAGAATTATCTTTTTATACATAATTTTGTAAGAAAAGGTTGGTTACCAAATTATTTAAAAAACCAGAAAAAACCGCAAACCGCACTAATCCGCACCAACTCGAAAAAAAATCGAGGTTGAAAAAATCGCATTTATTGGTTTGGTTTGGTTTATAGATTAAAAAAATCGCATTTAATGGTTTGGTTTGATTTTTAAAAAATCCGCACCAATCCGTACCATGTACACCCCTAGAACAATGGTGATGAAATAAATCAGACTAGTCGTAGCCAACAGAAGATGATGAATTGCATTGGAGGTTCGGAGACAGACACGCTTGATCAACACAAACAAATGAAGGATAGTGGTGATGAAAAAGGAAAGAAACATCTGTCCTACAATACCCACTGCAACAACGAGAAATCAGAGGCAAGAGTAATATATTTATGAAGCTAGTATTCATACATTGTTTTTTCTTCTCGAGTATTATAGTATATGTTTTAAAGTTGACATTATTTGAAAAAAATGTTCTCAAGGGCCCCAAAAAATACGTCATGTCATGTATGGCCATAGAGACATCTGTTTTAATTGTATTGATAGAAGCAAGACTTTGTGACGCAATCCATTCTGCAACTAGTGAAAAAGATATCTTCGAATTTGCAACAGCATATGAAACACAAACTTATTTCCAGAGGAAGCAATGCAAGTCCCATTCCGTTCGCAAAATTAAACATTTATGAGAGCTCATACAACTTGGTGCCTTAAGAGATCCCTAAAGCATCACCGTATGTACAAAATCTTCTTTCATCTCGTATATCAATTAATTCTATGAATACGTGAGGTCGAACAGGGAGACTTGTCATAGATGTTACAAGTCGAACTCCATCTAAGCAGTATTCCTCCTTCAAAATGAATACGAAGGTGACCATAATGAATCAGCCACCACCACTATATCTCATTGGTTGAAAAGGTTACTCCCTGGATTTGAAGCAGGAAAAACAGTATCTTTCTGAGCCACTTGAGTAATTCATCAGAAAATGCAGTATACAGGAGTATAAATCAACTGGCTTTCTAAATGCATTACTCTTCACCTCATGATGACACATTACCAGGCTTCTCCTCGTTTTCAGAGGGGACATTATTGGGTTCCTCTTCTGTGTTGGTACTCTCAGTTTGTTCAGTACTAGGAATTTCCCCATTTTCTTTGTTAGGTACGTCACCATTTTCTGATATACTCTTGGCCTCTGAACTACGAACTGGTTTTGGAAGTTCTCTGGAGGAAGAGGTTGCCAATAATCGGCTAATTCCGTCGAATAGAGTTTTGGCATCGGCTATAAGAGCAGCTCCACCCGGATAACAACGACCAAAACAAGTAACACAGTGTGGGAAAGCAACCTGGAAAGGTACACAATTTGTATGTCTGAGTCAACTGATGCACAAATCAATTGATCATGAAGGTCAAACAAGTTCAAACGATGCTACCTCAATAAATGCTCGACATAGAGATAGGAAAAGCAAAGACTCGTTTTCTCTAAGCATGCGAGTAGTGTTATATCTCAGTAAAGCATCAGAAACAGCCTGCAATCCTTTTGCCAGTTCTTGTGCAAGGACATGTTTTAAACTTAAGGGAGCGCAAGGTCGTAATTCATTCATTGCCGCAGAGACACCTGCAAGTTATGTAAGGAGGATGCAAAAACAACTGGATTAGCAAAAAGACTATATTTAGCAATTAGTTGACTCATCAAGCCGTCGATTTTCTTGAACCTTTTTTTGAGCAATATAAAGCCAGAGGTGGTTTGATCAGTGCAAAGGTCAATAATTCTTAGTAGTTGTTGAAGCAATTGTCTTAGAGATATCAAATTACAGAGGCCAAACTGACTTTCTTTTGTTCGTTTTTTATTGGTGTCGATGGACCCATAAATAGTATGGAAGGTAAAAGAGGAAAAAGCCTACATTGGGATTGGTACCTGACACCTACTTGATGCAGGATGGTGCTAAACCATTAGTCATGACAGTATCAGTTCAACAGTACATTGACCAAGATAACAATTCATACTATATGCCTTGCAAATGTCTCTGATAAATAAAGCTCAATTTTTCATCCTATATCACAGACTCGGGTTTTACACACCTGTGGGTGGTAGTAATCAATGAACATACATTCACCCAACTTAGAGGCTTAGATAAACAATTTTCAGTTCTATAGTTGAGTTCTCAATTACGAGATAATCAGAACTCAAAAATTCTAGCAACCATATTTCTTTTTTTGATAAAGATAGCAACCATTTTTCTTTCCAAAAAATGGCTTAAAAATCAACTTCCAACAAGATGAAACAGAGTGAACTCCACACAAGCTACAGAAAAGTGAGTCTATCTGTATGATCCTTTGTTCTTTGTTTATTCATTGAAAAAAATCCAAAGAATGAACTCGCAGAATTCCAAAAGAAACTTTCCTTTGCTTGGTATGAGATCACAGGCAGAATCACAGACTTTAAAGCATTTCTATGACATAAATGTATCCATAACAACATTACTTTATAGGAGAACTCCAGCAGGAACCTAAGTGCAATTTTGAATTCAAAACCCCTAGATATCCTTCATACCGGGATAGAAATCCTTTTGATACTAGTCTTTTTCTAGGTGTATTAACAATTTCAGGCAATGAACAAAAGGGAAACTTTGCAAAGGTGCTTACTTAAGTAGTGAACTGAGCCTGTAACGTACCATTAACAAAGACAGCCAGAGGTGGGTGCTCCATTAGACTTGAGGGAGGAGTAACATCTTCATGACTGTCTTCACTCAAACTGCTGGTAGGAAAGCCAACTGCTGGTAACGGAACCCAGCGATGAGAATCGAGCACCAACTGGAATCAAGTAAAGTTTACATATTACCAATTCTTAGTGAAGAATGATAGGCTGCTTATTTCAAAAGATAACTTCAGATAAAAGTGTTCCCATCATGCTGACTGTGCTAATACAAGAGTTGTATCATTGGTCCAAAATATATACCTGGAAATTCTCAACAGCTGCATTCATGTTCTTCGAAAACAGATTTAGAACTGCCCTGCAAAAGTAATCAGAAAATGAAATGCATAACAAACTAGCTTATCGATCAATTTTAACTTTCCAGAATCGCAAAGAACCAATCAGATATGTACTCTTCAAAAAGAGGGGGAAGTAAGCCACGGAAGTCCAATCCAACCCAACCAAGCCCCATAGCGCAATACTGTCAACAGAAAAAGAATACAGCATCAATAAGTGAATAAAACCCAAAGCATGATTTAACACATGAATAAGTAATAACAAATGTAACAATAGAAACAACTATTACAAGGCTATGAAACAAGCAATAACCACCCCGCCAATGCATCAAAGCAAATATGTACCCCTTATGGATCGAAAAAGGATTGCCTAAGCCTGATTTCTGATTGCTTCAAACCATACCTGTATTCGCCTAAACTTGTAGGTAATAAACAGCATGTTTAGAGATCCCTCTTCATCCCCACCCCCCAACCCAAGTAAAAATCCTCAAAAAGAACCACACACTCTCCTAGTCACAATTTATACAACAGTCTTTCTTTCGGAAATTGTTTGGCACAATTCTCAAATTAATATAATTCTATACAAGTTTCACAATTTTCAAGAACTTAAATCTCATTTAGTATGCAAATTCCAATCTTTTGACGCTATTCATACTTTCTACCAATCCATCTGACCCAATTATATGACTCACTTTTCTTGTTAGTCAGCCCCAAAAAGAATGATACAAGTTTAAAAAGTCTTTCTTTCTTAAACTCCATGTCAAGTCAAACAGCATCACATAAATAGGGATGGAGTATCACTAATAACATATGATGGCCAAATTATATCTAACTGAAAGACAGTCAAATGATATCACATCAAACAAGACGGATGAAATATAAGAAAAAAGGTCTGCAGGCAAACTCTTGTAACTAATAGTTATCATTCTTTTTGAGAATAATAGTTATCATTCTAATAGAACATGCAATAAGGAAATTTCTACTTGACTTATGCCATGAGAGCCAAGTCAGTTTAGAATTTAAATATGTGAAGTGATTGAACCTTTTTTTCTCCCAGACAAGTGGGATTTCACTGGGTATGTTGTAAGTGATTGAACTTTTCAGCCTGCAGAGAATTGAAGCTAGCTTATTTTCTATTGTTGACATGGGAGAAGGACAGTAAAGTTGGTGCCATCTGCTTTGGTTTCACGAAGATAGAGGCCAAAGAGTGGAGATAAATTCACCAAAATGCGACAAAGATGTGTTGAAAATTGAAATTGGCCATGAAATGTGAGAAAGAAGGTAGGTTGGAAACTGACGTAGACTGAGAAAAGTTAAGCGACTAGAAGGAAACAAAGGGATGGAAATTGACTCTACTCTTTTAGGTTTAAGACTAGCTTTTGCGTAATGTGGCTCTTCTGATTAGCTCATCAGACAAGTGTACCCAAAGGTAAATGTGCTTCTTTCTTCTAGTGCTCCACCACCCACCTTCCTGCCCACCTGAGAGAGAAGGGGATATAATTGCCTGCTTTTTGCCTTTCATAAATCATATCAAAATCTTGGAATGTTTCCATCATGATGGACAAAGTGCAACAAATTACTTGAACGATAAAAACAAAACTTAAACTATCCTTCTCCAGCCATTTCTGGGAATTTACATCTCCCTTTGTTCTGTCCTCAAAATGCAATACATCTTCTTTCACACGGTTAGTATTCATGGTGATTGCAAGCAGAAAGCATCAAGGTCGATCACAACCAAATGGATGTTTTACTTTTTTGCAAAATGAATTTTGAGGAACTGCCTAGCATAAATATATATATATATATATATATATGTGCTCACCATGCATTGATCAAGAATGTTTGATAAAGAACCTCCTTCAGTGATCTTCGGTAGCATCATTTTTAGAGTTCTAAGGTGGGAAGAAATTTGATGCATGGCCCAACTGAAGAGAAGCCCACCATCATAGTTTTCTTCCCTCCCTGAAGTATCATCAGCAAATATTGCACGGTACTGGTTAACAACATCAAAGAGATGCATCCGATGAGAATTTACCATCCCTTTGAGGTATTCATAAGCATTTCTCTGGTCCAAGTCATCAAGGATCCCAGAAAGCCATGCCTGACGGCACCTTAGAAACTGTTGAAGGGGCAAAATTGGACAAATATTGGTGAAAAGAATAGAAGAACCAAATGAAAGAAATGACGACCAAAAGCAACAATCTCACCTGTAAGCGCATCTCATACTCATTGAACACACCTATACGACGCAAGTATCCAATAATACGCAGGCATTCTGGCAACTGCACCAATAAATTGTAAACAGTTAGGTCTTGAGCTTCATAATTTATGGAAAACTACCATTCCAGTATGCTCCAACAGCATAACTGTGCCAAAATCAAATAATCTATGGCAAAAGTCACCTGAATGTTCGACCTAAGTCTTTGGAGGAGCTGAGAAAGAAGAGATTGTGTGGTCTGCCGAACTTCGGCAGCAAGGGCTTGAATGACTGGTAACCTTCAGGGGAAGACAAAAAAGAAACAAAAGTACCTTAGTTCTCATCAAATTTAATTGTATCAGTTCCTACAGAAAAACAAAGAAAAGGACCCAGGACTCACTTGGGGTGCATTGCTGAAAGCTTGGAAACAAATGCTTCTAAATCAAGAGCTTCATCATAGTTTCCATTCCTCACACATCTGCAAAATTAAGAGACCAGTCAAGTCTAGCAGCACGGAAGCTAAAAGATACGATACTGTTCATTCACTAAAATGAAATATTAAGAATGTTCAGAGTCTCCCTTTTTGTGTGGGAATCCTCCTATATGATGTATATTAGATCTCACCTTGCTAAGCACTGGCTTAAAGTGCTCACTGTATTTTGCTATAGGTCACAGGAGTTAAGGACTGTGTCCCCATCCTATGTATTTCTATGTTAACATTTAAAAAAAAATAGAACTTGACTAGCATGGCTGTGTTACACGAGACAATTCAGGCTGAATCTCCAGATAAGTAGTAGTGATACAGTTCAGCACCCAACATAAAAGAAAACTTGGATCGTTTTATATGCTAAACCCAACACCCCAAACCCATCTACCTAGAACCAAAAACTACACCTCTTTCCACTTTACTCTCTTTGGTGACTCAAGCCACTAAGCTCATGGCTCATGGTTTGAGGGAAAAAGCCTTTTCCATCTAAACTAAGCTTCCTTCTCTAAAAAAGAAAAGTTAGATATTATAACTCGATCACAATGTTTGGTGACTCACAAACCTACTAGTCAAATACATACACTGCACTTTGGAAGGTAACATACATCATTAACAAACACCAGTGACATTTCATCCCTTCAAAATCATGGATGCAGTAGTTTCAATTCTAACGAGTGATCCTTACAGCATTGACGAAAACATACGTGTCCATTAGCTGAGGAATTTCAAGCAAGTCAAGCAGAGTACTATGATTTGCAAGCAATGTTTGATTCATCTTCCTTTTCTCCAATATATGTTCTGCGGAGGTGCTGAACTCACTGCAACCTGAAGTTAGCTTAGGTATCTCATTGATCTGAAAACCAAGAAACATAACCATAAGTTTTGACACCCTTTTCTACCTAAAAAGTTTTACATGAGAAATTATGAATTGCATTTCCCATTTACACAATTACTCTTGAGAAAAACAAAGCAAGCAGGAGCAGGAAACAAGCCAATAGTTTTGCAATTACAACTGCAGCTTGTAAAGGTGAATACATAAAATATCACCAGTGAAGCAGCCTTCTTAAGCTTCGCCCAAAACAATGGCATATAGGGTTGATATAAAACAAAAGATAGCATATGAGATGTTCCTTGATTCTGATCACTACCAAATTTGATGTAAAAGCTGAAAGGTTCAGATAAATAAAAACTTAATTTTGACTCGATTTGGTTAAATCTAGTAACAAAGTTAACAGGAAACTTTCGCACATTATTTCTCTCAATTTGAATTATTTTAAGCTGCTAACCTTAAAATTTATTTCTAAAGAAAGTGAAGAGGAAATTTTTTATTTAAAAATAGTTCAGTGTCAAGATAGCCAAAAGGTGAGCTGATGGTTTGATCTTTATACAGATAAGACGACCTTTTTAGCTTAAAACTGCTAAGTCCTTACGGCATTTGATGGGTTTCTCTGATTTACTCTGTTGCACTTTTAACCAAATGAAGTGAGAGATTTTTACCATATTTAACAATATTTCATGTTATCACTCAATTTCAAGAATTAACCTGTATCAATCTAAAATCGGTTTGGTCGTAATAATTTGTGAGATTATGTCTTGAGTTTATTTTCCAAAAAATGAAGTAATTAGCAATTTGGACTGTCCTAATACAAGATAAAGTAATTTTATTGGAGGTGTGATATGCTGGCTGCTGGACTGTTTTGTGACAGACGGTGCTCAAACAAGGAAACATACCATGCGGCAAGACCAAGAGGAGTAGATAAGATGATTCATTTTTTTCTTTGGAGGCTTTCTAAATCCAGGAAGAGATTGTTAGACATCCATCTCTACTTGGAAAAGGCTTACCCAACTCTACTAAGAAAAGTTCATAACTTTTGAAGGTTTAAAGGAGGGCCAAGAATATCTTTGAGCTTCAAAGATAGAGAGAAACCCTTGGATGACAACAAGAGAAGTAGGAAAAGCCAGAATAGAAGATCAAGCCACACTGACAATAGCCAAGTTCTTCTTCAATTGTAATAAGCATGATGATATCTTTTGAGCTTCTATTTGGTTTGTTACTACTCGACCGAAATAACTATTTTGCTAACGTAGAGGATTTGAAACACGACTTGAGTTTGCTTTCTGATCTCAATGCTTTTTTGGTTGTTTGATATTGAGTTTAACATGGTGATTTGTTGAAGAGAAAAACTGTGTTAGATAAATTCTTTAATCAATAAATTGAAATGAAATGATGCCAACACTGAAGCCAACTATAAGCAAACCTGAATTGAATAAGTTATAGGAAAGGGTCCGTATAAGCTTTATGTGGTTAGCTTAAATCTTCTTCAGGCAAGAGATTTAACCAACAAGAATTCATGCACTAATATTCCAGACGTTTTGGGAAATCTATTCGAGCAATAGCAATTCAATAGACCAAATCATTCAGTGTCAATTAGTTCCTCAGGTTTACTATCTTGTTTATAGACCAATATACACTTTTAAATCACATGAAGCTAAAACAACAATCAACAAACCGAAATCAAAGCAATTGCCAAAATTTCTGCAAGGAAGGGTAAATTACCAAGGAGTCCAGATGCTTATCAACAGAAGAAACTTCTTCCCGGACCGCATGTAGTGCATCAGCAGCAGAAATGAAGGCACGGTAGTTTCCAACGGCGACCTCTTGCATCTGCCGCCGAATTCTCTCCGCATCCACTCTCAAAAGCTCCGGTTCCTGCAGAAATAGAATTCATATAAAGATATCTGTCCATATCAAAATAACTACATTTCAAACTTGCGTAAGTAGCAATTTAACGGTACTTTGTGAAGGCGATCGAGAGTGAAAGAGAGGAGTTCGGAGATGTAAGGTTGTTGTGAAGCCGACGCCAGTGGGAGAATTCCGGTGACTGGTGAAGCTTCGTCCATCGGATCTTCGGAATTCATCGACATTGCTGAGACGAAGCCGAGAATGGACGAGATCTGGAAATTCAGGGAGGATCTACACGTAAAAAGTTTACAATAGGTTAAAATGAAATTTTGCCAGATATCGAGAAGTTATTTGTTCAGTGGCAAAACTTTTTGTCCCTCAGCTTGTAAATTTCTCAAATTAATGGAATTAGTTAGCATTACATTATTTATTTTTTGTGTGTTATATTGAGTATTTATAACTTTAAAATAATAACAATTAAAGCTTTCATGGACAACACAATACAATTAACAATATAATCCCCGAAACATGGTACAATTCTTATTCCATAGCCTATGACATATAAATAGTCAATATCCCAACTCCAGTCTCAAGAAATATTTTAACTTACCTCAAATGTCAAACCCTCGTGAAAGCCCTCTACTAGAATGACTATTCTCGAATTCAACCTCCAAAGAGCAACCCATTATCAAGAATGCCATAAACACTTCATAAGGAGTTTATTGATATCCATATTGCAATAGTTAGGAGTTGGGGATAAAATCATCGAAAATTGATAAATTTTGAAAACGAACGAAATTGAAAATTGAGTTTAAAATCAAGAACTCATTAGGAGCTTATAGGTGAAAAAATCCACAAAAATCGAGTAAGAGTTGAGTTGGAAATCACCATTTCAAGTTTCATCAAAAATTCTCAAAATTTGACTTCAGAACCATGAATTTCAAGTTGGGATGCAAAATAATTGATGGAAAGTATGGGTTTTAGGTTGAAA
The DNA here is from genome assembly GCA_025774065.1 of Solanum ossicruentum. Classification (NCBI taxonomy): domain Eukaryota; kingdom Viridiplantae; phylum Streptophyta; class Magnoliopsida; order Solanales; family Solanaceae; genus Solanum; species Solanum ossicruentum. The sequence goes on along the minus strand of JAOTQR010000001.1, from coordinate 21,828,471 downwards.
ATCACTTACCCAACAAAGTTCCTTACAAATTTCCTTCAAAAATCGCCCCTCAAAGCTCCAAAAACTCAACAACAACATACCCCAGTGCCTCAAAAGGCTCCCGTTCATTGCAGGGTGAGGGGGGGTCGGATGTATGCAGCCTAACCTCTATGTTTAAAAACATAAAGCGGTTGTTTCCAGATGACCCATGAGGAGCGTCGAAAGTTGCATTGACTAACTGCTACTTCACAAATGAAAAAAAACGCAGATAGTTTAAAGAGTCATTTTGTTTTATTCCATCATACTCCAAGGTCAGAAAATAGTCAATCTTTGCCTCCATCCGAGATTTCCAAAAACTCAAAAATAATAAACTTTAAAACTCAAAAACTCCTACAACTTATCATATTTCAATGAAATATCACATCAATCACACAAATGGTTTAAACAAGTTTTGAGGCTACTAATGGGAGGACAAAAGGATAATTTTTGCATGGGTTTCCAAAAATGATCATTAAGGTCACTATTACTCCCTTCAACTTTTGGTACGAAAAATAGACACTTTATAGACACATACTTTCTCCGTCCCATATTATAAGGTCATCTTACTATAAATATTTATCTCATATTATAAAGACATTTAATAAATTAGGATAGAATTAATTATTATTTTTCCATTTTACCCTCACCATTAATTAGTGTATTAATAATTATTTCTAATTTAATTTGATGTATTAATATAAATGAAGGATAAAATAGTAAAATCTACTAATGTATTAATGATTTTTTAATAATCGTGTAAAATGAAAAGTGACCTTATAATATAGGACAAAGGGAGTACATTTTATATGACAAATTTTATGAAATGCAAGCATCCAACATGTCAAATTGCGTGATAATATTCATATAGGACATATGTATCAAAGTGTTCCACTTTATCATTAAAGTGCGCATTTGTTCACATCCAATATTGGATGACATGAATATAAGAGGAGGTCGACTTAAAAGGCATGTCTATATATTCTACATTTTTTAGAATTATTCAATAGATTCAAATGGATTTAAGTAATTAAGATTTGTAACAAATTGTCAAAGTTATTAAAATGTCATCTACTCAAATATTTCTGCAAATACAATATTTCAACATTACTCTATTCACTTTCTTTGTAGTCCATAATTGTCAATTATCATTATTATCATCACTAGTCATTACATTTAATTGTCACCAATCACCATCATTACAATCATCATTGTTAATTATCACTATCACAATAACTATTCATTATTACTAAATGATTACAACTAAGAATAATATTATATATCGCCAACTACAATTATCATCATAATTATTAGACACCTCCACGAAGTACTACAATTGATACTATCTCAGTCTTCATTTCCATTAATTATTATCCATAATCAAGGGTTGAGGCATCTAGGCACAAGAAGATTTAATTGAACCCTGATTGAAAAATTATATACTATGTACTTAGATAATAAGAAAGAAATAGTAATATTGTTGGTGTATATATCATTTTATAACATATTACAATTAAAGATTTAGACTATTTTTTTATCTCAAATTCTTTTCCTACACTAACTTTATTAGACATTAATATTTTTCCCACGCTTCTCATCATTTTTAATAATTTCCACGAAAGAAGCAACTCTATTATGTAGAATTTTGTTCAGATATCAAAAATATGGATAGTCATATTGTGTTGGTGGACAAATAGTGTAGATCATGGTAAGAGTGATTACATAAGTTAAATAAAAATAATAATAACAACAACAATATTACTCCATTGTCTCAAAGGTTCCCGCCTATGATGGGATAGAGGAGATCGGATATACGCGGTCTGACACCTATGTTTAAAACATAGATCGACTGTTTCCGGATGACCCATGATGAGCGTCGAAAGTTGCATTGACTAACTGCTACTTCACAATTGAAAAAAACGTAGACAATTTAAAGAGTTATTTTTCTTTATTCCATCATATTCACTAATAAAAATAATAATGATCATATTTTTACCGATTTATATCCACTAATAAATGCATTTAAGATTCTAATTAGTGGTAGGTGGTTAAAAGTTCTTGTTTCACTGAATTCAATTGAGACGTAACAAACAGTGAACAAAGGGATAGTTTTTCACTAGACGACATGGTGAATACTTCCAAGACCATAAGGGTATGTTTGGTCGGAGGGATTAGAAGAAAATAATCCATGTATTAAGGGGGTGTTAGGTATAAAAATGAATAATGCAGGGATTGTGAAGAAAAACAACTTCCCAAATTCCGGAAATTGCACTAGCCCAAAACTCACAACCACAATTGAAGAAGAACGAAGAAGAAAATATAGCTCCAAAAATACTAGAACTAAGAAAGTGGAAGATTTACTTGAACAACTTGGAGAATACTTTATTAACTCAAGAAGAATTGGATGATTGATTTGTGGATGGTTAAAATGAGAGGCTTAAGAGGGGTATTTATACTTGCCCCTTCCCTAAATGGACGGCCAGGATCATTTTGATCCAACGACTACAATTAGTGACCTAGAATGTTCCTACACAAATATCTTAGATATTTATAATGGAAGACTTTCCTAGAAACTTCCT
>JAOTQR010000001.1:21803904-21816932 GCA_025774065.1 Solanum ossicruentum | reverse complement strand
AAATTAACTTGCAATGAGGGGAAAACAGGAGCAGATAGTGTTGGAATAGGCTGAGGAGCAAACTGTGCTGGAGTAGTTTGAGGAGGAACAGATTTATCTTCTTCCATGGTGGCTAAAAATCAGCAATAAAAAAAATGAAAGTAGCGACGGCGGCAGGCGACGAGCGGCGGCTGGAGACAGACGACGACAGCGGTCGGACACAAGCGGCGGCGGCAGCAGAAGATAGGCGGCAGCGGCTGAAGACAGGCAGCGGCGGCCGAAGACAGGCGGCGGCGGCAGGCAGCGGCCGGAGACACTATCTTCGGTGAAATATAATCACCAGAAATAATTTAGACAATTTTTAAATATAAATCTTGATTTCTGATGCGAAGGATCCTTTTAAGGGCAATCGCAGAGCATACGTCAAAGAAAAATATTTAAGAATGTCTCATGGCTCTGATACCATGTTGAAATATATAAAGAAAATATAAAAGATATATCTATTAATGTGTTTTAACATGTACAAGTGAAGCCCTTTATATAGGCTAGAAGAAAGAATATAATGTTTAACTTAACCGATGTGGGATATATTTCCTTTCCCACTTATATACAAATAACAGAGATATTAGGCTCAATCTTTATGACAATCAATCTTTGCCTTCAAGTGCCTCTATGGCATCTATCTTTGCCTCTATCTTTGCCTTCATGACATCAATAGTGCTCAATGCCTTCATAAGTCTTAAGGTAGCGACTATCTGTCTCATCTTTATCTCGTTTGTATACGCCCATCTAAGTCACTTCAAATGCTCTCGATCTCTTCAGGGTATATATCTCAAGAAAGCTAGAATACCCTCTACCTTCCTTAAGTGTTGGCCAAATATCTCTAACAGCATCCATTCCCGCATTAACCTTCATAATCCACTCTTTACCGAGAGAGACATCCTCAGGTAGGACCTCTACATCATGCTCGCTCATTTCAATGCTAGAAGGTTCTTGGGATGTAAGCCCTTCATTTGGCTCAATCTTGCGGCACCTCTTGGTTTTTGATAGCGACATTCCTCTTTTTACTATAGTCCTCCTTGCCAGCGGATCTTGGGTGACACTGGCTTGGGTGTTAAAAGTGTTTATTTCTCTATCGTCTGCCATTCCCTTAGTCACAACCTTGCTCTGCTACCACGTTGTCACATCCTTAGTCTTTTGCTAAGCACACGTGTAGCACTTGACGACTTACTCACGTTCTTGCACTACTTGCTCACGATCTTGTTATGCCAAGTCAGCCTAAAACTCTAGGGATCACTAAGAGAATGGCAGAGAGAACATAAGAGAATTGATAGGAAGATTGTTTTGTAGAAAATTTTGATTGAATATTGCTTGATGATTTTACAAATGGATATTGTTATACTACTTACTTAGGGGCTAACATTTAAATTATAATTATTAAACAAATTCCTACACACTTACAAATAAGTGTTCGTTTAGAATTCTCTACATAGCTAGAAGATTCCAAGGACTTCCCGTGCAAATCCATGGAATTCTAAAGTCTTCCAAGGAAATTTTCTGCATATCTCTAAAATCATGGACTAGTCTTTTTCCAATGAAAGCCCTCCACATGGTCACCTCTGTGCTACACATGGCACCTATGTGGCGTGTTGATGTGGCAGGTCATCACATCATGGACTTAGCTGTGACTATTAACCTTTCCTCCTTTGTATGTATTAGATTGTTCCCGGCTTCTAAAATGTTGGTTATAAGTGCGCAGAGGACACAAGTAAAGTGGCTCACCTGCTAGGCTTCGATGGAGCTAAAGAGAGGCTGCATCTATTCAAAGCAGATTTACTTGAAGAGCAATCATTTGATGCTGCCGTTGATGGTTGTGAAGGTGTCTTTCATACAGCTTCACCTGTTTTTCTCACAGGAAAATCCAAGGTCAAAAGCCTACTGTGACATCAAAATATGTCAAGAGATGTCTTTAAGGAGGGACATGCTAGTCTGGATCTTTAATTTCAAATACTAATAATATTCTATTTGTTCATCTTCCAGGAAGAACTTGTGGATCCTGCTGTGAAAGGAACGTTAAACGTCCTTCAGTCATGTGCCAAATCACCATCTGTCAGAAGAGTGGTGATAACTTCTTCTGCTGCTTCTGTTATATGCAATAAAAATATGTCAACTCCTGGAGCTGTGGCCGATGAGACTTGGTATTCAGATCCAGAACTCTGCGAGGAAAGAAAGGTTCTCTGTGTCTATTTAATTCGGTAGTTCTTTTCAATTTGATGAGGCTTATCCTGCGATTATTGTATCAAGTGGTTTGGAAAATGACATCTACCAAATTAATACTACAAATTTGTAAATTTATAGAAATGTATATAATACTAAATTTGACAATAATATGGACTGGAGATAGTATTATATACTTCATTTGGTAGATGTGTTTGAGAAAGAAATGGAAGATGACAGCATTCTCTTCACAGCTGGCTTGTTGAAGGTCTTTTGGTTGCAGGACTGGTATCGACTCTCCAAAACCCTGGCTGAGCAGGCTGCATGGAGATTTGCAAAAGAAAATGGGATTGACTTGGTAACACTCCATCCAGGTCCAGTCATTGGTCCACTTCTGCAGCCTACGCTCAATTGCTCTTGCGAGGTTATGGTGAACAACATAAAAGAAGGTAAGTTTGTTCAGTGACATAAGACACCTTGAGATATTCTTACCTCGCTCTTCCCCAACCCCGCCACACCAATTCCACAAACCCTTGATAAAATATTTATGTATAGAATACATAATAGGAACATGTGTTCTCTTTTCTGTGTTTGGCTAGCTTGAAATGATCATGGAATTTAATGATATCATTTAACTGGAAACTTCTTTTGCAATCGCACATTTCTGGTAGTGTTTCCTCGATTCAGAAACACAGACCTCTGCTTCTGATGATCTTTTCGAACAATATTCTTTTCTAAAGCTTTAAAGATGATAACAGGAAGAACCATTATATACAGAAGTATGAATTTCCTGTTACCCTGACGCTGATGAACTTTGTTTTGGGAACAATATATCTTTCAGCACTTTCTGTTTTATCTCACACAAAATTAACTCTGAACAAAAATCAGATATTTGCAAATGAAATGATGAATTTGATAAATGCCACTAAAGTCCCCTCTTAAACCTTCTTCTAAGGCATCTATAGCCAACCACCCCAACCTTCTTAAGAATTCAAGCCGGCCTATATACTTCAGGGTCAACTTGCCCCCCTTCTATAAAACTCATCACACCCTTCGTGGATGGAACTTTTAGGAGAAACAATTCACCTTGTCTTGTCTTGGCAAATATTAGTTGGTAAAGAGATGGTCAAGCCGAGGCAAACTCCAATGGTGTGGACTTGGTGTAAATACATTTCGTCTCCACTCTGGTTTTGACTGAAGACATACATGGAACTTAACTCCTCTGATGCATTTCACTCAAAGTAGGGGGTAGTTAGAGTCTTTACCATTTGGATAACATAACAACTCTTTGGTTGAGAAGTCATTATCTGTCTTATATTTGTTAGTTCGTTAATTTTATCGTATTTACGTACTATCTACTTTTCGTTATTACTCGTTCTTTCTTTTTTTCTTTTCCTTTCCCTTCTTTCCATATCTAGTTTTTTTTTGCTTATGAGACTTGATTTTTGAGACGAGAGTTTTCCCGAAAATAGTCTCTCTATCTCAATGAGGCAATGCTAAGGTTTGCATAGATTCTACCCTCCCCAAACCCCACTTGTGGAATTCCACTGGGTATTTTGTTGTTGTTCTTTGGTCGAGAAAAAGGGTACAATGTCCAAAACAAATATGTACTCTCAAAAAACTTTCTTGGAAAACTTAACCAAACAAGTTGCCTTAAGAAGCTTTGCCAAAGTTTGCAAAGCTTTTAGAAGTTTTGTCTGGCCAAAGAATTAGATATATATTTGATGGTGAAATAGTATGAAAATTGGCCCACACAATTGATATCGATACAACTCACTTTATTACTATATGAAGGTCCTTATGCATTTTTCCTTTTTTTATTTTTAGATTTCCTTCTTGTTTGGGGTGCAAATCAATCTTTTGATAATAAATAGCACTGAAGTTAGTTTGACACATTATCGTCTTTATTTGATGAAGGAATACAGGCATGGTCTGGTGGAATATATGGATTTGTTGATGTTAGGGATGTTGCTAATGCACATATTCTAGCCTTTGAGGTTCATTCAGCAAATGGAAGATACTGTTTAGTTGGGGCAAACGGATCGTCTTCTTTGGTTTTGAAGATTGTTCAAAAGCTTTACCCTTCCATCACTCTCCCTGAGAAGTAAGTATTGCCAATATCACAGTTACAATTTTCTTCATACTGATTAGTTTTCATTACTATCTTCTTTTCAGCAGAGAAAAATCTTCAATTGCACCCTTATTCTAGGACACCTAATGTGTAAAGGAGAATCTTGCTAACACTTGAAAACAAATATGATAATTCGAAATTAGAGAACAATTTTATTTGTTTGTGCCAACAAACTTGACAGTAGAAATTTACCATGATGTTGTTGCTTTTCCATGTCACATGATTTATTTGATGAATTCAGAGTTCTTGAAGTGGACTATTTAGACAGATTAATCATAATTCTTAAATTTTGATGCAGCTTCGAAAATGAATTGCCTCTTACTCCACACTTCCAAATATCGAATGAAAGAGCAAAAAGTTTAGGAGTCAAATTTACATGTCTTGAGTTGAGTGTGAAGGATACTGTTGAAAGCTTGATGGAAAAGAACTTCCTTCAAGTCTAAACAACATTCAATTGGTGCACTGAGCTCAATTTTGCCTGGGCGCCACGTCCTGCATTTATGAGTGAAGAATCCACTCAATATGTATAAGTAATTTATACATAGATAATGTAATCCTTTTTTTTTCAAATAAATCAACAAGCATTGGATACAGTGTAACGGGTTGGTTTGTACAAGTAAAAGTTAACTACATTCAGGTCTTGATTGACCCTTTATTTTCAACTGTGTTGCTTTAGGATATGATTTTGATAGTGCATTCGGTATTTGATCTCCCTAACAATTCCTATATTTGGATGTAGCTTTGAAGAAAATGGATTGGCCCTTACCATTAAACTAGTCCTTGCTGGTCTGGATTTGTTGTTTTTATATTATTATCAAAGGGGCGTAATTAAGTGTGGAAGTAAGGAGAACGACAAGGCTATTGTTGAGATCAATATCCCCTCGTTATAAATGGACGACTTTAGGTTTGACCGAAATCAGCAAATTGTACAAGCAATATCCCCCGCCCTAAGCCTATTCAGGTAAAAGTTGGGACTAACAAGGGTACTATAAGAAAATAGAGTTCACGTGCAATATTAGTTTCAATGACAAGACAAGACACGCTCAAGAACTCAGGTAGTAAATGCTGCTACGTTGTCACTTACGACTAAGCTATGTCTGTTCTTCATTAACTCTTCCCCTGTAAAATTATTGAGCCCTTTTTCACTTTCCAAAACTAGCAACCCAGCAATGAGAGAGGTGCTTTGGCAAACCGTTCATAGGTAAGCCACCCCCACTTCACTAAATAAAGAACAATAAAGCTAAGTCACAAATTCTATTTTTCCACGGCAAAATTAATAGACGCTAACTACATTTTTCAATGAGAAAATCTGAGCACATATATAGATCCTTGTACAACAAGGCAAAATACCGACCAGTCACATGACATTCACAAATGTGAGCATTTCAATTTTAGTTGATTAAACATGCCAAACTTTACATTTCAAACCAACAATCGATCTTTTATTTTAAACATGGCAGCTGAGACACGTCCACCAGTGTATTTCCAGCACATGATAAACCTAAAATAAGACATGGAGATAATGAATATCAACAACCAAAAATAATACTAGGTAGACAGGTATGCTATAGTAAACAATGCCATTGGAAACACAAGCAAAGCTCATAACTAGATATCACACAAAGAGCAAGTCAGTAAAAAGCTGTTTCTTAAATGTCTAAAGGAAAAAGTGACCCCTTAGAAAAAGGTCATCAATGTGTCAAATACTCTACAAAAAAGGAATTCATTCAAAATTTCAGAATCTAACACACTATCTGTGCAGAATCCTTGCCTAGCCCTTCACTCTTTCCCATATAGGATGTCTCACACAAAGCATGCATGATATATCCCCACCACCACCCCCCCCCCCAGGAAAAAAAGATAAACTAATGTCTTTTCTGGCTCTCTTCCTTCTTTCTGGAATTTGCAGTTATGTAAACAAGTTAACAGCTGAAGTTGTTAAAACGAACACCATATCAGTAGACGTTAAGAACTTTGGTTCAGCCACGGTCCAACAATATAATCAAATCAATAGATTCATGTTCTACTATGTATTGGATTCACTATATTGATGTTCAATTGTAATCAAATCAACAAGTTCATGTATAAATAATTCATCAAGCGACCTGTTGATGTTTAATTATAACCGAATCTATAAGCTAAATTTTAGAGGATCCTGAAAACCTTTGGTCGAAGTTTTAAACTACTTCGCTAGTTGTTTAAATTTCTTCAAAGGTTGTTTAACAAATTAGTAAGTCTTTCTTCATTAATGCTCAATTATAATCAAATCAATAAAGTTACATTTCACAATGTGTAGATTCAAGTGATTGATGTTCAATTACAACCAAATCAGTAAGTAAATGTTTTACTACGCACATACCACTCAACTGATATTCAATTATAATCAAATCCATACGTTCATGTTCTATAATCAGATGAATATATTAATACATTACGCCATGCCTGAAATCAGACAATTGATTTTAGTTATGTTCAAGTCAATTGAGTTAATTTTTTACAACCTTGAAGATCGAACTGTTCGCTTGCAGCTCTAGTAGGACATATTTTTAATTTTTTTGTTTAAATATGCTGTATATCATATTCTGCTATTTTATTTTTTTCCCTTGGCTAAAATTGCAATTTTTCTTTTTGAGATTTGTTGCCTAAGAATATACTCTTGATAATGTGAAAGGGAACTTAGTATGTAGTTAGCTAGCAGAACCTTTATTTCCACATTCAAACAGCAGATAAGTCTACAAAATTCTATTTGAACTCTTGCTTACTATCATTTGGTGTTTACGAGGAACAGACAAATACTCCTAATTAGGCATGAATATTTCATGGATACTGTACAAGTTGACCACTTTGACATTCATACATGTCACAATCAAGAAGCTGGATAAACTAGGATACTACATCTTTCTAGTCTTATATCCAAAGAGTCTCTTGATTACAGTAGAAATGAAGTGCTTTGGAGCCAAACATATACTGGTACAGTTCAATGAAATGTCAACTGATGCAGTTAAAATGAAGTGTTTTAAGACCATGCCTAATCAAACTTCTGCCCCTACAGCTTAGAACAGAGGTTAGTTTTATCTATTATGCACAAAACATTATTCAGGCAAGTACAGAAAGAAATTTCCTTCTCAAAAAGCATTGTAGTCCCCGTTAGAAATTCTTAAAATTCTGATGTAATATTGTAGATGCTGTTATTATAATCTTTTACCAACTGGCCTAGTTTGTTGACTCGGTCATGTTTTTTCAAGAGAGATTTAAGATTCTTATTCTGGGCTACATTAGAGATACTTCTGTCGCTGTAATTGTGTTTCATGTTGCCAGTGAGTAATGGATTGAATATTTCTATATAGAATGTTCCTACATATACAAGTGCCCTTTGTTGCCTACTCAACAACTTTAGGATTGGTGGGCATACCGAGAATAGAACTTTTCAAGGAAGTCAGTCTAATGGTTATAAGATTTTGTAAGGTATTTCCCTTTCATCATAATTTTTTATTATGTGCCTTGGCGTATTTTTCCTGATAAACGATCGCATTTCGCTGACCGACAATCATTTCTAAATACTTTAAAGTGGATTTGAGGAACATACAGAATGGGGAACTGATGTCATAATCGTTCTTGTTGGGAACAAAACTGATCTTGTTCAAAAAAGGTGGAGGTTGTAGATCATTTGCTTCCTTTTTTTTTGGGAGAAAAGGATGGTTGCTCCTTTAGTTGATTCATTTCTTTTTAAAATTGCTAACCACTTACCCAAAGCTGTGCCCTTTTTGTGGTTTACCTTTTCCTCTTTTGTTTGTGTTTGTCATTGTCATGGTACACACCATGGACTTCTTCATTTCTAGTTGGGACTAGTAAGCTTTTAGGTTAGTTTCTATCAGATTCGTCATCATGCCTAGAGTTTTGTTCCCAGTATCAATATATTTATGTGATTCCTGTAACTATCAATAAGGGAAATTTTGATTTAACTTTGCTATAATATGATATCAATCTTTTCAGCTATTTCTCTGATTTGGACAATGATGTTTAAACAGACAGGTATCCATCTAAGAAGGAGAAACCAAGCTCGTGAATTTAGTGTAATGTTTATAGAAACCAGTGCTAAGGCTGGATTTGATATCAATGTGCAGTCATCTTAAGCCCCTATGTACAATAGCTGTTTGCTGTACAATCATCTTTAGCTGCTATCTCCTCTTCATCACTTAGTAACATAACATAAAGTTGACTTCCTGTTTTTCTAAGTGGTTTTTATCTACTAATACTCAAAAGGGATTAGTATATTAACATAACATAAAGTTGACTTCCTGTTTTTCTAAGTGGTTTTTATCTACTAATACTCAAAAGGGATGACCCAAACCTGAAAGTAGGCTCTATTCAGATTGAACTGGTACAGATCTCTAGTTGATCTGTAGCTAGCGCATTAATACCTTAGTTTAAGACCTTCTAGCAAGTAAAAACACTTGAGCAAAAGACCTTGACCTTAAAAAACTCATCACAAAATAAGGTTGCTGTTCAGGAGAAACAACACCAACTTGTTGGCATCATACAAATGTGTGCACTATGCACAACTATATGTTTGATGCCGTTCTACAAGGTTTTAATAAGCAGTTGGAATAAACAACTTCTATAGACTTCGAATTTATCTTTCTAATTTCACAAGGCTTTGTCACTTCGCCCCTCGATATTTCTTACACGCAGAACCTCTAAAACTACAAACAGAATACTGGAGATCAGTTAAATTGCCAATAGACTGAGGGATGCTTCCTGTAAGATTGTTTCTGCTCAAGCTAAGATTGTAGAGCAGGCCTAACCTTCCCAGTTCGGAAGGAATTTCACCAGACAATTCATTTCCTTCCAAAGTTAACATGCGCAGCTCGCTCAGATTCCCTAGCTCAGCTGGAATTACTCCAGAAATTTTGTTTCCATCCATTCTTAGACTTGTGAGATTTTCACATCTCCCCCAATCAGGTGAGAGTTCACCTGAAAATTGATTGTCGCTAAGAGAAAGGAAAACAAGATTCGGGTGCACTCCAAATGCCTCTGCAAGATTACCAGATAAATTATTGTCTTCAAGCCGTACTTGGCTTAGCTTTGTGCAGTTCTTCAAGCAATCTGGTAACTTCCCACTGAATCTGTTCCCATTTATTGTCAACTCCTCAAGATTTTGGCTACATAATCCAGAAGGTAGTTCACCAGGGAAGCTGTTATTTGCAAAGCCAACACTTGACAATAAGGACTGTTCTTTCCGAAGTCCTTAGGGACACTGCCTGAGAAATTATTAGTATATACAGAAAGAAGGTAGGTCAGAAATGCTGTCCGGCAGCTCACCACTTAGTCGGTTGGTGTTGATGTTGAGGATTTGAAGGGATGTCAATTTTCCAATCTCAGGACGAATGGTTCCACTGAGATTGTTGCGAAAAAAGTTGCAACGTCTTTAGATTGGTCAGGTTTCCAATGGTTGGAGGTATTGTGCCTGAAAGCTGGTTATCAGAGAAATCTAGGTCCAACAAGTTTTGCAAGTTCCCAATCTGATAGGGAATGGAACCAGTGAAATTGTTATGAAATAGGTAAAGATAAGTGAGGTTTGTCAACTGACTGATTTCCGATGGAATTTTCCCAGTAAAGGAATTGTTTTGAAGCTGCAAAGATGTCAATTCAGTCCAATTGGCGATGAAATTTGATGAGATTTCACCAGACAGAAAATTATCGGACAACCCCAAATCAGAGAACTTGGTAAGAGAGGAGAATGATTGAGGCAATGGTCCTTGCAGGGCATTTTCTGCTAGAGCCAAGACAGTTAGTTTAGTACAAAGGCCAAGCTCAAAAGGAATGGTTGAATTCAAATCGCTCTTTCGAAGATCCAACTGTTATCAATCTACCTATAAAAGATGGAATCTTTCCTTGAAATGAATTGTTGAGAAGTACAAGATCTTCAAGACTAGTGATCAAGCCAATTTCATCAGGGATTAATCCTGAAAACATGTTAACACCTAGCTGAAGTTCTTTTAACTTGGACAACTTGGGTAAAATTTGGTGACAATGAACGTTGAAACAAATTAGATGAAAGATTGAGTCTTTCAAGCTTGTTCAGGTTACTGAATACTGTTTCAGGGATTGAATCATTCAAATGGTTTATCGACAAATCAAGATATGTCAGATTATGGCAACGGAGTACGAATTCAAGGAATTCTGATCTCAGTTCATTATAGCCAAAGCATAGATGCTTCAGCACAGGCATATTCCTCAACTTAGACCAATCAGGAGTTCCTAAGTAATTTGCTCCAAAATCCAAGTACCATACCTTCTGAAGATTGCTCATTTGATACGGTACAACACCTTCGATATTGTTGAGTAACATGCAAAGAAGTAAAATCTTAGGATCCCAACTCATGCTTCTAACTCTATATGATCCAAACAGAGAATTGCAAAAATTCAGCACACCAAATTCTCAAATTAAATAAAATTTCTGCATATCCACAGCATACATGTATAACAAAAAGGGGAAATTAATCACAAAAAAGACAATTAACCTTTCAATTCCAAGCCAACTAAAGCATCAGAAACAAAAACCCATACCAAAAGAAATCTAAAAAGTTCCACGAATCCAAAAGTTACCTACTGTTTTTCCTAGTTGTAGTAGAGCTCAAGTCCCATTCCATCGTGAATTTCGTAGTCCTTGAGGGTAATATGGTCTTTGTAAACATTGTACCACTTCTGAATACGAATCTTATCGGCGCGTGTACCAGTCTGTGCAGCAACCAGCTTCTTCAAGTCACCGATGGTGTCATCTTCGTTGCACTTCACCTTCACCTTCTTCCCCAATCGATCGTTCAACACCACCTCGATCATCTTCGATGCTTTTTTCAGATAGCAACAACGCAAACCCTAAGAATTTTTCCTCTCTCTATTCTGGCGAGCGCGAAGCGTGTATATATTCTGTTGGTCCTCACCGCCTTCACTGAATAGACAGAAATACCCTTGAATTATACGGAAATTTTCAGTTTAGTGCACTTGAAAAACTTTGGGAGGAGGGGTATAAATTGGTATTCAAACCTTTACGCGGTATACACGCACACAATTTACTTTTTTATTTTTTTGGTTATAAATAAAGGAATATGTCCTATTCAACTTTGAAAAGGAATAGATGCAAAGTAGAGATGAATTTGGATTGCTTGGGTTGAATTCAAAGGGCGGCAACACTATCGCATTTTAGTTGCCATATAGCACACTTGGAAACAACAAAAAAGAAAAATATATATTTATTATCTCTGTTACATTTTCGTTGTTATATTGCTTTTCAAAAGTCAATAATTTATATTTTAAAATATTACTCTTTTAGTTTATTTTTATTTATCCCCCTATTAACTTGGCATAAAAATTAAAAAATAATAAATGACGAATAATAAATATAATAACTTGAAAAATATAATTAGAAAACAACTATAATTAATGATAAGGGTAAATTAGGAACTAGGTGTAAAATTATCTCTTTATTTCATAAAGTGGACAAGTATTGTTAGACATCCCAAAATAGTATAGGAGATAAGTAAAGATGGACGAAGAGAGTAGTCAATATTTATAAAACTTAACTCTAAAATTGAAAATTATGACAACAAAAATGGGATCGAGTTAGGGGCGAGCATAAATACCAAAAAATCGAATCAAATCAAACTAATTCAGTTATTCAGTTTTTCGATTCGATATCGATGTTCCTTTTTTGAAAAATTCAATTCGGCGGTTCAGTGTTATGCGTAGGGATCTCGAATTCAATGCACCGAAGAACCAAACTTTTATTTAAAAAAAATGATAACATTTTATATATTAGACCCAAAAAATAAAATTATATATATAGAGTAATTAGTAATTTGTAGCACCCGTGAAGTTACCGAAATACTCCTAGAATGTAATCGTGCGCATAACGCGTCTTCCCAAGCTCCGATGGGAAATTCGAGATCATATTTGGAATTAGCACGAAAAATCGAGTGGAAAAATGGTCTCCAACTGATTTTAGAGTAACCGGGTCGAAAAAATAAATTTTCATAATTTTGCCCGAAACAGTGTTGATGCGCGCTAGGGCCGCCAACACGCCCTAGGCGCCGATCAACACTTGTGATTTTTTTTATTTTTCTATGGGAATTGGAAAAAAATCGACCGGAAAGCAATTTACTAAAATTACACATAAAATGCGATTATATGTATTTTCCTAGAAAATAATTTTTCAATGCGTTTTAAATTTTTCAGTCAAAAATTACGTAGGTGTGTGCCCAACCTGCATTGCGGACTGGGATATTCCGATGTGAAATTTTATTCTTTTAATTCGGGAAGGGTATTTTGGGTATTCCCAATCCATTTTAAATACCCTAAAACATATTTTTAAAGCCTTTTATTTGTATGAAGGGTTTGAAAACCCATTATTTTCCCCAAGTCTAAAGCGTAAGTTCTGAGAGAAGAAGAAGAAGAAGAAAGAGTTTGAGGGTTTCAAGGTACGGGTTCAATTCCTTGAAGAATGATGAGTAATTCTTCATCCCAAGTATGTAAGACGAAACTTAAAGCTTGAGATTGTTCTATTATTTGTCCCATAGATGGTCTTAGATGAGAGTCGAAAGTTCTTGAGTCTACATACTTGATTCCTTGAAGTGTTATCTTGATTTAATTCTTGAATTAAGTTTCTATGGTATTAATGAGTTTCTCGCATACAACAATATCT
>JAOTQR010000001.1:21791279-21803804 GCA_025774065.1 Solanum ossicruentum | reverse complement strand
CGGGGCCCTGTCCCGTCTTATGATTTGATTCGTCTGTATAGAGGTCTGTGGATACACGTGAGTGGGGGACGATGTCTTTGATATGATTATGTATGTATGGGATGTTTGTTGGGCGGTTGTACCGCAGCAGTGACCTTGTCGGCCCGCTTATGTATGTATATGTATGTTGTCTGTTATGAGCTTCTGTTTGCAAGTGAGGTTAGTCAGTAAAACAGAGGAATCTCTGCCGAAATTTCGATAGATTTCTTGTTTATAATAGTCGGGTTTTCGGGTTAATGTTTGGCTGAATGCCCTATCGGCACTAGTTACTGCCCTTGGGTTGGGTCGTGACAGTTTATGATTGTTTTTATATAGTACTCTGGAAATTTGAGATTTGATAGTCATACTGAACATATTAATCCCGATGATTTCTTTTACTATATTTTTACTGAGTTTCATGAATAGAACTGTTGAGTATGAATAATGATTTGATAGAGAGTTTTGGTGATATGCAAAGATTATTTGTAAAGCATGAGTTTTTTAAGGAAACACTTGACATGTTAATGAGTTTTGATTGAATTAAGCATTAAGTCTAAATGATATTTTGAGTGTATTTTGATGACAATGTAAACATACTTTTTCATAATAATTTTATTAATAGATGATGGTGATAGATGATATGAGTCTTAAAAAAGTTTGATTTGATAGACAATTGTGAATATGTTTTATTTTGGGAGAATTATTGAGCACCGAGTTGGGTGAGGAGTGTCACCCCAGAACTGTGTTTGCCAGCATAGGATAGTCGTGCAGCATGTTCTGGTGACTCTTGTCCCAAAAGTTGGACAATTCTTTTTGGATCCAAGAGAGAGAGAGATTACATCCTTTATCGTGGCAAGTTTAAGACGGGCGTGGTAACGATGCCAATTTGTTGTGTCCCACCTAACTTAAAGGTGGCGCGATAAGATTGATGTCAGTTAAGAGAAACTTCCAAACAACATCGATTGAGCATGAGATTTCTAATGGAACTATTCTCTTCTGTCACGCCCCAAAGTCCCGTTAGGACGGACTGACACCCGTTGCCGATAAGGCTCGGGAGAACCAACCTGTAACTATGCACTTTCTATACATATTATAAGGGATTTCTACCTTTAACATGTCTTTAAGCAGATAAACAGTGATAACAAGCCAAAAGGAAATGCATATGGCCAGGCCGTTGGGGCCAGCTGTCTAAAGTACGAGACATGACTACACTTTGCTTTACATAATCTACAAATTCTCTAAATAATAATAAAAAAATATCTAACAAGGATTGGGACAGGCCCTACCTCAATAAGCTGTGCAATAAAAACATGTAAGCTCTAGACATATACAAAGCCCCGAAGCAACCTGGAGCTTGGTGACAGCAGCTGAATATCCTGTACTCCTACTGGGGAGATCTACTAGCACCTGTACCTACAGCATGAAATGCAGGTCCTCCGTAAGGGACATCAGTACGAGATAATGTACTGAGTATGTAAGGCAGGAAACACTGCATATGAAGTAACAATTTAAATGAAACTGTACACTGGTGCAGTATAAGAGACCACCTTTAGTTGTTCTGTGGGATCATGTCCTTTATGTTCTTTATATTACTTTACCTTTACTGTAAAATCTATGCACAGCTGTAATACAAATGACCAACTGATTAGTGGTGAAGATATATCGGGTTTGTCCCTGGCTAGGTTATACTCAAGCCCTCGGGCTACCCCCCGTTGATAGAATCGTCCCTGGCTAGGTGCTATCTCCACTCTCGGGCTACCACCTATCAAAAACTGTATACTTTATCTTTCAATTACCTTCGAGATGATTCTTTTGGTGACCATAGTATTGGAGTTGTAGGACCGTATATGTAGCATGTGACATGTGGATAATCACACAAGATAATATCATAATGAAAAGAGTACATTACACAAATAATGAAATGCGTATGAAATGGAACAACTCATGAACTTTATTTTATAGCAGGAGCTCATGTAACTTGGTGTCAAAGCATGTATACAGGTTTGAAGATGACTATGTATGGAATCGTATAAACATGTAAGAGTGGAGACATGGTTAATAGTTGTGTTAGAGTTGGTGAGTGCCTTTAAGCGCCAAGGAAGGATCTATGTTTCATGTCAAGTAATACGAAATCAAGTAACCTTACATACCTCGTCGTCGGACCTTGTTACTATCTCAAGATAACCTTCACTTCCTCCAAATACTTATCTACAACGTAGTAAGGGATAAAACTAGCATTAACAGCCAATAGACACATCTTGGCAGCCCAATTACATAATAAAACAACATACGGGCAGCAAGCGGGTGTTTATAAACCCAAGCGTATTCCTTTAATCAATCTGCCCCTAATCGTAATTTCCAACACACATTCACACAAACACATCATGCACATCCTGTTTTAATGCCATAAAAGTCTTACAACAGCCCATAAAGCACAACACAATTCCACACAATTTAAAAATGGACAGCATAACGTTACATTCATTCGTTACATTTCGACGTTGACAACTCCAAACCTATCCCAACTCTAACCAAACTGTTTCAACAATATTTACACATATAAACAAAACTAAATCAGTCTTATAACATCACTCAAGAAGTCATGAAGGACGTGAGGCAATATCCCTCTATCCAATAGTCCACAAGTTCCACTCAACATGACACTTAAGATACACGATAAAACGCACTGGTTAAATAAAATCAAAATCAGGCAACAACCTTAGGGTGATGTTTATAACTCAAGCCATGTTAATAACACCAAGTTCTCTTCATAATACAACTTACAAACCATAGAAAAATCACTAAAACAAAAGGAAAAGGTGTAGCAACTTTCTGCACTGAATCTGTCCAACAAATTTCATCAAGCGTAACTAACATCTATTTCTTGTTTTTCATGATGAAACTATACTAAATACACAACTATAATTACTTACCTTAGTCTTCAAGGTTTAGAGGCTCCTTAAGAACCCTAAAAGAGTCGTTTGGCTGCTTCACAAAGTTGAGAAAAGTTGAGAGGAACTTTAGAGAGCAAATCTGATTTTTTTTTTGGAGGTCAAGTTAAGAGTGAATTGTGGAGCTGCTTTGGAGCTCTTTATAAAGAGGTCTTTGGCCGACCTTCCCTTGACATTTTGTCCATCATATACCACTGCTTATCCACCAGCTTGGCCCTCAAACTTGGGCCTTTTGGAGCACCAACTTGATGGACTTGAGCTGCCTATTTTTCAACTTTCACTTACTTAGTTTTGGGCCCAATTTGCTAAGTGTATTGTGATGTCTTTGGGCCCTTTTTATTATACTTCTTGGGCTGAAATGTAGCCCATTTATGATGCTAAAACATGGGCCAAAGTTACCCCTTAATACGGACTTTATTCTTAATTGAGTTTGGACAAATTCGACGTCGAACCTCGTCTCCGTTTAGCTAGCAAATTTAAGCTAAGCAAGTAGGTGACTCACCTGCTAGCTTCTAAGTCCTACAAACACCTCAATTCTCTTACTTCATTTTAAGGCCGTAATCTACTCAATTCGACACAAAACATGTATACACTCGACCCTCTTAAGCGTTAGACGCCCATTAACGCGAGATTCAAGCACCTTTAAAATTTAGCGTCAATTTGACCAAACCATGTCATGTTTCATTTGCATTGTGCCAATACTGTAAGGTGTGGGATGTTACATCCTCCCCTCCTTAGGGTCATTCGTCCTCGAATGTTAGCACACTTAGATAGGATTATTTTAAGCACTTTTAACATGAGATAACTTATCCCATCATGTCATGATTTTTGACTTTTAAACACTTTTTTTGTTTCGAAAATATTTAAACAACACAAAAAGTAGTTTTAAATATTTTTTTTAAAGCTAAAAAAGCATCAAATAATCAAAATTAAGAGCCCAACTTTTAACTCACAAAGTGATGTGTAACCAATTTTTCAATTCCTATGTCAAAGATAAGTCAATAGAAATTATGCCTTTTCCCTTATCATTATTGAGGAAGCAGACAACTGGGAACACTCGAACAAAATTATCACTTATTGGACCCAATTGTTTAATGTTCAGATTCCCACATTAGTAAACCTTAACTTTGAAAATTCCAAATACCCCAAAACCTAGCAAAGAAAAAGACATTATCTATCTATGATATTCAAATAATCAAATCAACATAGTATATATGATTAGCAACCATTACACTGCTTTCTGAAGCTCCAAATTCCAAGAAAATATGATAAAGTTAAAGCCTTGGTTTCTCCTTGCAATTCTTTCTGTGTTCCTATGCACAGCATTGGGATCAGATGCTGTAGAGTCTGTACTAAGGCGTTTGGATAGCAAAAGGGCGCCATCTGTAGTGCAAGAATCTGCAGCTAAGGGTGTTTTGCAGAGGTTACTTCCGGCCCATTTGCACAGTTTTGAATTTAAGATTGTTTCCAAGGTGCTGTACTGTTATGTCCATTATCTTTTTTCCAGTTTTTGGTCTCTCTCATTTACCCCTTTTTGTATTGGTAATTGGTTATACGTCGTTTCTATAACTTAAAGTTTACTGCTTTTCTTTGTTTTATTGATAAATGCTCAAGATTGTTGAGATAATGTCATTTTTTGAAGAACTAGTCGACTTTGATGGTTATAAGCTCAAACGCCATCTGTATATGTACTTTGTGTGAACTTCCAGCAGTGCAATTTTTTTTGATAACTGTGGTGTGATGGTGTCCACCTTGACAAATTCCATGGGATACTTGCCGCTTCCCACCAGCAACACATACCAGTTAATTCTATCTGGCAAAGCTAGAAAAGATTAGAAGAAATCACCTAGTGCTTTTTCTCGTCTTTGGTGGGTTTTGAGCTTGAGACCTCATAGTACAATTTTGGGAAGATATTATTGTTAGTACCATCAGAATTGGTAAATGATGCTTACTTTATGATCACTGTGTACATAAGGATACAATATGTAGATGTTGAATCAGTGAAGGTAGAAGAAATCGTATTTAAGTGGCAGTGCATAACTTTCTTCCCCTAATGATGTTGAATAATTGTCTAGGCTTCTGTAAGTTAGAATCTTCTATATTTAAACATTTTTGTTACTGGGGCCTTTTTTTTTTCTTTTTTCTGAACTGACTTATTACTTGAGTATTGGAAATCTATATGTGACATTTCATATGTAAATGTAGGATCTTTGTGGTGGAAGAAGCTGCTTTCGTATAACCAATTACAAGAGTTCGAGCAGAAATTCACCTGAGATTTTGTATGTTTACTAATGGCTATAAGGATCTTATTATGCTACTTTTGAATGTGTATTTTTCTGAGACTCTTATTGCTTGAAATGTTATGTTCTTTTTTCTGTAGAAAAGTTCTGTTTTTCCTTTAAGCACTCAATGGTGGTCTGATACTCCTAAGTTACTTCTTCCAGATGTACATTGTTTAATACTTTATTGTTTGGTTTAAGTCCTTGGTTTTATAATATTGCCAACTTTGCCCCCACACCAGGTGGCTGCTGTTTTCTGCGCAGGGCAAGTTTCTTGTGAAGTTCCAAAAGAGACTAGTTTGTTGATATCAATTAGCACTCTCCGTAATCAGTACGAGCTTTTGAATTTGATATATTTATGTCTTAAGGGTTCACATTTGATTGCCGTAGCCTCTTTTGGCATCTGTAATCCATATTTTCTTTTGAAAGTAGAAGACAAGATAATATTTAAAACTTTGTTATTCAATGCAGAGATACAGTTGAACATCTGGCTCCACGTCTAGTCTGTTTCAACCACTAGTCTGGAAAAGGCTTAAATTAGGTTATGAATCTATTTTGATTTGTTTTCTCGTAGGATTCAAGGAACTACAGCTGTTGAAGTCACATCGGGGCTACACTGGTATTTAAAGTATAGGTGTGGAGCTCATATTTCATGGGACAAGACAGGCGGTGTTCAGTTAGCTTCAGTTCCCAAGCCAGGTTCACTGCCTTTTGTAGAAGCGGAGGGAGTGACTATCCAACGTCCAGTACCATGGAACTACTATCAAAATGTCGTCACGTCCAGCTGTAAGCATACAACTCTCTCTCCCTCCTCCCCCAACAACCTTTTATGCATAAGTCGTTATCGCATAATAAAGTGCAGTTACAGACTCACTATCATCGAAATATGGGTAGTAAGTCTTCCCTCATGCATAAATGATGGAGAACATAATGCAGTTAGCTGATTTTTAAAGTGTGTGAACATCTGTCTTCTGATATCCAAAGCCTTATGCCACTGCAATTTTCTCTGTGTTTTCGCAAGTGAAATTGATGTCTTCTTTTGCCTTTTCTTTTCTAGTAATTCTTCCTTGTGCTCTTTAGAACTCGTTCCGTTTCTCATCTAATCACAGGAAGATGAAACCACATTTATGATGTTCCTCGATCCTCCCTGGCATACTTGTTCATAATTAAAGACACTTATTATTTGTAATGTTAGCAGTGTGGTGTTTGAGCACTTTCATTTGGATATCTTATGCACTACCTAGGTTCTCTTAGAAAATTCTCTCCTGTGCTTGAACAAATTAGAAGATGATGTCCTAAGAGAAAAATAGAGAACATGTTTTGGGAAGATGACTGGACAGGAAGTGACAGTCTCAAGAAACATTTTCCAGATATTTATCTACTGAATCAGTAATAGAAGGCTACTCTGCAAGAAGTATGGACTCCTCAAGGATGGAACTTGACATGCAGAAGATTGATGCACGATTGGGAGATGGAAAGAATGGCTAAATTTTATGGCCCTTTAGATCAGTATCCAGGTCCAAAGGAAGGAGAAGATACCCTCAAATAGCAATGCCATACCAAAGGCCTTTTTACAGTCAACTCTGCCTATAAAAATTTTGAATCAGATGGGGTCTCAATTGAACTTCTTACCATGGAAGTTTATATGGAAAGTGAAAATCCCATACAAAGTAGCAGTTTTCACTTGGTTGGTAGTGAAAGAGGCTGGTTTAACTCAAGAAAAACTCATGAAGAGGGGTACAGAACTATGTCCAAGATGTGGTTTTGTGAGCAAAAAATGGCAGCGAGCTATGGAACTTGTTTACTAGTTTCAAAGGGCAGGGCAGGCTCTAGTTAGTTGGAACAATGAAAGGAGTGGAAGCACAGACAAAACAGATGGAAAATTGTCCAAGCAATGATATGGTGGACCATTTGGAAAGAGAGGAATTCAAGGTGTTTTGCAAGTATCAGAAATCCTTTCCATAAGATTAAAATGGACTGTATTATCACTTTATGCTATGGGTGTAGTTCTGAGTATATAGATGACCCTGTAGTAATTGTAGACATTCTAGGATCCTTGTCGATGAAATAGGACCTGAGATAGTTTTTTCTCTTTTTTGGGTTGTTGAGCCTACTCAGATGTATGTAACTATGTAATGTAAATTTTTGGCATCCAGCCTTAATGCTGAAGATTTATAATACAAACTTGTTACCTTCGTCAAAAAAAAAAGAGGAACAAAATAGAGAAGACAAACAGATCTAATTGGCGGTTCGTCATCCCTATCTATTCTAGGCTGTAACCAGTCTTACTCTGGTCATGGACAACTTACGGAGATTGACGTCTTGTCAATCAAGAATGTTAAGTTCATAAAGCAAATCATCTATAATAAGTGATGAAGCTGTAGATACCTCGCGATTTGAGCCATTTTTGTGAACTATTCCAGTAGGTTTAAGCTGTTCAGATTGAATTCGGCCTGATTGAAAACCATCTTACTTGATAAATCTACTCTGTTGAATGTTGACATTTGGAGAATCATTATTTTTCTATTTATGGATGCTTACTAATTGTATTTTTGAGCTGCCGCTGTTATTGGTATTTTTAAGATGTTGCAAGTGTAACAGCTTCTACTTTTCCATGCAGATTCATATGTTTGGTGGGATTGGCAAAGATGGGAGAAAGAGATTGATTGGATGGCACTGCAAGGAATCAATTTGCCTCTAGCATTTACGGGACAAGAAGCTATCTGGCAAAAAGTTTTCTTGGTATTTTTATAGCTTTGAATTTTGTGGGTTCAACTAGTTTAATTTAGACCATGATTGTTGCCAAGTTATATGAGGAAAGTCATACAAGCTGTTTGATACCTTTGTGTTAGGGCCTGAGTTGTGTGTTTGTTAGGGGAACCAGTTGTGGTAGTGCCAATGCTATAAACCTATCGTTTGCTAACCCACGTGTTGTCTTCATATTGCTAATCTAAGCACTGCTGTCTTGAATCTACTTTGATGAAGTAGGCCAGAACTTGGTCACTATTTCAGATGATGTTTACTAATTAAAATGTCTATTCTTTATGCCGAAGTATTTAAGGTTTCATCTGCCATCAGATCAGCAATTTTCTCTGAGATTTACTGAAAATATATACCCTACATTCTATGAAGTCTTGATTATTTTATTTGATGTAAAGAGCCATGCGCAATATCTGCTTAGTGTTTACCTTCCTAGTTCTTTTATGGTCGCTTTATCCTTATCTTATGTTCCTAAAGAGATTATATCTTCTTGATGTTTACCTTGGTATTCTTAATACTGTATGTGTAAGAGACAAATACCACTGCACTTGATTAGTTATAGCTCATGAAAGTCTGATGTTGATTTATAAGAAGCTCGGTTAGACACTTATATGCACTTTCTGGCTCATGTTTGTTGATGATCAGGATTATAATATTACTAACCAAGAGTTAAATAATTTCTTTGGTGGACCTGCCTTCCTGGCTTGGGCTCGCATGGGAAACTTACACGCGTGAGTGCCATACTCCGTCCCTTACTTAAACTTCTTTTTTCAGATAAGGGCATTTCTAGCCACAACAAATGCTGGCAAACTGTATATTGTAACAAATATTTTCTGTTTAAGGTATATTCTGAGGCAAGGGCATATAATTTGTGAAGTTTATGTGAATTAGATGTCATGCAGCAAATTGTCTTTGAGCTTTGGTATATGGTACTCAAAGTTAAAAGGTGTAGTACCTAAGAAAGGAGGATTCCTCAGATGTGTTGAGCAGGCCTATTTTAAGCTGCTCCACTACTTTTTAGTGAGTTTTGCTTGCCAATAAGATCCATGAAATTCTAAATTTACTTGTCACCTGATTGATTCATGCAATCCTTGTCATGGGATTGGATGACAAGCAGGTGATAGGCTAAGTCTACCTATAAAATTTTCCATTCTATTGCATAGATTCTCTTTTTGATGATTTTCATATGTAAGTCGATTTTCTATCAAAGTTATTATACCTTGAAAAAACATTTGTGCCTCAATGTTTTGCTAAGCTAAACTGATTCGTCTCCATGCTTTTTTAGCTGCCTATTATCCTTTGCCTTTGTGTCTTGCCTTTTTCGTGTCGAGGTAAGAAAGACCAGGATGGACATTTTTATCTTCACAAAGATTTACTAGCTTAGCGCGATCCTCATTTTTCTGAGTAGACTTTGTATTTCTTAAAGATGAAAGTGAAATCATGGATCCTTATCTGCACTCTTACTTGTTCATATAGCATATGTGACTGAATTAATTTCTATTCGTATTACATTTCTCTTGGGATCTATGCTTCAAATTTTTCTGTGGCTTGCTCTCTCTATCATATTGTGTTTCATTTTCGCATATTTACACTCTAAAGCTATATTCCACCGCAGATGGGGTGGGCCTTTATCTCAAAACTGGTTAAATATTCAGTTAGCATTGCAGAAACGGATATTATCTCGGATGCAGGAGTTGGGCATGACCCCAGGTATGCCATTATTTTTGGTTTCAAAGGAACCTTTCAACTATTTTATCTTTCTACTTTATGACCAATTTCCCAATGGCTTCTTGTAGTCTGGTGTTCCAATTAAGCTAAAGGTGTTTCTGTTCTTTACTTCTTCAATACACAATATGGTTACTTATATTAATTTGTTTGTCTTTTTTCCCCTCTTTTGTCTGCTAGTGCTTCCATCATTCTCTGGAAATGTTCCAGCTGCATTAAAAAAGATATTCCCGTCTGCAAATATCACGAGGCTTGGGGACTGGTATGTCAATATGAAGTGTGCAGTATCACTAACTTAAATTCCAGTTTATTGTCTCCCTTAAATGTTTCTGTTCCTTTCCTTCCTCTTAGATTGTATTTATTAGAAGTGCTAATATACTGTGTCAGATATGATTTAGCATATTTGGGTAATATTCTCCACTTCTACTGAATTCATGTGAGATGCTGTATGCCACCATAGCATGTGAGATGAGGTGTTGATCTTCGTTTTGTACCTTTATTGCCTGCCTCCTTTTGATTTTGAGAAGGCATAGCAAACATCATTTCTTTTGCTACTCTCTTTTGAATATTTCTCATTCTTGAACATTTTTGCCTGAGCCTCTGTATAGTTTGAGATGGAAACTGACATTGCACATGGGAGACATCTTTTCCTTCCCTCCTATTTTTGACTAATTACCGTTGTCGTCAGAAAAATAGAGGATGTCAAATAGGAACAAATATTTTTTATGTTTTTTGAGAATGCTAACAAGTAATAGGAACAAATCTTTGGGCAGATAGAACACTACTCTTAACTTTCTGTCTGGATATAAATGGCCACATTTCCATCGTGCTGGTTCTTTTCATAACATTGTCTTCTCTTGTTTTTGTTTTGAGAATTTGCAAATATTTCACAATCTCTTTCTTCCCCATCGCTTCACTCTCCACGCAAAGTTAGAGAACTTCTATTCAACATGTTTCTAAACAAAGTTTGATTTCTATGATGTGCACTAGATGATGAGCTTAGACAGCTAGTGAAATGTGCCCTTTAGTTTGTTTCTTCTGCCCTCTTAATTTATGAACAACTTCTCTTCTATAATCTAAAAATAGAGGTTTCCAACTTTAAATTCGTATGGAGAAATCTATGAATTCCGATAAACCTTTTTTATGTGTGCGCTGAAGAGGTAGGAGTATTTCAATGACTCACTTTTGTTCAGGTGATAATGAACCTTCTGTTTCTGAAAGTAAAAATCCTATCCCTGGTAATTTTAATTTTTATATGTTTCTGAAGTGCTCCCTGAAAAAGTACATCTAACTTTGGTGAAAAACATTTATTGTCAGATACTGGGAAGATTTTGCTCTTTTAACTTGATGGAGTTTATACTTTTCTTAGGAACACTGTTAATGGTGACTCTCGATGGTGTTGTACTTTTCTCCTTGCTCCTTCCGATCCCTTATTTATCGAAATTGGAGAGGCATTTATCCAGAAACAGATTGAGGGTGAGTTATACTTCTGCTTTCGGTTGAAATGATATCAGAATTCTCCTTTAAGGAACAAAACATTGACAAAAGTTGTTTGGTCTCGAAAAATGTAAAAGGATTCTAGACTTTTGTGAAACTTCCCAACCTCTTATATCCTTGTTCTGTTGCTGTATCCTTTTCACTTTGAACATAAAATATTGAGGAGCCAAAGCTTTTTAACACATCACACTTATCTGTTTCCAATTCTATGTTAAATGAACTACAACAACAACAACAACAACAACATTACCCCAATGCCTCAAAGGCTCCCGCCCATTGCGGGGTAAGGGGGGGTCGGATGTACGCAGCCTGACCCCTATGTTTAAAAAACATAGCGCGACTGTTTCCGGATGACCCATGATGAGCGTCGAAATTTGCATTGACTAACGGCTACTTCACAATTGAAAGAAGCGCAAACAGTTTAAAGAGCCATTCTGCTTTATTCCATCATACCCCAAAGCCAAAAAATAGTGAATCTTTGGCTCCATCCGAGATTGATGGAAACAAATGGAAAGAAAAATAATATACAAGAAATTACATGCCACTACACATCACTGGGAAAACCAACGATATCCCCACAACTCTATACCTCTAAAATCTTGTCCAGAAGTCAAATGCCAGTACAAAGAGATGAGCCCGCACCAACTTAGGGGAATTTCTGTGTGTCCACATTGTCACAAACAACTTTTCCAACTTAGAATATCCTGATAAATAATCTGCACGAATTCGAGAGAACAATAGCGATAGTTATTGACATACTTTTGCCTGCCTTGTACATTTAGAACACAGAAACATGATGAAGCTTAGGGAAAAGCAAAATTCACAAACATGATAAGGACATGACTAAACATTTCCTACAAAAGAGAGAAATGGCAAGCACTTGACTCTGCACTTTTCTAGCAAGATGAACTTGTTATACACTGACTACATATTTTGGGAGTTTTTACTTCTCATTCTTCAAAAGATGGGCGTTGGAGCTAAATGGATCAAATGGGCGAGATTTTGTATCAGTACAGTAAGGTTCTCAGTCCTGATTAATAGAAATCCTTGTGGTTTCTTTGCTTCGCGAAGGGGCCTTAGACAGGGGGATCCCTTATCCCCCTTCCTATTCATCCTGGCCATGGAGGGTTTCAACAATCTGATGCAGACAGCCAGGAACAAGGGATGGCTGAGGGGATTCAAGGTGGACAATTTCAATGGTAATGACCTAGAGATCATTCATTTGCAATATGCAGACGACACTCTAGTCCTATGCGAGGCATCCAGGGAGCAGATGTTATACCTAAGAGCCATCT
>JAOTQR010000001.1:21772361-21785095 GCA_025774065.1 Solanum ossicruentum | reverse complement strand
AATTTGTACTCCATATGTGAAGTCCAAAGATCAAATAGCTGATATATTTACTAAGGGGTTGGGTTGTCCAGATTTTCGTTGTCTTGTATCCAAGTTGGGCATGAGAAACTTATATGCACCAACTTGAGCGGGAGTGTTAGAATCCTTAATTATAGGGATTTAAGAATTATAGGATTATTAGAATTTTTAATTATAGAGATTTATGAATTATAGGATCTATTATAGGGATACGATGCCAATCAGATATTCTGTAAATATTCAGTTGCCTTGTATAGAGCCCCAAACTCCTATATATATTGACCTAATGCCATAACTCTCAATATACAGTAGAGAGAGTTTAGCCCGAGAACGTAGGAACCACTTGCCGAACCTCGTAAATCATTTGTGTTCTTTTATCTTTATTTTTCTCTACAACAAAATTAATCCAGCAGCATGAGTGGTTTTATATGATTTTTTTGCTAGCTAATCATTTGACTTGGCAAAACTCGTTTTAGTGCTTTGTTGTTCTGAAGCGTCAATAACAAAGAGCTTGCACATGTGATGTACGCACACATCTTCCTAGAAACCGAAGGCTGCACTTCCTATATGTGTTGGAGGTGATGTTTTGGTGATGGGCTAGAAGTGGAAAATGGGTCACATCTACTCGTCTTTGCAAACCTTCCAACTCTGCTTTGAATAGGGGTGCATCTACCCTTCTTTGCAAACTTTTCCTATTCTGATTTGGATTTCTTAAAATTGGAAAAGGGGTTCAAAGAAGGGAATGACAGCAACACCTTGACTTTATATGTAAAAGTGAGAAGAAAAGAAAACATTTTGAGAGTGAATTGTTCGATTGTTTCCTCAAACCATTGGTTTTTAATTAGTATTTACACATAATCTAGAAAGGAAAAATGTCTACATGTTCTAGAAATCTCCAAATTATATTGTTGTAGGGATTTAAGATACTTCAATCTTTACAAGATGTGAATCCTTGCCACATAGACTAATTCGAGACTGGTATCTTTTTAATGGTTTGTTTCATTAAATTTTTCTCTGGGAATTTCTGGGATTAAGTGCCATTGACTGTATTTACCTTGTCAAGTTCAAAAGTGCCATTGACTGCTGGGACTGAATTCTCAATCAAGTTAGGACTGAGACGCGATCATTTTTACAGAAATTTTGTTTCTCATACTTCTAAGATTTTAGCTTCAATTGTCCCGAGTTTAAGGTTGATCTAGTGAGCTCATTGGTTCCATGTGTTGTTACTTCAACAAAATATCATTATGCATGTGAATCTGGGATCTCAGTGGCTTAGAGTGAAAGTTGAATCAGTAACAGGATCTTTCTTTCATAGTTTTTTTAAAAACCCACAGATGAATTAGTAAGTCATTAGGGTTGGATCTTGTGGTGAATGAGAGTTCATTTGTCATTGAATCCATTTACCTGGTATTGGTATTTGTTTAAAAGATTTGCCTTGAGACAAAATTTTCTTCTGACTGTCCTCTTTGCTCTTGTCTACATAAAAAGTTACTTTTGTGTTTCTAGATGCTGCATGGAGTCATGACAAACTTCTATTTGATTGACAAAATGCAGGGCTGGCTATTTTATTCCGACTCCAAATACTGGAAGCCACCGCAGATGGAGGTATAATTCTTTAGAGAAAGTAATCTTGTTTCCTTATATGACATAATCAGACCGCCATGTTATTTTGTACTTAAGAATATTCATTTATTGCTTCATAATTTATTATGTGTTGTCTTACACTATATTTAGAATGTTAGAACTATTAAATTCTTAAGTGTTTTTTTTATCAGTAAAATGCTTATATATTATCCCAAAACAACAACAACAACATTACCCCACTGCCTCAAAGGCTCCCCCCCATTGCTGGATAAGGGGGGGGCGGATGTACGCAGCTTGACCCTTATGTTTAAAAACATAGCGCGACTGTTTCCAGATAATCCATGATAAGCGTCGAAAGCTGCATTGACTAACTGCTACTTCACAACTAAAAGAAGCGCAGACAGTTTAAAAGGCCATTTTGCTTTATTCCATCATACCCCAAAGCCAAAAAATAGTTAATCTTTTGCTTTATATATTATCCCACATTTGACAAATATGTATTGAATTTGACACTTGTTAATAAGTTTGTCTTGGATTCAGATTAAAGAGTCAATGCATCTTTTCTCTTCTCTTATTTTCTCATGTAATATCTGTCTCGATGGTTTTGGATGAGAACCAAGTAGCTTCTGATCTTGTGCTTACTGATGGGTAGCAATCTTATATTGTCTACAGGGGCAACGTTTATATTTGTTTTCATAATTTATTAATACTCTCTTCATAGTTTATCTATTCTTATTTGTTTCTGGCAATTGTTCCAGAGGCACTACTACTTATTTCTGGTGAACACTCTATTCACCGTCCCTATTTGGGGTGATCATTTTGGGGGGCACCATATCTATTTTCTGTGACGGTTTTAGTGGCATTGTGCCTCTACAATGGTAATTGTTCTGTGGGTTCCCTATGGTTGTTTCAGCGTCACTGCACCACTTTCTGGTGATCAGAGTATTTTAGGTGACCATTCTGGTGGGCACCACACCCATTTGTTTGGTTGCCATTGAGGTTTACACCGCCTTTTGCGCTTACTACTCTGGCCACTTTCCTATGTACTTTTACTTCGAGTGTCGACGATCAAAACTTCTTTTTTTTTTTTTGCTGGAACTGGTTACATGTATTCTTCAGCATTAAGGGTATGCTGGCCGCCTCCAAAAGCGTGTTTACACAGATAGCTAATTACGAAAAGCCTAGGAAATCCACTATCTGTATTTCGTTTACTATACATTGCTCTTTACACCAAAAACGTAAAGTAGAGATGCATTTCCCTTTGATTTTTTGAATGGATTTTGATCTTCCTTCGAAAATTCTGTCATTCCTTTCCTTCCATATGGTCCACCATATGCAAACTGGGACAGTTTTTCCACCATCTCTTCTGGCTTTTGCTTCCTCCCTTTCTAATCCATCAGCTCAATAGATTGGCAGTGTGCTCTGGCATTGTCCAGCTTTTCCCAGCCAAGGTAATGACGAGGGACCAGACTTGGGAAGTTACCTTGCAGTGGAGAAATAGGTGACTGCTTGTTTCATTGGCTTCCATACAAAGAGGGAATATGGAAGCTAAATGATATTCTCTTTTCTGTAATGCCTCATGGGTGAGACAAGCCTTCCTTACTGGTAGAATAGGAATAAGAATAATATCTACAATCCTACTTAAAAAAGGATTAGGAATAGTAATAGTATATGGAATCCTACTTGGAAAAGGATTGTATTATAGTATCCTAGTTGGAAAAGAGTCTAATATAGTATCTATAAATAAGGTCTCGATGTAATAATGTAGACAACAATTCAATGATATTCTTCTCCAATATTTCTCACATGATATCAGAGCTTCTATGGTCCTGGTAGAAAATCAAAGAGTTTCCGCTGCCGGCGGGCTGCTATGACCCATATATGCCGCCTGTCTGGCCAATGATTATGTTAGCCAAAAAAAAAGAAAAAGATTAGGTCACTGTGCGTCAATATTTGGTGACTTTCTAGGGTTGTTTTGTGTCAACCCCACATCTGTCAATGTTTATGTAGCACTGTGTCATCATTCCGGTGACTAATTTTTTTATATCTAATTTGTGTAGCACCGTGTCATCTTTCCGGTGACTACTTTTTCATGTTTATCATGTGTAGCACCGTGCCGTCTTTTCGGTGACTACTTTTTCATATTCGATTTGTGTAGCACCGTGCATCTCTCTGGACTACTTCTCATATTCAATTTGTGTAGTACCATGAATTTTTGGAACTACTTTCTCATATCTGAGTTGCATAACACTGTGTCTTTTTGGTGACTCAGATTTGATTTGCGTAGTTCCATTCATCTTTTCAATGACTCATCAAATCTAATTTGCGTAGGGTCGTGCCATCATTCCGACCCTATCCATACAATTTCTCTTTTGCAGTAGGGATATGCCGTCAATATGATCCCACCTATATAGTTTCCATTTTCCAATAGGGTCATGCCATCATTATAATCCTATCTATATAATTGTCTTTCTCAGTAGGGTCGTGTCATCATTCCAACCCTACCCATATAATTTTATTTGTCGAATTGTGACCACTTTCAGCCATCATATCTAATAATTCAATGCATGGCTTTCTTTATCAATTGGACATTAAGAATGTCTTTTTTATGATGGTCTCAAAGAAGAAGTCTATATAGAGCAACTACCTGGTTTTGTTGCTCAGGGGGAGTTAGGTAGACTTGTATGTTAATTGTGTAGGATACTCTATGATCTAAAACAGTCTTCTCAACCCTGGCTTGGAAAGTTAAACACTCTACTTCAGGAATTTATCACTTTTTTTATCGACATTATTCATCAAATTCAGTATTTCATAAGACGACAAAGCATTAAGAATGACTAGCATTATGCATCAAATTCAGTATTTCATGAGAAGACTAAACATATTGAGGTTGATTGTCAATTTTGTGAAGTCGGGTGATCAACTTGTAGATATCTTACCAGCTCTTCATCGGTCATCGTATTAATTACATTTGTAACAAGCTAGGTACATATGACTTGTATGCACCAGCTTGAGGGGGAGTGTTAGAATAGGAACAGGAATAATATCTACAATCCTACTTAAAATAGGATTAGGAATAGCAATAGTATATGGGATCCTACTTGGAAAAGGATTGTATTATTGTATCCTAGTTGGAAAAGAAGTCTAATATAATATCTATAAATAGGATCTCAATGTAATAATGTAGACAACAATTCAATAATATTCTTCTCCAATATTTCTCACACTTACTAAAGCCAGGAGAAGTATTTCACCTTAGTAGGTGCCATGCTTCTCCAAGTAGTTTTCCAAGGTCCTCTCTTCCTGTCATCTCTAGAAGTCCTCTCTTGTAGACTCTGTTGGCTGAGGATTTTCCATCAGTGTTGTGACTGCACTTGATGATATCAGGCTCATTGGTAGTCCCTGTGAAGGTTCCTATCCTGCCAAGTAGAGCAGCCACTCTTTCAACCTTCCAATCATTCAGAAACCTTCGGAAAATTAGGTTCCATCCCTTAGCTGTCCAGATGCTCTATTGTGCTATTCTGATTGGTGTTGATGTTGAAAAGGCTAGGGAAAGCCTCTTGCAGAGTCCCCTGACCATCCCAGTTATCCTTCCAGAAGAATTTTTTTACCATAACTTTTATGGCGCCTTTCTTGCAAAGTTTTCGATAGTTGTCCTGGCATACTGTTATGTGATTATTTTACTTTTCTATGTTATCAAAGTAAGTTAATTCAAGTTGATCTTCTCACATTTCAGCTTGAGGGTGCATGTTCGAGTTTAAATATTAGTGTTAGAATGTTATATTATGTTTTTAAGCTGCACAGTATCCCACATAGGACAGCGTTTAACATCTACAGATATAGGTGCCTTGTTAGCTATGATCTTATCAATATATTTCTTCTCCTATTTTTCACAACTTACAACACAGAAAGGTGTTTCTAAATGTCTCATGCTATTTCGCAGCCCAAATTCCCTTTTTTGCTTCTAATTCTGCCTCTGCTTATATACGTATATTCACTTAAAAACAGAGTGAGATGAATCAGGAGAAAATTAGAAAAAAGAATCTCTAATTTGAAGTACATGTGAGTGTGTGGTTCTTACATTGCTTTATCTCTGCTCCAGTTATGTTATAGTATCACTTATCAAAGAAAAATAATCTGATTGTGTCATGATCTTGATGATTCTCATTACAAATATAGATACCACAGGGAGATTTTGTGTAGAGTGATGCAATGTAACTGAGTAGTACTAAATGACACATTTTGAACATATAAAAAGGATTGTCAGGTTTTGCTGTCATTTATGTGGTGATTACTGCATCTTCAGGAAAAAAAATTATTGTTCATGTTACTTGTGTGACTGGAAATCACTTATCTTTTTGATGCGACAAAATTCTCAATTTAGATGACAATATGATGTCCTTATTCCTTCCACATTTGTAAAGTCAATCATTTAGCAGCAAAAAGGACAATGAAAAATTGCACCTTTGAAAGAACATATTTTCTCCATCAGACTTTTATAATTCGCATAGATGGTTGTTCTTACTTAATTTTAACTTTTTTTCTTCCAAACAGGCACTTTTACATTCTGTTCCGCGTGGGAAGATGATAGTTCTTGATCTATTTGCTGATGTTAAACCAATATGGAAATCATCCTCTCAATTCTACGGCGCTCCTTATATCTGGTAATCAGTGGGTTCTATGTAGAAACAACTCTGTATAATTTAGTTTCTGAATATGTTATTTCACCTATTATCAAAGTTTGACTAGCAATCAATTCTTTTTCTAATGTTACTGTAACAAAACATAAAGGTGTATGCTGCACAACTTTGGAGGCAACATCGAAATGTATGGAGTGTTAGATGCAGTGGCTTCTGGTCCTATTGATGCCCGCATAAGTGAGAACTCAACAATGGTAAAATCTCTTATCATTTCTTAAAAATTATTTTGTTCTTTGTTTTCTTTCTAAAGGTATTACTCAGAATTTTAAACTTTTTATGACAATTTTCTCGCACCAGTTGCACTACTATGATTTACTTGAGTTTTTAATCCATTTCCATGAATTTGTCAAATGTCTGTTACTATTTTCTTTGCTTGCTGGATCCTCTTTGTCAGGTTGGTGTTGGGATGTGCATGGAAGGAATAGAACAGAATCCAGTTGTCTATGAGCTGATGCCCGAAATGGCATTTAGAGGGGCTAATTTTCAACTTCAGGTAACAACCTTGTGTCAATAAGAAACCATGAGAATTCATGGTAATTATCACCACAGAAATCTTTGCCCATTTTACTGTAAGGGCCTTTTCAATTCAATCTTTCTTTCTATTTTAACTATATGTTTTCTAAGCTTGTTATACAACAAATTTGTTGCATAAGGCTATACTTTCGACTTTAGAATACAAAACTGTAAAACCTATAGAAGTGCTTCAACTTTCTGCCGAGAACTCTTTGTTTCTTGGTTTTGCTGTATTCTTCTGCTTTTGTAAATTTCTCCAGTTATATTTTGAAATTTTACTCTAAAATAACTTGAACCTTGTGAAAATATGTTGTTTTGGATCAAAGGTGATTTTTAATCTTGAACTATATGCTAGACACAAAAGCAGTAGCAGTGCCTTGAGGATGAGGTTTGAACTGATTGGCCTCTATTGTGTTCATATTGGTCTTTTATCAAAAAGCTCATGTTTGTGCACTTCTTTTTCCTATGCGAATGCAGGAATGAGAATTACTGAGCTTAAGTATCTTTGATGACTTCTACTGACCTTTGGACATATTTCAACAAATCTCTTTCTCTATATAAAGCTTTTACCGGTGCATGTTGAAGGGTGTAATATAATTCAGTTGTTGTTTGCTGTTTTACTGAAAACTGATTTATGCTACTGCAATTTCCTTGATACTTGCTGGGCTCTATATCAATCAATCTTTTAGGCTAGTTCTGTAAGAAAATAAATGCCTCCAAATGTTGTTTAATCTGACAAGGATGCGCAGTTTTATCATCTACGATTGAGTACACTATCAATATACCATTTACTTGTGTCATATTATCATGCTGTCTAAATGTGGTAAGACATAGAAAACATTAAGACAGGGTTATGTCTGTGCTTATCCTTGTGTTGAATAGTGTGTATTGAGTGAGTGTTGACACCTATTATCTCAATTTGTTTCCAAAATGGTAAACCCTACCCTGAATTTTAATGTGTCACAATTTTGTTTCTCAATTTTTTTTTCTAATGTAGTAAAAACTACCTCGCAAAGTCCCAAACCCCCTACCCAAGAGTCAAAAGTGGCCCTTTCCTGACCCCCTCAAGGGTCATTATAATAATTAAAAAAAACAGTGGCCCTTTCACTTTGTTTCCTTGGTGACTCAAACTCCCAAACTCTCTTGGATGGGAGTGATTGATCTTGCGAATGAAGCTACCAATTTATCTTCTTTTCTCCTTGATAAGCTTAAAAACAATTTACACTAGCAGTTTTTAAAAGGCCAAGCAGGTACAGTATCTGTACAAAACTTCTCAAGAACGCCTACGACAGTGGATTTATCTTTAAAACTTGTATTCACTGCCATCACCTGTGCTTAAATCTCTTTAAACCCAAAATTTGTTCCAAGTGCCAATCCTCACATCAGATTCTATTTGTTTTGCTGCATAGGGATGGTTGAAATCCTATTCTCGTAGACGTTATGGTAAAGTGAATGATCAAATTGAAGCTGCTTGGGAGATCCTTTATCATACAATCTACAATTGCACTGATGGAATAGCTGTAAGTTCTTCATAATTGTCTGTGCTTGAACATTTAATTCTACATCTTGTGATACCAAGGAGAATGAATTGATAATCATTTCTTCTATATCAGGACTTGTAGCATTCTGGAGCTTCTGATGTATAATACCATATATGCTAGATTAGTGCTGTTAGTGAGTCATCAGTCTAAGATAGTATGTGTGTTTAGGTTGAACTGATAACTAGGCAATATGTTTCTAGCTAAAACTATGACGAGCTGTTCATTGTATCTGTCAAAATCTTATTAGTGAAAACTACTCGAATGTCCAGAGCTAATTTCTTTCTTCAACTGAAAATGCATATCTTGTACATTGGAAATCCTTCACAAATTTCTTTGCTTGTATGTATGCTTACTCTAAGAGACATCAGGACTTTGGGTGTTGTAGGCTTATTAAGGTTGAGGAGGTGAAGCGTTTGATATTAGTAGGATGAGCAGGGGAAAAGCGACAAGACCAGATGAAATCTCGGTGGAGTTCTAGAAGAGCACAGATAGAGCTGGTTAGGAGTGATTGACTAGCTTGTCAATGTCATTTTTTTTAAGATGGCTAAGATGCCCCGAGAATGGAGGTGTAGTACCATGGTTTTGTTGTTCAAAAACAAGGGTGATATACAGAATTGCAACAACTACAGAGGGATTAAGTTATTAAGCTACACTATGAAAGTTTAGTAGAGAGTGGTGGAGATGAGAATTAGAAGGGATATGTCTATTTCTGAGAATCAATTTGGATTCATGCCAGGGTGATCGACCACATAAGCCATCCATCTTGTGAGAAGATTGGCGGGAAATATCGAAAAAGCAAGAGGGATTTACATATGGTATTCATTGATCTTGAGAAGGCTTATGATAAAGTCCCAAGAGAAGTATTGTGGCGATGTCAGGAGGCAAGAAGCTAAGTTGCTTGGACTCTCCAAAAATGTTGCCGCACGCATGTCGAATCCTTCAAAAATACACTATTTTTGGAGGATCCGACTCGCACCCATCGACATTTCTGAAAAGTCCGAGCAACATAGGCAAGAGGTATATTGGTGGCCTACATTAGGGCAATACAGGATATGTATAAATGAGCTAAAACACTAGTAAGAATGGTGGGGGTGGAGGTGGGGGGGGAGGGAAGACTTGGAGTACTTTCTTGTGGAGATGGTATTACACCAGGGGTCAACTCTTAGTTCGTTTCTGTTTGCCTTAGTGATGAATGTTATGTTTCGACACGAGACATTCAACATGAGGTGTCGTGATGTATGTTTTTTGTAGATGACATAGTACTGATTGATAAGACGAGCAATGGATTTAATGCTAAGTTAGAGGTGGTGACAAACTTTGGAGGCGAAGGATTCAGGTTGAGTCGGACCAAGACAGAATATGTGGAGTGCAAATTCAATGAGGCGATGTATGAGGTCAGCATGGAAGTGAGGCTTGACACAAAAAATGCACCTGCGAGATAGAGTCAAGTATTTTGGGTTTTGTAATTAGGAGAGTGGGGACATCAACGATAATTTTGCACATCGCGTTGGTGTGGCTTAGATGAAGTGGAGGCTTGCCTCTAGTCGTGTGATAAAAAGGTGCATGATATGACACAACTTCAGGTTATCGAGGATATGACCCTCAAGAGGAGGGTGTGGAGGACATGTATTAGGAAAGAAGAGTAGAAAGTAGTGTCGTGTCATCTTGCTTAGGGTGTTGGTATTGGCATGGTGCTAGTTTTAGTAAAATAGTTTTATCATTGTTTATTATTGTTTTTTGTTTTATTAATTTACCCTAGTATGTTGTTTATAGTGTTTCTATTATCACATGATTTTATTATTGTTTTGGCTCCTCTTTGGTAGACTTTTGCATTGTTCTCTCGTTATTTGCTATATTCTCTTCATTGTCTCCTTTGTCTTTATATCGGGATTTGTTGGACATGAGTTGAGGGTCTTTTGGAATCAACCTCTCTACCTCCACGAGGCAGTGGTAAAGTTTGCGTACATTTTACCTTCTCCAGACGCCACTTATGAGATTTTACTAGGTATGTTAGTTTAGCTTAATATGTATTCTTGCTTATCTAAGCATGTCAGTTATTGTAATCTATTCAGGATAAATGAGGAGAGGAATCCTATATTAAAGTCATGATCTGATAGAAAATTCTTCGAATCACTAAATGTCTACATCCTAGTTTTCATTTTTTGTTACTGGCATTTGTTTCTTTCCCTCACCCTGGTCTCTTCCTTGTGCAATGTTGTAGTTTCACAACACCGACTACATTGTGAAATTCCCTGACTGGGACCCCTCGGGGAAGACAGAAACTGATATTTCCAGCCAGAATGGGATGCAGAAACTTGCAGGGTTCCAGTGGAATAGACGGTTCCTTTTCTTTGAAAAAAGCTCCAGTCTACCAAAGCCTCACCTATGGTATTCTACAGAGGATGTCATCAAGGCATTAAAGCTATTCCTTGATGCAGGAAAAGTACTTTCTGGAAGCCTCACGTATAGGTAAAGGTTGTTTCTGACTTTTACAAGTGATGAAAAATGATATTTGCTTCCTTCTTTTGCAGGCACATAAAGTATATCCAACTATTCACTCTTAACTCTTAAAAAGGGGTAAAAAGAATTAAAATTTCTAAGAAAATCTTTGCATCTATATAAATAAACTTGATCCAAATTTGTCAGTTAGGAAGCCTAAAGAATTGCATTAGTGCTTTATTATGCATAAAAGACTCAA
This sequence comes from Solanum ossicruentum, assembly GCA_025774065.1. NCBI lineage: Eukaryota > Viridiplantae > Streptophyta > Magnoliopsida > Solanales > Solanaceae > Solanum > Solanum ossicruentum. Next base: position 21,774,041 of record JAOTQR010000001.1, on the reverse strand, counting down.
CTATTGGATAGGTATAATCCAGATTTAGACATGTTATATTCTTTAGAAACAAAGAGAAAACAAAGTTGCCCAGCTTTCCTTTTTAGTCCATTTAAAAGAGAATCATTCTTTCCTTTTTTAGCAACTCTTTAATTTCAACTTTTTACATGGCACGTTTAAGGCCGCAAAATTAAAAGGCATTTTGGTACATTTGACATATCTTTAATTTTAGTCCATAAGATGAGTCAAAATAAGCTAAACCAATTGAAACCGAGGGAGTAGTTCTTTTGTTCCCCCAATCTCTGTCAGGGTACTGTCAATGTAGTGTCGAATGAACAAAAAGCCATTTATATAATTAGCAATTTCAAAAGTCTCAGAGCACCCTATAAAGCCTAATGTTGTACAATGGTGATATTGGGGTTCAAGAGAAACTGCAAATCTGAGTAGCGACTTCTGAGCAAGAAGCCGTTAGCAGCTTCTATGCAGCTCACTATATGTCCCTGATCTTATACAGAATTCCATAACACATGAAGAATATTCATTTTTGGTCTCAAGCAATGGCTTCAACAGAACTTTCACAGGCAAGCCATCTGATGTTCTGCATCTCCAGGCTTTACCTTTTGCCAATATGGAGCCTCGTCTCTTCCATTTTCCTTCTCCAATGCACTTAACATGAACCAATATTTCTGAAAGTTTCCAAAATCTTATATACCATCATCTCAGAATTACATGTATATATACACTAGAAGAAGCTTTATCAAAAGTAAGAAAATATACTACAGATCTATAATGATTCCTACATATCTCTCCTATGATACAGCTAACTATATAAGGTAATAAAATATCTTTACAAGATTTCGTAACACTCCCCCTCAAGCTGGAGCATATATATTGATCATGTCCAGCTTGTTACACAAATAGTTAACTCGAGCTCCATTCAACGCCTTTGTGAACAAGTCAGCTAGTTGCTCTCCTGTCTTCACATAGCTTGTGGAAATCAAGTTTTCTTGAAGCTTTTCACAAATAAAATGGCATTCCACCTCAATGTGCTTAGTTTTTTCATGATACACCAGATTTGAGGCAATATGAAGAGCAGCTTGATTATCACACCAAAGTTGTGCAGGTGTGGGATACTTTAACCCAACTTCACTTAAGAGGTGATGTACCCACATAATCTCACATGTCGATTGTGCCATAGCTCTATACTCCGATTCTGCACTAGATCTAGATACAACATTCTGTTTCTTTCTTCTCCATGACACCAAATTTCCACCCACAAAGACACAATAGCCAGTAGTACACCTTCTATCAATCTTAGTTCTAGCCCAATCAACGTCTACAAAACACTCAATGCGAGTATGTCCGTGGTTGCTATATACTATGCCAAGTCCAAGGGCACTTTTCAAATAACATAATATTTGCTCCAATGTTGCCCAATGTTTGACTGTAGGCGTGGACATGAACTGACTAACAACACTTACTGCATCAGCAATATGTGGATGAGTTACAGTGAGATAGTTCAATTTCCCAACTAATCTTCTATATCTCTCTGGATCACCGAAGGGATCACCAGCATCTTTTGTTAGTTGCATATTAGGAACCATTGGAGTACTACTAGGCTTGGCTGCTGACTTTCCAGTTTCCTTGAGAAGATCAAGGATATACTTTCTTTGAGATAGAAATATTCCCTTCTTGCTCCTA
>JAOTQR010000001.1:21762193-21772261 GCA_025774065.1 Solanum ossicruentum | reverse complement strand
TCCTTGAGAAGATCAAGGATATACTTTCTTTGAGATAGAAATATTCCCTTCTTGCTCCTACTTACTTCTATTCCCAAGAAGTATTTCAATTGTCCCAAGTATTTTGTGTGAAATGACGAATGCAGGAATGATTTAAGAGAAGATATTCCTGCATAATCACTCCCAATGATGACAATGTCGTCAACATAAACAAGAAGAATAATGCATACTGTTGATTGTTTGTAGAAGACTGAATGATCACATTTGCTCTTTGTAAGCCCAAATTTCTGAACTACCTCACTAAATTTCCCAAACCAAGCATGTGGACTCTGTTTTAGACCGTACAAGGATTTCTTCAACTGACAGACTTTTCCATTCTCCCCCTGAGCAACAAAACCTGGTGGTTGCTCCATATACACTTCTTCGTGGAAATCACCGTGAAGAAATGCATTCTTGATATCCAACTAATGTAGTGGCCAATTCTTAGAAATAGCTAGAGAAATAAACAATCGAACGGAAGAGAGTTTGGCCACTGGAGAAAAAGTATCAGAGTAATCCACCCATAAGTTTGGGCGTATCCTTTAGCCACTAGTCTAGCTTTAAGCCTAGCCACAGAACCATTGGGATTGACTTTGACAGAAAAAATCCATTTACATCCCACTGCCTTCTTCCCCTTTGGTAAGTCTACCAAATCCCAAGTGTGATTTCCATCTAACGCATGTATCTCCTCGAGCATTGCATCATACCACCCAGGGTGACTCAAAGCTTCCCTAACTGTTTTGGGTACAAAGATAGAATCTAGAGAAGCAATGAAAGAACATGATGCAGGAGACAAGCGGTCATATGAGACAAAATTAGCAATAGAATATATTGATTGACACTGACGCTTACCTTTGCGAAGAGCAATGGGAATGTCAAGAGTTTCTATTGAAGAGGGGTTGACTGGAGGAGGATCTGATGACGAAAGAGTTGGTGCAGTACATGTATCATTGGTCGCTTATCGCCTAGAATAAACTTGAACTATTGGCAGCTTTGTTTGAACAGGAAGAACATCACAAGACACATTTCCAGTTAGCTGCTCAACACTACCAGAAACTTCTTTATGGTGTTTTGAGCTCGGTTGAGTGGTCTTGTAAATGAGCCTTTCTTCTTCTTTTTCCCCCCTTTGAGTAGAAGTGTCAGGAGAGGAAAAAAATGAAGTGTTCTCAGAGAACACCACATCTATTGACACCATATATCTGTTAAGTGTTGGAGAGTAGCACCGATAGCCTTTTTGCAAGCGAGAATATCCCAAAAAGACACACTTCAAGGCCTTTGGATCTAGTTTAGTAACATGGGGTCGCACATCACGAACATAGCAGGTACTTCCAAACACCCTTGGCTCTAATGGAAATAATGGCTTATTAGGAAAGAGAACGCCATAGGGAATATCACCATTAAGCACTGTGGATGGCATGCGATTAATCAAAAAACTAGCTGTAGATACCGCATCCGCCCAAAATTGCTTAGGTACCTTCATTTGGAATAGCAAAGCACGAGCAGTCTCAAGCAAATGTCTATTTTTCCTCTCAGCACTCCATTTTGAGAGGGTGTATCCACACACGAAGATTGATGAAGAATACCATATTGATTCATGTAGTTCTGAAATGGTTGACATGAATTCTTTAGCATTGTCACTCCTCAATATATGTATAGAAGCATTAAACTGTGTCTTATCATTCGAGAAAAATCATCCACAAAAGTAACAAAATATCTGAAACCAACTTTAGACACAATAGGACATGGTCCCCAAACATCTGAATGAACTAACTGGAAAGCAAAATCAGCCCTCTTATTATTTCTAGGACTTAACGAGCTTCTATGGTGCTTTGCGAAATGACAAGACTCACAATCTATTGAAGGTACATTATGAAACTGAGGACATAATTTCTTCAAAACTAGTAAAGAAGGATGTCTCAAACGACAATGTGCTTCAAATGACGAAATGATAGTGGAGCAAGCAATCGATGGAGGCGCCCATTCATCAAGAATGTAGAGACCGTCTGATACATGTCCTTTACCAATAAATCTGCTTCGTCACAAGATCCTGAAAAAGGCAATAATCGGGAAATAAGGAGACAAAACATTGTAGTTCTTTGGTAAGCTTACTCACTGAAATCAGATTAAAGGCAAGATTAGGTAAGCCTAGCACAGAGGACAAAGTAATAGAAGAAGTGGGGTTAACGGTTCCAGATCCCTCAATGGTATAACTAGACCCATTAGCTATGGTAACAGAGGATGGTACTTTATGTGACTGGAATTCAGAGATTATTTTGGGATTACCTGTCATGTGATCCGTGGCACCCGAATCAATAATCCAGTTGCTTGATGAGGAAATAAGACATTTGTTACCTGACTCAGTAAGGGCAGGGACTGGAGTAGTTTCATTTATTGATTCCTGATACTTTGTTAGTCTTGCATACTCATCGGAAGAAATTGTAACAGTTGAGAATGAACTAGAAGCAGCAGCAATAATGGCAGTCTGACTTTGAATCTTCTGGTTGCAATTCTGTAATTTCTTACAGTTTTGCTTTATGTGACCAGGTTCCTTACAATAGCGACAAGTATTATCATTGTTCCACCTCCCAGCATCATTGTCTCCTCCTTTGTTATTATTCCATCGCCCAGCATTATTGTTGTTGTTCCACCTTCCTGCATCATTGTTATGATTCCATTTCCCTGCATCATTATTCTTTCTTCCTTTTGCAACAAGCACATTGATTTGTTGATTGGATGGAGTACTCTCTGTACGCAACACTCGACTGAATACATCTTTGTGAGAGGTGATCTCGGTACTGGATAGAATTTGTGATTTAGCAGTCTTAAACTCAGAGGGAAGTCCAGCTAAAAAACTCATTATAGCCATTTGCTCCCTCTGAGCTTGCTGCACCTTGATATCAGCACTGAATGGTAGAAGTACATTCAGTTCCTCATAGGTGTTCTTGAACTCCATGAAGTAGGTAGTGAGTGACTTAGCTTCCTTCTCAGAAGGATAAAAAGCCTTACAAACTTCATAAATTTGAGATAGATTACCTTTGCTAGAATATAAGTACTCCAGATAATCCATTAGCTCTTTCATAAACTCACAGTGATTAACCAAACCAACTACTTCATTATCAATAGAGTTTATGATTTGCAAGAGTCTAGCATCATCTTTAAGCCAAGCCTTTTTATTGTCATTAGTTGGAGGATCTTGGATAAGATGGTCATCCTTTTCAACACTACGCAAGTAGACCCTGATTTTTCTACTCCAATCTAAATAGTACCCATTTAATTTATAATCTGTAATTCTAGATAATGCTGGAACAATTTCAGTCATGACAGATTTCTCCTCAGACATCTTTCTACTGTTTAACCAAGAAAGTGATGAAGAATTGCAATGGATCAAAACATTAACAGCAAACCGGTTGAAAAGTGCAACAAATCGATACTAGAACTGAATCTGTCACTGATGCACTGATGTCACTGATGCAAAGGCAAAGAACAAACCTGGAAGTGAAGAAACTATTGTCCAAACACTGATTTAAGACCAGTAGTCAATCTGGAATACTTTTGAATTGACTAGACGATGATAGACAGCAACCCTAGATTGTATTCTGCCGCTGAAACCTTTTCCCAAGAAGCTAGGAAAAGGTCCAAAAATTTCTGAACCAGGATTGAGCCTAGTGGCTCTGATACCATGAAAGTTCCAGAATCTTATATACCATTACCTCAGAATTACATGTATATATACACTAGAAGAAGCTTTATCTAAAGTAAGAAAATATACTACAGATCTATAATGATTCCTACATATCTCTCCTATGATACAGCTAACTATAAGGTAATAAAATATCTTTACAAGATTTCGTAACAATTTCTAACAAGTCTATGTGATTTTTAAAAGAAAGCGTCTGATCTGTTTAGTGGTTTTCTGTTAACAGTTATCTCATAATTTAGCAACTTCATATGATTAGAATTTTCAAATCGACCTGTTACTTGGATAATTTCTTCGTTGTTTTTCCATTCCCTTTAAGAATCAAAAATATTTTTAGCTAAAAGCCAGCTAGTGGATTAGCAACTTTTATGAGGAGCTGCTTTTCCAAATGATCCTGTATGTTAGTAATTATTTTTTTATAAAGATATGCTGTAATAATTTCAAAAGCAGTACTGTTCTAAGGGAAAAAAAATCAAATTGCTTATGAAGACAACTTTATTTCTACTTCTGAATCCATTTTCCTTCTAGTATAATAAGACCCTAACTTTTACCTTAATAGTTGTGTCTAAGCTAGTGATCTCCAAATTGGGAGGAAGAGAGCAACCCAACAGTGTCAATGAAGTGGATTGAGAACCATGAGGTTTCAAGTTTAAATCCTAGCGAAGCCAAAAAAAAAAGAAAAAAAATTACTGGTAGGTGATTATTCTTATCTGTTCACTTGTTGGATAGAATTACCTAGTACTTTGGGTGGTGGGAGATAGCAGGATCCTCGTGGAATTAGTCAAGGTGTGAGCAGGATGGCTTGGACACCACAATTATAAAAATACTGGGAGGGGGTATAATATCTAAATAAAATAGTAGTGAGGATGTACTGTTTTCATTAATTTTATAATATTCTTGAAGAAACCTAAACAGAAAGTCTAGGATGTTTATAGTTACTATTTCAGATTGTGGGTAGTCTAAGTCAAGTTCAAATTCCGAAACCTTCTTTTTCGAAACCATTTGATGTATTCATGGATTTCGGATTGTCTTTCATGTACACAGCATGCACTTCCTGATTAATAGGAACTGCTCACTTTGTTCCATTTTTCATGAAGGTTGTTGAGTCCCACACCGGATGTAGAAAGGGAAATTGAACTCTTTATATGGTCTTGGGAAATCATCACCCGGTGAGCTGGTTTTTGGGGTTGAGTTAGACCCAAGTCCATTCCTTTGTCGAAGGTGTTCGTTAAAATGGAGTTAAAGAAAGAGAGACTTTGTATAAATAAACACAAGATAACAAAAGTACCTTGTTAGCATCTAGAAGTCTTCTATATGCCATGACAGTTCTGATGAGACCATGTTATTAATACAAAACGAAAATGTTAAGAATTAAGAATTATCAAATACAGAAAGAGAGTGTCATATAAAATGCGGTAGAGAGAGTGGTTATTATAAATAAAGAAACTTCAGAATCCTGTAACAAAAAAAGAAAGGCATCATGAGAACACTCAATAGGTTAGAATGACAACATGTAGAACCTTGAACTCTGAAATTGTAGCCATTTTGAGTTCACTGGAGGAGATGAATATGTATTGTTCTTCTCATGTGCACAATGAAAATGATCATAAATGTGAGAATCACCTCTACTCGGTTATTTGGTTTCAACAGATATGATTTGGTGGATTTAACCAGACAATCACTTTCCAAGCTTGCAAATCAAGTTTACTTGGATGCAATATCTGCTTTCCACCATGAGGACACTAAAGCATTGAATCTGCATAGTCAGAAATTCCTTCAACTCATCAAGGACATTGACAAACTTCTAGCAGCTGATGATAATTTTCTACTTGGAACGTGGCTGGAGAGTGCCAAAAACTTGGCAATGAATTCTGATGAAATGAAGCAGGTGAGAACAACTAAATAAAGGTATCTTATTTCTTTTGCCAATTTGAGTAACTTGATTTAGCAGGGAAGGAAAACGAGAGTGAAAGTTTGTAAGTTGAATTAGTTTTTGTAGTGATTAGAATGTACGTTGCGTTTGTAGAGTGATAGAAAAACAGAAGAATCAACCAAGTCAAAAGTAATAAATTCAACGAGCTTTTTCTCCATTTGCAGGCCATATATTTTGTACGTGATCTAGTTTTCTAATTTGGGACTTTTGTGGTGAACCCAGATTATGACTCTTGGCATTAAATTATCTCCCCATTGACTCACATCTTTATCAGATATCCGACAAGTAGCCCCCTTCGATTGGACCAACCCGGTCACCCACTCCATGGAAAAGTTTGCTAAGACAAACACCCTCCTATAACCATTAGAGACCAGCATCTTTTGAGGGTGTTATTTTCCAGCTTATGCAAATGACATGGATAAGGTTATCCTTCTTCGAGTGAAAAAGATCATCATTTACTTATTTATTCACCTTACACTAAGCTTCGAACAAAATGTCCTTATCTGATGCTGTCTGCTAAATCATTGTAGATTAACAGTGTAACGAGTTCTTCGTTCCTGTCAACTAATCCTTTGGTATTTTCTTCTTAGTACGAGTGGAATGCAAGGACACAGATAACTATGTGGTATGACAACACAAAGTACAATCAGAGTCAACTTCATGATTATGGTAAGTATTATTTCCATAAGTTAATTCGGCCTCTTCATTTTCACTTCATCTCATAAATATTGTTAAGAATTTTGATCTTTTTCTTTTCTTCAATCAGCAAACAAGTTTTGGAGTGGCTTATTAGAAGCATACTATCTTCCACGAGCATCGATGTACTTCAAGCTTCTATCAAGAAGCTTGGAAGAAAAAGTGGACTTCAACTTGTTGGAATGGAGAAAAGAGTGGATAGCATATTCAAATAAGTGGCAAGCAAGTACAGAGCTTTACCCTGTGAAGGCTCAAGGAGACGCCCTTGCTATTGCTACCGCTCTATATGAGAAATATTTCAGTTGAGATGAGATTATCCATTTCCGGAGTCCCACATGAACAGAAATGGAGAACTTCATGATTGTACAATAATAACTTTGGTTCTATTTTTGCTTTCTCTCTCAGTGGATGATGTATTTCATTGAAAGGGTTGTTGGCTGTGACAACTAGGAAGCAGTGAACAACTTTTCCTACTACAAATCCATTGACTTTCATTACCCTGCAATCATACAACCTAGTCAATACATGGATAGATTCTCGACTGTTCTTGCTAATAACTTTCTGCAATGTTCATCAATTGACTGTTCTTGTTAATGTGCTTCATTTATCTACATAATAAATGCTTGTAAAAATACTCAATAGAACTTCTCAAAAATATGAATTGTTTCAGTTTCTGATTTCAATCTCCTCTAACAAGAACTGTCAGTTTATTATTCAGACAATTATATATGAGTTTAACCATTCGTCAAATGCATCTGCATATTTTATACAACAGTTGTCTGTTTAGAGATGACTGCTTTCAATATCAACTAATTCCACAATACACAAAAGATATTACAACAGTGAAATTTCAATATCAACTAATTCCACAATGCACAAAAGATATTACAACAGTGAAATTTCACACGTGGGGTCTTGGGAGGGTAGAATATACCAAACCTTGCCACTGCCTCATGGAGATGGAGAAACTGTTTCCAGAAGACCTTCGACTCAAAAATATTAGGCCCCGCAAGCAGAAAATACTAGATAGGAAAGAAATCCACAAAAGATATTAAAAAACAAAATTCAATCAACTAAGGTTTTACATCACTTCTCAATGCGTATCAGGTGGATAACAGAGGTATGAGTACTGATTATAAGAATACACACTTGAAAGATTGCTCAAAAGCCATATTTGAAAAAGTAAAAAAAAAAAACAAAAAAAGACTACAAGATTTCACTATGTACTCTACCTTTTTCTTTTTCCTCCAAGTTGGAAATGAGCAGTTGGAAGAGTAACTCTATTATAGATGATTCTGTGTTCTACAACTTCTAATATTTTCACAATAACATGAGATCCTAAACCAATTCCATCAGCAAAGGATCACCTGCTGCCATGAGTCTTATCAACTTTATGAATTCAGACTCTGTGGAAACAACCAATGGGTGCACAGCTGGTACTTGAGCAGAATACAGTTTCAACGAATTGGTAGACGATCCTCCTGTCTTATAAACCATTTTATTCAGCAAGGTATCAAAATTCTGAGGTAAATCCATGGCCATGAAGAACATGGGTACAGCAATTTTCTGGTGTATATCAAGATCACCAACTAAGTCTACAAGATCAATGAAGTCCTGAACGAAACGTTGAGGAACGTAGAACACTTCAGAGCCACACAAGGCAATGCTCTGATCAGTTGGACCACTCTCCTTGTAGTTGACTTGGAGGTGAACCGGCATTGTGCTTACCACTTTCTTCACCAATTCTGCTTGCTTTACAAACCATGAAGAGTCCTTTCCGCTGACCATGTTTCGAGATGTAGGCACCTGATTCAAATGATTGTGGGATGAATATTTGGCTTTTGAGCTAATTGAATTTCATGATATAAAAGCCATATTACCTTATTGGCGATCCACAACTTAGATTTCTCGGCTTGCAAAAGGTTCCAGTAGTTCAAAATTGTATTGTCCTGCAGGAAGAGAAATCCTTCTGTGCTATTGAATCTTTCAAATATCCTTGGGAGATACCTAAGGTACGATTTGAATGTCAGCATTAACTGTAACAAACGACTCCTTCAACATAGAAGCAATCAACTTTTACAAAGTTCAAAGTACTAATTGAATTAAACATGTCTTATTATGAATTACTGGAAGATGATATTCTTTCCTAGTGGTAGATCATATTTTTCATGGAGAATTTACAGATTTCTTTGTGAATAGAAGGACAAAGGAGGTCAATGTTCTTACTTCCCAAGCTGGGAGAAGTCCAGTCTAATTCTTCAAGTAAAAGGGAGGTGAAGTCAAACGTAAACATCATTGCTTGGAGGCAAAGTTAGATGCAATATATTTCCAAGAGATAAATTAATAAGTGGAAGATGAGACAGTAAGAGAATCCGATTCCCATGAGAGAGAGCATATTTCCTACAACAATTTAGATCGCACTACAGTCGACCAATATGTAAGATCATCCAAATGACTTCACACCGTATTTTATGCTTTGAATTAATAAAAGATACATCACCTTCCTTTTGTGTGTGTGTAATTGTCCAGATGGTATCATTATATAGGATCGGAAATGCCTTGGAAAAGTTGAAGTCATATGAATAACGAGTTAATGTTATATCAAAGGGTGGAACAACATTAAATGAGTGGACAAACAGTATCTTGGTTTCGATATACAAGAACAAAGGAATGATCAAAATTATCCAGCTTCCTTAGTGCCAAAAGTGAGTCATACCATGAAACATAGGAAAAGAGTGATGGAGTAATTATCTAGGAACATTATAGAGGTGACTGGGGACCAATCCGGATTCATGCTCACTAGATGTACAATTAAGCTATAGTTTTCTAAGAAGATTGACAGAAATTATAGGAAGAGGAAGAAGAATTTCCACAAGATATTCAATTCACTAGAAGAAACATATTATAGAGTGACCGAAAAAAACTTCTGAGGGGGAATGCTATAGAAGAAAGAAATCCATGTCAAATATAGAAGGGAGTAATACCAAAATGTTCTCCATTACTATGTTTTATATCAAGGATCTGCCTTGAACCTCTTGTAGTTTACCCTAGTCATGGATGAACTAACCAATATTATACAAGATGAGGATTCGTGGTGCATGTTATTTAAAGATGATATTAAATGATGAAACTAACAAAGACGTCAATAAAAAGTTGGAAGTGTGGAGAGGTGCCTGGAAAGTAAGAGTTATTACATTTGTGGACGTAAGGCAGAATAGTTGCACTACAAGTGTAGTTTCCACAAGAAGAATGACAGTCAAATAGATTAGATTGGATTTTGGTGTCTAAAGGTAAACGATTCAAATATCTAGACTCAATCACAAAGATAGTGGACGACACGAAGATATATCACATAAGATGTGGCTGAAATGGATAAGAGCTACAGGAGTGGTATGTGATGTGAAGATGTCTAACAAAGTGAAAGATAAATTATAAAACGGTTGTGAGACCAGCAATACAACAACAACATACCCAGTGAGTGTTACATGGAAATGCCTTAAAGGCCCATATCCACAAGATGAGTTTCATAAATACACACGTTTGACTGGATTTATGGTTATATAAAATTAGAAATGATCACATTGGACAGATGCATGGTATATGTAGCACACTAAGGGGTCGTTTGGTTTGAATATAAGTTATGATGGGATAAATTATGTTGGGATTAGTAATGATGGGATAAGTTATGTTGAGGTTATTTCTTATTGAGTGTTTGGTGTGTTGG
>JAOTQR010000001.1:21746478-21762093 GCA_025774065.1 Solanum ossicruentum | reverse complement strand
CATAATAATTAGTCAATAAAAATTATACTATATAGTGTAATTTTTTTATAGAAAAATATGAAAAAGTATTATAAAAATAAGGAGTGAAGGTTTTGAATATTAATATATATTGTACTAAAAATAATAAAAATATATATATACAAAATAAGGTATAAAAAGTGATAAAGGGAAGGGTACATTTGTTATTTTATAAATTTATCCCATGACAATTTGTCATGGTACTATTATACCATCCCTTAGAAGGGATAACTTATCCTGGGACAATTTATTAGTCCCGGGATAAGTTATCCCTTCTAAGCCAACCAAACGGACATTTAAAGGGGAATAAAATTTTATCTCGGTATCCCTTACACCAAACGACCCCTAAGGATTGAATTATAAGGATAAGCAGAGATTGTTTGGTTATGTATTACATACACCTCTAAATGCACGAGTCTATAGGTACCATACTATGATTATTGAAGATGATAATGGAGGAAGGTTGTCTCAAAAGAACAACAATATCTCAGAATCAACACATACCGAGCAAACAATATAACACAATGGAAGCAAAGGATCCATATAAGTGATACCAATTAGATAGAATTAATACCATTTTTTTTGTTGTTGTTATACTTATGTTAAGTCTGGTGTTTGGAGGAATTTAAAAGTTCCGTTTAGACTGATAGATTAAATATCCACGGAGGGAACATAAGTGCAAGATTTAGAGAATGTAAAAATGTAAGATTTAGAGAACCTCTAGGTTTAGATAACTGCTCATTTGTCTCAAAAATATGAATTACCTAGTATAGGAATGAAATTATTCCAAATAAAGCAAAAGTTATAAAGATGATTCACTTAGTTGGTTAAGAGGTAGTTGCTTCATTAGTTCAATAGCTGGATGGATAACTTCTTTCAATTTAAGGAAACATGACAAGTATACTTTGACAACCCAAAAGAAGAAAAAACTCTTTCTTTTTCCTGGGCGAGTGCATGCTTTAGGATGTCAAATGTATGCGTCAGAAAATTACCCGGACATAGAAAACGTGATGAAAATGATGGGAAGTAATACTTTGTGTTCTCCATATTCTTGAGAAGACATTCCATTGGATGGTAATACTAATTACAACTTAAATTCAACAAGGTATAACTACACTCACTATATAAAGAAAAGAACGATGATGTGTACTTACTTGTATACTTGATCTAATTGTCCTTGCTCAACAGCAAGATCTGCATCAGCTTGCGTTGACAGAATAACCACGGTTTTGAAGATCCTGCCATATAACAATCTCCATTCTAATGCAGTTTGTTGCACGGGCCCAGTGACGAACATAATTAGCACAACATTGCCAAAATTCTTCCTCCACCTTATCAAGTTCCCGATTTCATAATTCACCGTACCTGATTCCTCAACCCCAAGATGTACAGAAGGTAGTTTTCGGGGGACAAATTCCTTTTTATCTCCACGTTGAACAGTTGCCTTTTGCAGATCCAATTGCAACGCCATCAATCTTGGATGCTGATACCCTACAGCAGCCAAGTCTTGCAACCATGCAGCTGTAAATTTGACATCATTCTCGCTCCAAAACCCCTCTAGTGCCATTGAATGACTCAATTCTAATATTTTCTCATACAGCCTTTGTTTTTCAGATCTCCAAGAAACTAAAAATTTGATCAAGCGACCCACGTTTACATGCAAATCTTTTTCCTCTGAAAATGGGTATGCTTCAACTTTATCATCTCTATGTATCGAAGGAGGATAGACCACAACAAATCCACCAATCTCCCATAACAACCGCTGTGCCCAGTAACCTCTTAAGACATCAGAAGCCATGGTGCTGACTGACACTGGAAGCATCAATGACCAAAATGCATTATAGTGAAACATCGTGTTGAATGAATTGATTGGCACCATTAGACTTTGAGGTAATGCCACTTTCGGGGCATGTTCATCAAATATAATATCAAGTGCTTCTGATCCAACCTTCCTTGTAGAATAAAAAACAAAATCAACATCAGGCAGCCCATTTGATATTCCCTGTTGTATGTACTGTCGTCCTCCAGACACTTCAGTATAGAACTCTTCATGATTCACAAAACCAACACTTTCCAGTGGCAATCCTCGAGGCCAAACTGACCTTTGGCCGAAATGTATATAAGGATTGACAACAGTCTTATTCTCAATCTCAAGACTATACTGCAAAATCCTCTGCTGCTTAGCAGTGGCACCATCCAACTCCAAATCAAAATGTTTCCCAAGATCCCCACCAATCACTTCCCCACGATCATCAGCATCAAATATTCTTTTTGCACCATGTTGGATTGCAAAAAGATACCCAACACTCTTCCTCACATACGAATCATAAGGAAGGAAATCTGCCACCCTAAACCCCAAACTCGCTTGTTGTTCCAGAGAAAGATATATAGCACCTTTCAAGTTCCAATCTTTCGGGGTTCTTGAATTTCCTATTGCAAGAACTTGCCAACCCTTTAACCTAACAAGACTTTGGAGCGGACCGGATGGGTAATCTGATACAGATACAATAATCCATTGCTCTGAGTGAAACGCCGAAAAGGGTGAGGACTTATCTAAAATGGGCTGTACTGAATCAAGATCAAGTTTTGGTAACTTCGGTTTCTGAGGCTGACTTTGGTGGGAGTTTTGAAAGCATAGAACTGAGGTGGGTACAGTGGAGGTACGAAAGTAGAAAAGGGCTGCCACACTAATCGTCAATAGAGAAACAACAAGTAGTTTAACAGAGTTCTCAGATGCCCATGTGGAAAAATCAAGATTTTTAGTCTCAGAATAGTGTGTAACTTTGTGCTTCAGATAAAGGGGTTTTGAAGGTTTAGGAGATGAATGATCTTGGATCATCATTGAATCAAAGAATGACAGAAATATACACTAATTTCTGAAATGGGTGTTAGATTTAAACCTCATTAACACCACACCATACCCTCTTCTTCTTCTTCAAATCAAATCAAGAAAAGAAGAAGAAGAAGAAAAACACAAGATTTACAACTACTTTCAACTTGAACTACCAAAACTAAAAAGTATGTATTGTGATCTAAGACTGTGAGTCTCACCTTTGCAGTGTAATGGGGGAGTCCTGAGCTTGGATCGCAGATTCACTCAACACAGAGAAAGACACACCGACAGTTTTGTCGGTTAACATTTCCTTTTCGGAACTACACGCGTTTGAATGGGAGGCGCGTGAGATACATATCCTTAAGTTTTCTATTGGTAGACTAGGTGGGTTATCAATCAATATCAGTATTGTAACAACAAAAAAATTTATTTACAAATTTTTTTTTGGTAGAATTTTTTTTTATTATAACTGAAAAGATTAATAGTAAAGGTGCAATAACTTTTTGGATAATATGAACATTGTTTGTAATAAAAGAATTTTCACATAACTGATGTAGAGGTGTTAGTCATTTCTAGTAAATAAATCATTTTCAAACAACTACAACTATAATTAAGGAATTTAAGAATAAAACAATCAGTACATATTATCCAAGAAAAGGTATTTTAGGTGTTCAAAAGATATTAAATTTGTTTATTGTATCAATATAGTGAAATTCATTTTCTTATTTATTTTGTGTTGATACATATACACGTGCAAAGCACGTACATCAAACTAGCATAATAGAAATTGAGAAGAAAATAATCTTACATTATTAAATTGAAAAATAAAAGATAACATATCAAAGAACGAAAATTTCACAAACACTTAAATGTTCTTGAATGTAGCATTCAACGGTCATGTAAGTCTTATTTATAATGCTTAAAACTTAACTTTTACTCCATTGGTAGATTACTTTTTATAAATCTGATTACTTTATTAAATGAAAGTTAAATTAGATGGGATAAAATTAATTACTGACAACTTCATATTAGTGTGAAGCTAAATAGTCATACTTTTAAAATGGTCAAAACTTTTGTTCCTACTATTGAAATTATTCCTTTATTGTTGAAATTCAAAATCAAAGTTATCCTGTCTTTATATTGACATGCAACACACGTACCTTAAACTAGTTTAGCCAAAAATATAGGCAAACAAGCATACGAAGAGTCAGCGTGACCCTTCGATGGAATTATTGGTTATTTATCGCAAGTGAAATGTTCTATTCTTAAATATTGCTGGTTAAAATAGTGTTTACTTGTGCTAAATATAAAGAGCATGTGAAAGCTAAAACCAAGAATTACTATGTGAGACAGGATAATGTTCCAGTAAGAATGAATTAAAAAACTGAGCATCTCAATCGACCCAAAACCCAAAGACCAAAGTAATGTTTTGATATACAAACTTCAGGATTACATTAGGAACAATAATCGATGAACAGAAGAAACGACATTGAAAAGCAAATGAACACAAGTCATCTCTTGTTACTTAATTTTCATGTATTTAAATATCATTAGTACTGCGCATTTGTCATCCTGATACCTTTCTATGACTTTACTCCTAATAACAATTGTATGTATCTGCAATGAATTTCGGAATGAATATCCTGGAAACTACCCTAGATCCTTCTTCTCGGGGAGAGGAATTGCTTGCACCCCTGTCAAGTTTCCTCGCTCCAACAAAGGACTTGTGCGTCTTTTTGTTGGAGTCCAGCAAACCGAGTTTTTATCAGTAGTTGGATAGCAAGAACTGTCAAGAGTAAATTTTATCCAGAGGTTCACTTAATCATAAGATAGCCTCTGGAAGTCCCAATTTGCTGTTACTAAGAAAGAGTTGTCGTGGAATATCACATTTGTGAAGACTTGATACGGTCTCAGATTGTGTCAATGTCAAAGATCCTGTTAATGCTAGCAATGGTTCTAACAGAAAAGCTTGACTCTCATTTTTTCTTCCATCATCCCTTCTCATTTTTCCAAGTAAAGCATTGCTAGTGTCTATACCTGCGCAAAATATTCATGCCAAGAAACGTATGAGATCATGGTTTTTGTCCAATTGATCGTTGCCTAAGGAATTTTTTGTAAATGAACTAACCTGAAAGGTAACCTCCATGGACGTAGCCACTAAATTTTTCACTGGTGTGTTCTCCTGTGAAAAATATCCGCCCCACTGGTTCCTGGTGAAAGAAAGAAAGTCATTGCAACAAGAGCATTAAAGTAGTTTTCTCAAGCATAGTTTGTTTCCCATAACACTGGCTAATCAAATGTTGAAGAAGCTATTTCCATCTTCATTGCAGTTCCAATTAGTAGTTGTGGTTGAAATTAAATGGAGGGAAGTTCAAAAATCAACTTAAATACAGACGCTCCCAAAAATTCGATGGCTTGATGCAATTAAAGGTTGTTTTCTGTATAACAGTCTGAATATTAGAGTTAACCGTCTTTTCTATGTAGTAGCCCTATTCTATGTATCTTGACATAAAAGACTCACAAGTGAGACGATTCCTCCATGATAAGATTGCCAATACAGTCTAGCATCAATTATTCTAAATGATGTAAATTTGTTTAGATTTGACGGTGAAAAATTACTATTGCCAAGTGAGAAAAGAGTAAGATTGCTAACCTTAATAGCATGGACGAGTTGATGATTTGCATATATGGGGTAATTACTGTAGCTACCACGCTGAAACCGATTATTCCACCAACGTGGGACTAATATGTCGGTGGCATCAGGAATGTCAGGCCCAAACATGTTTCTTAACACTTCCATAGCTTCTCTTAATGTGTCTTGATCAGATTGAGCTTCCACACGTTTCGACTCACCATTTGTCAAGGTTACCACCAGCATATTGGAGCCCGGGTAAGCATTTTCCATGTGCTGATGAGAGGAAAATAGATCAACATCAACAGACAGTTAAGAGCAGCTCTTGAGCACATAATGATGACTGGATAATATATTCGGCAGCCATATTAAATTTTGCAGATAGAATAAGTCCTCCATATTATAAAGCAAGTTGAAAAAAGGTTCAATCAAAAAATAGAAGTCTGCAGTTGATCAAGTGTACTGTTTTATTCTCTCAATGAGATTTCTTAAGATACACGATTGGTGGTCAAGTTATATTGGCAGCTCCAAAAGGGAAGTAGTAACACGAGGCATTCATAACGAGAAGTAGCATTTTTATCTTGTGTATACGCGCAGAAATAAAAATTAAGCTCAGATGAGAGTACAATTGGATAACCAAGAAAATTTGTCCGTGACTAATCAATAGATGGACACGAGTTGAACACTACTGATGTTCACATCAGGAAGTGGTACTCAACAATAACATAGTGCATCAGGACTGACATCATTTTTAAACTCATCAAGAATCTCTGAGATTAGTTATTGAAATGTGTGTAAACTCCAGGATATCAAGAACAGAAGCTCACCTACTCTTCTAATAAGAAGAAAATAAAAGAGTAATCCTACAAACACATGTAGATAATTTGAGGATTTATGAAACTGCAAAGCTAAAGCAAACACATTATTTTATATATTAGAAAAATACTGAATGTGTGTACTTCTGATGATCCTGATAAAATGGGATTCTGTGAGAATGATTAAACAAGAGTCTGCAAACTTCTCCAGATTCATTAAGATGCATGTGCCCCGCACGTACAGAGCCAGGATTACTTGATTTTAATAAAAATGCTGTAGTACCTAATGTGGGCCACATCATCACAAGTAACGACAAAATTGCATATTATATTAGCTAAAGCACAGTTCAGATCATCAGTTCCTGTATAATCCATTGGTCAGACAGAGAGATTACGGCTGTCACACATGGTTTTGTTTTATTAGAAAATACACATAGAATGAGCTTGACATCAAGTTCCAGATTCCCAATGGTGATTAAATATGTGGAAATAATACACTAATAATAAGGAAAGATACTTGGAGCAAAGTCGCCGTACTATTGAGCCCCTTATAGTATTTTAAGGCAGTCATTTTGTAGCAAAGTATCTTTGTATTAAATTATAATCTCTCTTGGACAGAGAAAAGAATGAAAAAGAAGTCCTATTATCAACCATATCCCTGAATGTGAGAGGCCTGACAAAGGCCAAGATGAAGAAGTTGTCAGGCAAGTAATTAGTAATGAACTAAAAGAATGCAGCAATGTGCATTATTAGAATTAGAGAAAACATGCATTAAAGAGATAGTAGATTTAGACAATAAATTGTGCAAACCTGCCAGAAAGTATAGTAGCCTCGTCGCTCGTGAGCATAGATGAAGAACTCCTTTTCAGGTTCACAAGGCCAGAACTTGTAAGGAAATTTGAGAAAGATCTTTGTATAAACCATCACATCCAAGTTTCTGACGGCTTCCATCTTCCATCTCTGTTGCAATTCATACAGATATGAGCTTAATTTGTTATTTAAGAATAACGAGGAGGGTACAAATGCTGATGCTGATAAGGTGTATTTGCAACTGCATTAATTAAAAATGGATAAATAATTAACCTTTCCATTAATATTTTGATCACAAAATTAATAAATAGTTAATCAGGCACAAGAGAGATTTTCATGCTCACTAAAAAACAAATAAAGTTATCAAGCACTGCTAAACAACCTGTTTTGTTCGCTATCAATTTAATATATCCTTGATTTAGACGTTTACAAGTAATTTTGAAGTTCCCTACACTAGCGTGTACATTTTATAAAATATCAATCAACCTTGTTTAATCAATCAAAATAAAAGAAATAGCATTCAATCACCCTCAAAAGCTACAAATTGTTTATTTTTATTAGCTACAACTACGAATTGCCATTTCTATTAACTGATGATAAGCAACATCACTATCTGGATTCTTTAATGAATTGGTAGGTCTTGCTCCACTAAATTAAAATAAAACCGCCGAGTACTGAAAAAAATTGTTTAGGAGAAAAACTAGCCAATGATGAAAATGGTCCAATTTGAAACCACGTCAATGCCAACAAGAAAACAAGCTGTATATCAACTGTACATTACAGTCCACTAGTCCATACTAGGCACATAACCAATTAAATCATGAATCTGAAAGATAGCTATCAGTGGAGACCATTTTAATAACGAAGTCTAGAAATTAATGTGAGTAGTTCACTGTCTAGAAATACGACCTCTTGAGTATTTAATATCCCATAGGTTCAGAATCTCAATAATTTGGAGGAGGTGACCAACTTTAGGTAGTCTAACCGGAAACAGGGGACCCATATTAGTAAGTCCTAGCCAAAATCCTCGAGCTACTTACATTATTGGACTGTAATAAGTGCGATGCACTTTTTGTGAACATCGAAGGTTCAAGATCTCAATAATCCATTCATGTGCACGTGAAGCAAATATTTATCATTCATACATTATACATACATGCTATTGTTTCCTTTAAATTATTTGGCCGGCCAGGGCGGTCCAGACATAAAGATTCAATCTTTAAGCTTCATAAGTTAGCACTATTTTTATTACTTCAGAGATATGTATATGTTAAAATATTGGGTTGAGTTGAGGAGACGTACAGGTAAAGGGGGTGAGAAGGAAATGAGGTCGCTTTGGAGAACACCAATGCTAACAGACAAAATCACATAATTGGCTTCGTAAAGGGAACCATCTTCTGTTGTCACCGAGACGCCGTTTCTCGAGTGCTGCACTTCCCGAACAACCTGCCCCAATTCCGTGAATAGTTAATTACTGCACCAATATTATATCATAAATGCACCAGTATTTCACAAGATCAACACAAACACAGTGGCCTAGGCACCCTAAAAAGACAAAAATCTGCACAGAGTCAAAACTAAGAAATACTACGTAACACAGTATTTTGAATCAGTTGAGTTAGCTAACCAGTGTAGGGGTGGAATTGAAGGAGGATTATACAAACCTCCTCTTTGTTAAATTTAGTGGATATTCGGACCCACGTTAAATTGCATTATTATTTATGTAAAAGGGGCATGGGCATTCTCAAAGGGGGTGAAAAAGAAACACACATTCAAGAAAAAATAAAATGACAATTATGTGTTGAATGGGAAAGTTCTCCCTTTAATGGTACCATTATAATGATGAGGAACAAGTCTCTGTCATTTTATCAACTCTTATCATCATATCGAATTAAAAAAAAGGAATCTTTATTTTGTATGAATCGAAAATCACTTTCATTAGGTTCTTTAGTTTTCCTTTTCCATGCCTTTTTCATTTTCTGATTTATACCATCTTCCAATAACAAACTGGCGCGAGTTACCTTCACAAGGGATGGAAATCTCTTAAAAGTTAATCTATTACAACTTGCTTTTCTTTTTTTGCTTAAATAGGGACTACAACTTAGTAAAGCACATTTAAGAAGATTTTTCAATTAAAAAGATTTTTAAAGAAAACCAATAATAATTGAAAAAAAGGTCCTCTTCTGGAGACTCTTGGTGGGTCATCAATCAATCAATCTTAACAGGCCCAGAAAAAGAAAAAGAATAATAAATTACTCCATGCAATAAAAAACAAATCTTTAAAATCTTATCAGTTTATCACAGCTTCTGTTCATCAAGTTTGCCTACCATTTTCTTCTACAGTAGTTGTCATAAATTGACCCATCATGAAATAAATATTAATTACCGTATTGAGCTTGAGTCGGCTGTCCATAATTTTACCCTCTGAGGTGAAAAGGAAATTTTCTGCCATTTTATAAAGCAAATGCTCATACCCTCTCTCATCAGCAACCAGAAATTCTCTTTCTCCAAAATCCACATACGTTGATATTGGCTCAACCTCTGTAAAATTCAAAGGTAAAAAATGTGCTCATCATTATACACCTACTTTTTAATCAATTAAAAAAAACTAGATAAATTTGCCCGCTGTGAGCCACCTCAATTAGGTTATTTATCATTAAAGAGAAAACTGAAACAACTTATAAATCTTTAAGCAAACCTCCAAGCCCATCCCTGTTTGCTTTCTCTATTATGAAACAATGATCCAAGAAATAACAATTTTATCCTTTTAAAAAGATCAGGGTTGTGGTATTTACTCTTAATTGGCAAAGATAGTGCCAGTAAATAAAAAAGAAAAGGCTAACAAAGAATCATTTTTCAGATCTGTATTTGTTGCCTTTCGACAGAGTCTTTTGTGCTTGAAGTTAGGGACGGAATTAAGCCTGGATCTCAACTACAAGTGCAAACAATAAATATTTGGACAAAAAAATTGAGTAATTATAGTTATAATGAAATTATAAGAAGTAGATAATCATGTCAATCAAGTTTTAATTGGCACAAAGTACAAGGAATCGATAATTGAAAAATTGACCTGCCATTTCAAAGTCATGGAGAATGAAGTCAATTGCCAGTTCTATCGGTGTTTTTGGAGTACTGCAAAAAAATCCAAAAAAAATTGAGAATTTTGTTAAAAATAAGAAAAAAAGAGAATGAAAACAGAGTGGTGTTGTATGTGTAAATTGTTGATCATACGACGTCGTCTCAGTATCTTCAGTGGCTTCATGATGGTTTCCTTCTTGGCTTCTCAGTTTCTGAATCGCCGAGTCCACTGCTTTTTTATACGAGTCTGCCGCAATACCGCTCGGAAATATCTTCCCACTGTAACGAACACAATAAAATAAGAATCAATTTCACAACAATTCGCAGTTCAAATAGTACTTTTTTTTCTTAGTAATTTCTACGAACCTGTGATCATATATATTATAACGAGCATTACTGTAATCGGAGAAGCATGTTCTGAGATTAGACTGAATTGCAAGTTCCCATACAGGATTAGATTGTTTACCGCCGACGCCGGCGATCCAACCGGCACCGAGTTCCACCATTACTCCGCCAAATTCCTCCTTCCTTATCCTTCCGCCTATCTTATCAGCCGCCTCCAATATCACCACATCATCCACTCCATTCTCCGATAACACCTTCGCCGCCGTTAAACCTACACAAAATTGAAATTGAACCACGCATACAACGATTCATATCAAAATTAGCATCTCTCCGGTGAATGCAGATGTTATACATATGAAAACAAAAGCAGATTCAGAATTCAGATTTAACAGGTAATATCTAATTTTTCGCATATATTTTGCTCTTAATGTCGAAATCTAAGGCAATAAATTAATTACCTGAGATGCCAGCTCCGACGATGATTACAGAGGAGCGCCGGGGAGTTTCCATGAAAGAGGAGGTTAGTGTTATTAGGGGGAGAAGCAGAGTGTACGAAGAGTGTTGAATTGTTCTCCTTTTTAATAAGAGAGATGAGAGTAGATGAAGAAATGGCGGGACCGCCCCTCGCTATTCATATCATATGCTCTATCTCTCTCGATTTCTATGACATTTTTCATTTCCTCTGCATTTAATAATATAAAATAATTTAATTTAAAATATTTAAAAAAATGAAGCTACGCCACATTAATTGAAACAATTGGATTTCATAGGAAATTTTAAAATGTAAGAAAAAGTTTTAATAAATAATTCTAAATTTTGATAGGATTATGGGCATTAAGGTAATTTAAGATTAAAGAGATTAAATTTTTATATCTCATGTGCTTTTTAAAGAATCACTGCTTTTCATGTCCCACAATTTATAGTTTTTTAATAATTGTACCTTTTTTCTTTAGGGACGTTCTAAAATATGTTAACATGATTCCATCTCTTATAGTAGTTCCAATTTTGATCATAATTTTCAATAGTTAAAATTCATGTAGTTATTCAAATCACAATTTACCATAGTACTCCCTTTATCACTTTTTTTTTAATCTATTTCAAGAAAAATATTATTTTATTTTAATCAAAAATAATTTACTTTTAAAAAAGAATTTTCTTTAATGAAATGATTTTTCAGGCACACATATATTTAATAATGATTTTAAATTAAAAGTTTTAAAAGTCTTCCTTCTTTTTTTAAACATTGTGTCAAGTCAAAAGTTATCACATAAATGAGATGAGAGGGAGTACTATTTTACTATCAATCAGAAAGGGCATCTTTCCTTTGATACTCATTGATCATTTCCAAAGAAAAATATTGTCTTCAAAAAAAATTTATTACATAAAGTAGATTGGGAGACGAGTGAATTAAGCTTAAATATGAGCTTGGACATGTGATATAAAGTCATAATTTTAAATATGATTTTAAACTAAAATTTGAATATGTGATTGGAATCATGATTTGGAAGCAATTCCAATTAATTCTCCAAGAATATAATGTAGAATTCAAATTTCGTTCTTTAGATGTAAAACTCGATCCAATTTTAAATTTGTAAAAGAAAAAAATCTATGCTCAATTTAAAGAAATTGTTTGTACCATATGAAATAATTATATTAAGGAAACAACCAATTATTATTATTGTAACTAGTGTTTTTTTATAAATTTATGTGTATTTAAAAATTTGTAAATCAAAACGTTTATTTATAAAAGAAACATGAAAATATATGATTTATCAATAAACACATTAAAATATTTTGATATCTTATTTATGAACTATAATTTACTCATTTGATAAGATTGTGTAAGAATTGAGAAAAAAAACTTGATAGTTTTCATAACCTATGAGCATTTCAAGTTTGTGAGAAAAAATACAACTTAAAAGTCCAAATTGAATAACCAAACAAAACTTTAACTTCAAATCGATCTGATTTCAAAGCATGATGTTATATCACATGTCCAAATGAACTCTGAATTTAATGTGCAGAAGATTTTTGCTGATAAATTAGATCATAAGATAGAATTAAGTTTTTTGACGCACAATTGAATTAGTCAAGTCCTAAAACGAATATCAAATGTCATATGAGACATAAAAACAAAACAATGCTAATTGATTATTTGAAGGAAAACAGTGATTTTAGATGTCTTTTGAATATAGAAATTATGAAATTTGAAGAAAATAACATTTGTTTCAAGTTGAAATTTTTTTTGAAAAAAGAAATTATATTTGGACATGAATATAAATTAATTTTGAATTTTGTGAATACTTTAGAATGAAAATTATGAAAATAGTTTTTTGATTTTTTTTGAAAATAAATATCTCAAAAGATCACTCAATTATGAATAATTATCCAATAAAGTCATTTAACTTGTTACTTGATCTTGACAACTAAATACTTTAACTCGTCTTGTTGAAGATATTTAAATAATCATTTTGTAAGTTAAAGTGTTCAACTGAAATAATAGATACGAATTGAAGAATCTAAGTAGGTACTCTTTCTGTTTATTTTATGTGATAACATTTGACTTGTCACAGAGTTTGAAAAAGAAAAAGAAGAAAAATTTTTTAAATTTATGATCCAAAACAATCTTTAAATATATGTGTGGATATAAATTATTCTTTTGAGGATGAAAGAAAAATTTTTAAATTAAATTATTTCTAATTTTAATAAAATTACATTTCTATTAGAACAAATTAAAAATAAAAAAATGACACGTAAGATGAAACAGCGAAAGGATAAGAAAAGTTGAATGTTTAGTTGCTAGCCGAATAAATTTGATGATTGTTTATATATTATACCTAATTTATTTCAATCAAATTTCTAAAATTTGCCTATTTGTTATCAACTTTGAAAAAGTATTTTTTGTGCTTTTGCCCCGAAATTCTGAACTTATTTTGGGAAGTATCTTTTTCCTACAAATGCTTTTAAAAATATTGATTAGAAAAATAATAATTCACGTTTCATTGATCAATATTGAAAAAATATTTTTTTAATATTAGAATAGAATAAAAATCTAAAATAAAATAATCTCAAATTAAATAAAATATTTCAACATTAAGCTAAAAATAAAATTTATATTATATTTAATTTAAAATATAAATTTAATCCCAATATTTGTAAACCAAACAATGAAGGATAAGATAATGGCGATCAAAAGGTATATGATAGGGGTCAAAGGAAAAAAGGAGTGTGAAGTCAAAAGAAAGAACGTGAATGGCATTGTGGGAAAGAAAAAGAAGCATCCGCGTTTTATTGTTAACAACACGTGTGCCCAATTAACACACGTGCCCAATTAGTATTTCCTCCGTCATATTAAATATATCTGTCTCATTGTATGGCATCTATTAATTTGGTGTGGTGTTTAAAAAGAAAAAAGAAGAATTTTAAAATTTGTGGTCTAAAATGATTCTTAGATATTTGTGTGATTGAATAATTTTATTAAGGTAAAAAAGAAATTTTAAAGGTAATTATTTTCAATTAAAGTAAGGTGACATTCTTTTTAGGACAAACCGAAAAGGAAGTAGTACAACATAAAATGGAACAAAGGGTATAATATTTATTCAGTTTATAAAACTAATAAATAATTTATTATTTTATTTTTATTATTAAATAAATATTCATTTTTTACATATTCAGATGACTTATATAAAATTAGGCCAATTGAGTAGAACTATCTATTTATCTATTTATTTATCTATATTATATTAAAAGTGTGAAGATTCTTAATAATGTTGTTTGAACTTTTTGTCCTTCATTAAAAGGCTCGTCTTTAGACAAAATATTTTTTTCACTTTTTTTAGAATTATTACTTTAATAATATTAAATATAAATAAAAAATAATCCATACACAAAGTTCTCTTGATTTCACTAGAAATTCTAATTATATGATGAAAAGATTTGTCCTAAATATAATAAAATGTTGTTTTCTTTCCTTTTAAATTTATGACTTCTCTACTTCTATATAAAAAAAAAAATCCTTTAATTTCAACTTTTGATTCATTCACTCCCTTCATCAATTTGCGCTAAGTGGTGTTGGATCTTATTTTACGATCTTTCCTGAATTTCAATTTGATTATCAAGTTTTGTATACTCTCTTTATTTCATATCCTTTTCTCTTTATTTTCACTTCACGAATTTAAAAAAAATATATTAATCTTTATGTCAGCTTAACTTATTTCAATCGAATTATATTATGACCTTCGTTTAGTTAATTTAGTCTAATAAATTATCGTTATTTAAAATTTTCTATTATTTTATTTCTGACATCTCAATCTATTCATAAGTTTTATTCACGATAAATATTATCTCAAGTAAGATAATACTTCTTCATCTTATATAAATTCATATATTATTCTTATTACTTTTTTTCAACAATTTCTTTTAGACAATCTTGCAATGGATTCTGAGAAGTACTTATCAATGAAGTTGTAACAATTATTACCTTAAAAAAAATACGATTCTTACTAGATAATAAAAGTTTTATTTATTAGAAATGGATCAATAAAACAATATAAAAAAGACAACAATGAATGCACTCAAAAAACTTTGACATTTGTTAATGAATTAGGTAATAGTTTTTTCCTTTTTTTTATTTTTTAACATTACATATATATTTTAGTCGTTAACGTTTAATTTTTTTAACAGGGGCACAAAAGTGAGTGCTACACTTTTTAACAATTATGTTGTAAAGTGAAACGAAAAATTGCAACAAGACAAAGTTTATTACATTATAAATAGACACATTAAATGTGTTAATCCAAATTTTCTATCGGTAAACAAAGAGATTAAGATTGGATTCATCGATAACATTATAATTCAGGACTACGGCAGTCAGTTTTCTACTGTCTCTTTTTCAAACAATTTTGTTTCATTTGAAGATACAACATTACATATCGAGGGGAGATACTTAGGTAAGTCTTTTAGATTTTATTAACTATTTAATATAAAAGTAATATGCCCCTCTTACTTAACAATTTTTTCGTTATCTTTTTTCTAGATATACTTGGAATATTTGAAAGTTCAAAAATCTTCATTAGAGAAAAAAA
>JAOTQR010000001.1:21736253-21746378 GCA_025774065.1 Solanum ossicruentum | reverse complement strand
TACTATTTTTTGGTATTGGGTATGATAAAATAAAACAAAATGGTTCTTTAAACTGTATGCGCTTTTTTCAATTGTGAAGTAACAGTTAGTCAATGCAACTTTCGACGCTCATCATGGGTCATTCGAGAACAGTCGATCTATGTTTTAAACATAGGGGTCAGACTGCGTACATCCGACCCTCCTTACCCCGCAATGGGCGGAAGCCTTTGAGACAATGGAATAATGTTGTTGTTGTACTCTTATTTTTCTAAATATAACATTTAAATTTTAGATAATTAATTTTTATTTTTAAAATTTAATATAACCTTGCAATTACTAGGTAGGTAATTACTACTCTAATAATTACACAAATTTTAATTATCAGGTGGCTTTCAAATCATACCCTAAATATATATATATATCCAAATCCTTTTGTAAGCACGAGAGCTATGTACAATCAATGAAATTATTCCTACCGTTCTACTTTTTTTTAGTTTGTTTTAAAAGAATATCTTCCTCTTCTTGAGCAACACTTTAACTTTATCTTTCCACGTGATATATTTAAGCTCACAAAATTAAAGACATTTTAATACAATTAATATAACTTTAATAAAATCAAGGGATTTGGATTATCCTAATTTTAATTAAGAACATTTTGATTGACTTAGTTTAACTTAACAAAAAAAATTAATATATATTATTTTCAGTATCCCAATTTATGCGACACATTTTTTTTTTAGTTGCTTCCAACAAAATTTCATAATTCTATAGCTTGAAAGAATTGAAGTTTGATTTCTCTTACCCTTAATGAAATAATTTATAGTTATATGAACATATAATCAAGAAGTATGTTGGACTGCAAATTTTTTTAAAAAATCTTATTTTTTTAAAAAAAATTTATGCCAAAATAAATGACGTTACGTAAATTTTTCAGTTGTATGTAATTTTTGTATTAATAAGAGCAAAGTTTTTAGTTATTTTTATATTAAATAATATAATTAAATTACTTTAATGGAAAAAAAATCATACTTATGTGGTCATCTATTTTTTTTTTTTTTTACAATTACAAAAGTGGGAAGTGATTATTAGGAATAAATAGATTAGGTGATGACCCATGACATATTTTAAATTCTATTTGGAAACTTATGTCACAAGTTATAGTCATTATGACCAGATGCATCATAGCTTTTGGTTTATTTTTGCCCGTACGTCATTTCAATAGCTTCTCAATATTTTAATAAATATTTTAATTTCTTATCATATATCTTTTCAATAAATTACTTTCACGAAAAAAAATCATTATTAATTTACAGTTAAAAAATTATATATGTTATTATTTTTAATTTGTTTTCACCCTATATTTAAAATCTTTATTAGAACCTCAATTAAATTTACATCGCATATTATAAAGAGCGACGCTCCTAGGAGTTTCTATATGCTTTTATTTTATTTGATCATCTTAAAAGTAGGATAGTTTCTTGCGAAAGTAATAATCTCTACCAGATTTAATATATTTTTATGAATATAAACAAGCAAGTGGTTGTTAATTGGTTAGATATGGTGTTGACCCATCATCATCGTCTTTATTTAAGAAACATGAATGATTCTTCTATCAGATTATTTCAAAATGATATAATGAAAAATAATATAAAGAGAATAATATTAATACAAACAACACATACGTGTAGGCATCAACAATCAACTCAAAATTCATAATATAATATAAAGCAAACATTCAGGAGAAAACATGCAATAAGAAAATGAATCACTCAAATTCTTGTCCACGTGCCCTTACCATCTCAATTACACTAACCATAGCTCGTATATTCTGAACTAAGACCCAAATCATTCTTCTTATGTGTAACAATTGAAAGAGGACGAAGGGAATATTTTTTTGAACTTCTCGAGTA
This sequence comes from Solanum ossicruentum, assembly GCA_025774065.1. Classification (NCBI taxonomy): domain Eukaryota; kingdom Viridiplantae; phylum Streptophyta; class Magnoliopsida; order Solanales; family Solanaceae; genus Solanum; species Solanum ossicruentum. Next base: position 21,744,489 of record JAOTQR010000001.1, on the reverse strand, counting down.
ATATTTGATCGATCAGTTCAAATAATTACATTCACTAGTTAAATATGCAAACTACATGTATATATTTCTTTCATTTCAAAATAAAGGACCTCCTTTTTTAAAAATTTATTTTAAAAAGAATGATTCTTTTTTTTCTTTTTCTTTTTTGATAAAATTTTAATTTCAACTTTTCACGTGACATTTCAAGCCACAAGATTAAAGGGCATCTTAGTACGGTTAGTATAATTTTAATTTAGGATCACAAAATTGAAAAATTCTTTTAATTTTTTTAAACTTCGTACCAAGTCAAACCATATCATTCTTTTTGAAATGCAAAAGATACACTATTTTATATCAAACTTATGTATATCATTATATGATATACAAAAAGTATACATGTAATTTATTTGATTATTATTTTGATGGACGACTATACCGCATTATGCAGTGACAATACATAGAACTTGATAACAAAGTACGAAACCAGACTTAAAATCTGGAGGAAAAGCTTTTATTAATTCAATGAATCTTGAATTGAAATGGTATAAGATCATATTGCGTCTTAATTTATGATTTTTCTTCAACTCATAAAAAATTGGTAAAAATCATATAAAACTTCAGTTTCCTTGTTCTCATCAGTACCTAAATTATTGGCCATAATATCAAATAGTAGTGATTATGAGATTCATTTAGCTTATTACTAAAAGTAATTTACATTAGGTATGTTACATAATTATAATATTATCTATCTCCTACATGAAGATTAATTAATACAGCTGAATGTGTCACTGGAATTAGTTGTGACTTGTGATTTGATTAATAATATCTATGTGATTAGCTATCTTATTACTTTATATGAGTGGGAAGATCTTATCTAGTTGTATGTTATAGATATGCATTTTTAAAATGTTTGGTATTCAATATTTATATTAAAAAACTTATATTAAAATGGAGTAATGAATATCGTATAGAAGAATATAATCACATGTTAAATTCATATGTATTATTACTCTCTTCGTCTCAAATCAATTAAATTTTTGAGGCTATTTTCAATGTTCAAAATAGTTGAATAAAAATTTAAGAAGAATGTTTGAAATTTTTTTCATATTTGCCCTTTCATTTATTGAAGTTTTATATTCTCTAGGAGATAAATTATACTACATATTTATGATTTTACAGAGGACAATAGTGAAAAGTATGCTGTAAAATTTGTCTTTGAATGCTTTTCTTAATATGTGTGCATTATCTCACAAATTCAATTAATATAGGTGGAGAAAGTATTATAATAGTAATATATATATATATACACATAATAATAATAATAATAATAATAATAATAATAATAATAATACAAAAACTGACTATTTAGATGACTTTGATTATTCTATCTCGATTGAAATATCCTCTTTGAGTGATTGATTAATGAAGGAAATTGCTTGTGTTTTCTTTTGAATTTTAGTATAATATATTTGAGACATTTCTTAAAAAATTAAAATTATAATTATCTATTATATGAGTATATATAAATTGATGCCAACCAAACTATTACATATAGTTACTAATTGACTGTATCACAAAATACTAAAATCAAACTTTAAAGTACTGAATCATATTAATTAATATGATAATAATATAATATTTCTTAAAATCAAACGCCTGCCCCTACATTATAAGCCCACAAGTTTTAAGCTTTGCCAACATATGGCATTAAAATAAGCTCATAAAATACAAAGTTAAAATTTTGTCACTAACTCCCTATGTCTAATTCTTTTACGTAATTTTTAAATATATAAAGTTTATATCTAACATATTGAATTTTTTTATCTCTTCATCAATTAGAAATCAAAGAATGAATCATTGATACAAAAATATTCAAATGTTAAATTCAACTTCTATATACTCCCCACAAACTAGATGAAGCTCGTGAGAATGTCAAAGAAAAAGCTTGTTCTTCCAACGTTAAGAAATCTTCCAATAATTCCGAGCCAGTACTTTTGTGTTTCCGAGCTAAAGTTCTACTAGCACAAGAAAATTGAAGTATATATTTTATTTGATCTAAAGTCTTTTCTTTGGAAGATCTGCTATAATAATGAAAATGATTTCTGAATAGACGACCAAATCGATCAATAGGATCAACCTTAACAACTTCCAATGTTAAATAGAAGAATTAATTATTGAGGACATGAAAGTGATTATTGTGTGATTGTTGGGCCAGGTTCATGTACCATAAAATTGTCATTGACAATTACACCAATATCCAGTGAACAAATTGTTTATACGATGTGTTTTTGTCTAATAATTGATAATGACTTGTTTGGGGACAAGGATTAACTCAAAGTTACTAATAATTACAGAAATTGTAGTCATGTTAGGGTTTCAATGATAATCTCATGATGTTGATATTGTTGCTAGCAAATGATTTAAACGCATTACAACAAAATATAAATAATTTAATTGTGTCACACTTATTTCAACCACATACGTTAAACATGAAAATAATTAAATACTTGATAAGGTGGAATAGTTAACTAATTATAAATATATATTCCATTTTCATAACACATTTTTATTGCAAATCAGTTTGCATTAATTAGCCCCTTAATAACATTAATTATATTTCAATGGGAAGCATTTCTCAACAGGCATTTCCCTAATGAATCGAATCAATAGAAAACAAGCAAAAAATAAATTATATTTTATAACACAAATTTTTCATAATTTACGATGTTTTTTGTTTGCAATAGTAGACATAGTTGAATTTACAGATGTAGCTTAAAAATGTCTACTAACTTTTTTTTTATTAATGCGAACAAATCTTTCCTCCTTTTTGCTGCTTTCAACCGTTAAAGTTTGTTCAAACTTCGATTTTAAAATTTGACGTGCCGCAAATGATTATTTCAAGTGAATGATATATCATACGACTCAAAATATTTAGAGAAACTCATATTTAAAATTTGAAACTATTTAAAGGAGATTTGAGTTGATCATCGAAGTTGAAAGACCCCATGTTTAGCCATTAAAACTTCTTTAAAGCTCGACTTTAAAATTCACATGGCACAAACGTGAACCATTTGTAGAAAATAATATAATAAAAGATTCAAAATATCGAAATGATTAAAATTATGTGTATATGCAGATATTGTATAAGCAATGTATATGGATGTATATACATTTTCGATATATTTATATATACACACTATATTATTTATATAATATTGATGTATTTCATATACATATAATATTTTTGTTGATTTTTTTTTGTTGCCTATACAATTAAGTAACAAGCCCTTAAAAATTGTATTGTTTTTCAGTATATAATATAGTTGTAGTGGTAGGTTGTTGATGAAAGTGGTGGAGATATATAATTTATAATGTCGACAAGGACGAGCATAGATATTCCTACCCCTAAATATAAAAATAAAAATGTAAAAAGGAATTTGAAAAATGGTGCTGTCGTTTTTAAAAATTGTATAGAAAAAAAAAAGAAGAGGGATAAATTATAAACATGACGCAATCTTTAACAAATTTGGTTGTGTTTGGGTGTGTTTGGCAGGAGAGAAAATGACTTCCACAAAAATATTTGATATGATGGGAACCAATTTCTATGAAAATACAAGTGGATTTATTAATTTTTAAAATTAAATTAAATGAAATTAATTTAATATTTTAAAATAAAAAATTAGATATTCATTAAAATTAAATTAAATGAAATTAATTTAATATTTTAAAATAAAAAATTAGATATTCAAAAAAGTATTATCAATTATAATTTTTTTAATATTAATATGATGCAAAAAACAACTTAAAATGTCCGTCAAAGTTTATACAGTTTGACTCTAAAAATAAAAACTGCAAAGAGACAGACGGAGTGATTTTTCTTCCTCACCTATTTCTCTATCCCATATTATATAGGCACTTTCCATTTACATGATTATTAAGAAATCATTAATGTATTAGTGAATTTTATCGTTTTATCCTTTATTTATATTAATATACATTAAATTAAGTTAGAAAAAAATCATTAAAATCACTAATTAATGGTGGCGGTAAAATGGTAAAAAATAATTAGAGCATGTTTGGATTAACTTATTTTAAGTGTTTTTGTGTTAAAATAGCTTTTAAGGATATTTTGAGTGTTTGGGTAAATTAAAAAAGTGCTTATAAGCACTTATTTTTAAGCCAAAATGACCGAAACAAGCTAAAAACTATAAGCTAGGATTCCTAACTTATGACTTTTGGTTTATAAGTTAAAAACAATAAGCTTATCCATACAAACTCTAATTTAGTAAGTGCTCATTTAATATAAGACAAATATTTATAAAAAAATATCCATTTAATATGGAATAGAGAGAGTAATTTCTTTTTGTTGTAATTTTAACATTTGATTTTCTATAAATTGCTTCAACTAACAGTTAGACAACAATATTATCAATCTCCAATACACAAAAGTTTAATACCTAATTTGCTTATTAAGTAACATTTAATATTCTTTTCTGAAAATATTTGCCGTAACCAAACACCATAAAACACTTTCTAATTAAAAAAATATTTTCCTTAATTAAAAAAATGATTGCTATCGTACCAAACACACCCAATTTTGTGTTGTTTTTTCTTGGAAAAGGGACAGTTCCAATAAGATATTGCATTTGTTGAACTACGTTGAAATATTATTACTTTAGAACTGAAAGTCACTAATGCATATCTGTTTTTGTCATTAATGAAAGTGTTAAAATAAATGATTTTCTAGTTGAAAATTCTTTGTTGAAGGCCCATGTAATAGAATAGAATAATTCTTCATAAGACTTTGGAGTTGAGATAAAAGAAACAAGTGTCACCGCCCCATTTAGTTTCATCTATGCTATGGTTAATGGATATCGCCGTCGATAAAGTTTGTGATGGAGTGGTAAGTTTCATTTATTTTTGATCTTAATATATGATTTTTCAAATCAAAGTCGAATTTAATTAGATCATAATATAAAAATTAAATAACAGATGAAAAATTAAAATATAAATTATGTCACTGTTAGAAATAAGCGAAAAATTTGTGCTATAAAAAATACAGTAATTTTTTCATTCATTCCTCACCGAACCTGCTCGTGGTATGATGAGAAATATATCTTTGTTAAAATATTGAAAACTTTCTAATTTTTTCATATGAAAATATTGTCAATTTTTTTTCATTGATTCTGTTAAAATGTATGTGAAAATAGTCCACTAAACATTTCTCCATAGAAAATTTTATTGGAAAAATTGTAAATTTTTAATAGTGCTTGTTTTTATGTCAATTAAATTGGGACAAAATTGCTTATAATATATGGAAACTATAACAATTCCTAATGAAAAAAGAGAAATATTTAACAACTTTTAAAATCAAACACCCCAAAAATGAGGGAATGTTTGGCTCCACTTATTGTAATTTATTTATGTAAAAGTTTTTTGTGGCTCCACCTATATATTAATAAAAGGGAATTATGTGTGTGTACGACATTAAACTCTAATTACGGATATGGAAGAAAAATCTAATTAGTAAAATTTTGTTGTGATGGTTGAATTGACATGTGTCATTAGATTAGATCATTCATTATTTGATTTAATCATTATATTATATGGTGGAAAATGACATTACAAGTTTGGTAAATCCACTCTGGATAAATTCAAAAAAATAGTCTAGCCAATTAGGGTTTGACAACATTATACATTAAGGATGTAAAAATAAACAACTTTTTGTAAAATTCTAATAAGTGGAGAATATATTTAGTGGAGCCAGGAAAATTACCATAAGTGGGAGCCAACATTCTATCAAAAACAGGAAATTTTGGGGTTAAATCAAATCTTGGGTTTTGGTTTTATTGGTGGTTAGATATTTGATATGAGTAATAATTTGGTACGAATTATTAATTTTATTTTAAAATTATTAATAGACTATAAAATATCCTTTAACTTGACTATTAAAGTTTAAATACACCTCACCTATTTTATACTTAATTATAAATAAAAAGATTTGTTATTTATTTTATTTATAACAAAGAGAAGTAAAATATAGTTCTAAAAACAGAGTTTTAAAGTGTAACTTTCACACTTCCAATACTCTTTCTTCCCTCCAAAACTTTTTCTGAAATCTTACAACATATCTCTTTGATTTACATGAAAATTTAAGAGTAACCTAAAAAACCCTCTGCTTTGTAAGAATCGTTAAGTATTCGCTTTATTATTTCTTTATTTATTGGAATTTTGTTTGTGTTTTTGTAACTTACTAAAATTTGATTTGAAATTTTGTAGAGTTTCATTTGCTGCTATATTTTTACAATCTCAAAAATCTTCTTCCGAGATTGTCATTCCACCATGAAATTTTTAACGTTGTCGGAAGTCTACATCAACAAAAAATAATCATAAATATAATAAAAAAAGAAAGAGAACTAAGTAATAAAAAAATAAGAATGGAACAAAAAATATATCTTACTTTGAGATCACTGTTAGTGGAGGAGATGTTAAATGGGAAGAAGAAGGGTATTGTAGTAGTTGATAATTAAAAATTGAAGTAATTTTTTTTTTTTAAAAAAAATTAAGGCTGATGTAGACTTTTTTTGAACCTTTCACGCGCTTAAATAAATTGTATTCACTTGTTATGACATGTGCCATGAGAGGGGTGTATTTAAACTTAATTTGCCAAATTGAACGATGATTTTAAGCTTAAGAATAATTTAAGGATGAAATTAAAATTCATGTCAAATTCAAGAGCGTTTGTAGTACTTCTCTCTGGACATTGCTCTATTTTCATATATTGGAAGTAAATTTAAAAGAACACACATGGAAATCATTTTTGACTTTTAATTGTTTTTTGATTGCTTAATTTCATCTTAAGACATAGAGAACACGATATAATTTTACCAGAATAAGAATATTTTATTTTTGGAATGACATTTGGAAAAATATTCAAAGTAATAATTACCTTATTTGGAAATTTGAGAATAAAAGATCAATGGACACAAAAGGCTTGAAAGAAAAGTAAATTTTTTACTAAGTAGAAATAAAAAAGGCAATGACAAGTGTATTTACAACAGTAAATTCAAATAATTTTATAGATGAGATGTAAGAAAAAGAATAATGTATGTGGACCTTAATTCTACTTTTCTTGGTGTATTTAGTTGTAACAAATTTCATTGGACCAAGTCTTGCACTTTTTCAAGGGAAGTGACTTTAGAATTGAATTTTTGTGTGAACTTAGGATTCTAACTATTTAAATTGTGTGAAAATAATAATATTTTCTACATGTATTCAATCTATGAAATGATTACTTTGCTTGTAACATTATTGATTCAAAGTCATGATGGCAAGTGTTAAAAAAACATATTGATTGAGTCCACTAGAAGCTTCTTTCTTGAAAACAAAGGTCAACTCCCCATCTTTTAATTATGAGAAGATTGACTTGGTAAAAATGCTACTAATAATTTTGTCTTTTTCATAGTTTCTTGGAAGGTTTCCACAGTATTTTGGGGGGCAAGTTTCATACCATTCTATGAATGTACTAGCTTAATTTTTCAATGTTCTAATTATTCTATTTGTGTGACAAAATTAGATCCCTTTCACATGCATGCATTTACACTTGCCAAACTAATATTTTTCATTATTTTTGACAACCCCAATAAAAGCATTTTTAGTATAGTCTCAAAAAATGAAATTTAAAGAGAATGGAGTGTAGGCAGTTTAATTCTATTCTTACCTTTAAGAGTTAAATAAGTTATTTCCGATGAACCCTTGGCTGAAAGGAATGCAAGAGTAAACGTCAGGATAAAAACATTAAACAAAGAAAAATACTAACAATAATACTAGTAAAAATAATTTAAGCAGAGGAAATAGAATAAGAATAAGCTAATCACGGTGCAATAATAATTATAATGACAAAGGAACAAACAAGTGTTCTAGAATTAGACCTTGCTCTCCTCTAGAGAGAGAAAAACACTTGACTATCTACTAATTGTCTACTATAATACTTGACCACAATGCTCTTTTATATAAGTTCATGTCATGTTTAATCACCTTTTCTCAATTCTTCATTTGTCTGCCTCTACCTTTCTAAAATATATCATTGCCAACGTCCCTCGTATTTCCTCATTAGGACATTTACACTCCGTCTCTTCACATGTCCAAATCATGTTAGCCTTTTTGTTTTTTTGTATTTTATCCACCAAAAGCTATGAAGAGGGAGAGGGGGGGGGGTTTCGGGATCAACTTCTTTTGATTCGACTCCACCAGCTAG